>OZ024907.1:20562051-20899551 GCA_964017125.1 Flabesymbios commensalis | reverse complement strand
TTCGATCATTCATTTTCACATGGCCGATATTTGGTAAACCGTGCTAGATGGCCAGACCATTACTATAAAGCAAAATGTTTTCGGGGGAGGATGCACCCTGAAATTTTTTAACTTACGAATTCAAAATGGCCGAAAATCAGCATTATTTACCTCGATAGGCCTGATATCAGGTAAACCGTGCTAGATAGCTAGACCATTACTATAAAACAAAATGTGCCGTTTCCGGAGAGATTTAAAAACTTTCCACTCAATCAAATTCAAAATGGCCGCCTATGTGCCATTATTTACTTTCACATTGCTGATATTTGGTAAACCGTGTTAGATAGCTAGACCATTACTATAAAACAAAATGTGTGATTTCAGGAGAGGATGCATCTTGAAAAATGTCGACTTGATCAAATTCAAAATGTCTGCCTTTAGGCCATTATTCACTTTCACATGGCCGTTATTTGGTAAACCGTGCTAGATGGCTAGACCATTACTATAAAACAAAATGTGAAATTTCAGGAGAGGATACATCTTGAAAAATTTAGACTTGATCAAACTCAAAATAGCCGCCTGCCTATCGGCCATTATTTACTTTCACATGCCCAATATTTTGCTAACTGTGTTAGATGCTAGTCCATTACTATAAAACAAAATGTGAGGTTTCGGGGGACGATGCGCCCTGAAATTTTTTAACTAGTCTCTATCGAATTCAAAATGACCGTAAACCAGCCATTACTTACCTCGATTGGCCTGATATCGGGTAAACCGTGCCAGATAGGTAGACCATTACCGGGATACTGATTAGGATCATTAATTTCAATGGAGGTTTGCAATCTCTGACAGACTGTCTAGTTCTTATCTTCCTCTTAAACTGAGTCTCTTAGACCTAGTTGTCTTGCGTCTAGCCTAGGACTACATTAATAACCCTACACAAAATTGCTTAAATCAAATTCTAATTCGCAGCGGGAGCTCCTGGACTAATGTAGTCTTGTTTTATTTGATTGAATGTGATCACCGCACATCACGTACATTATGTCAAGTATATGCGTGTCCTTCAGATACAGTGTCACATGATATGGCATGTCGCAAATCACAGAGATTTGCAAAGCAACATTATTCCAAATTGACACAACGTGGAACCTCTTGGGACGAATGGAATTGCCCAGTTAGGAGACAACACACCACCCGTCTACCAAGGACGGGATGACAATTATCCAGTTACTAGACTAGTTAACCTTTTACATTCTAGTGGCGCATATTTTATCTGCAAAACGGCATCTGTGCCATCAGTGTCAGGTGCTATGGTATCTCTCTCAAGTAATATTGTCTCAAATCATGATAGGCAAATACACCAGGCAGTGGGTAATGTGAAAGTCATCGTCCATAAAAAGTGGTGAGACTGGCTAAAAATATTATATCGCGTGTTCTACTCCTACGGGAAAATATGATATTTAATCTAACGTTAACTCTATGCTGTCCAATTTCTCCGAGGTTGCATGTTTTTTTATGTTGCTGGTAAAGGGATCTAGTTGGAGAATCAGAGTTTGACAGGCTGCCTCCGCTCATCTTACTCTGACCTTCTCCTTACTAGGGATCTGGTTGGAGAATCAGAGTTTGACAGGCTGCCTCCGCTCATCTTACTCTAACCTTCTCCTTGCTAGGGATCTAGTTGGAGAATCAGAGTTTGACAGGCTGCCTCCGCTCATCTTACTCTAACCTTCTCCTTGCTAGGGATCTGGTTAGAGAATCAGAGTTTGACAGGCTGCCTCCGCTCATCTTACTCTAACCTTCTCCTTGCTAGGGATCTAGTTGGGGAATCAGAGTTTGACAGGCCGCCTCCGCTCATCTTACTCTAACCTTCTCCTTGCTAGGGATCTGGTTAGAGAATCAGAGTTTGACAGGCTGCCTCCGCTCATCTTACTCTGACCTTCTCCTTGCTAGGGATCTGGTTGGAGAATCAGAGTTTGACAGGCTGCCTTCGCTCATCTTACTCTAACCTTCTCCTTGCTAGGGATCTGGTTGGAGAATCAGAGTTTGACAGGCTGCCTCCGCTCATCTTACTCTAACCTTCTCCTTGCTAGGGATCTAGTTGCAGAATCAGAGTTTGACAGGCTGCCTCCGCTCATCTTACTCTGACCTTCTCCTTGCTAGGGATCTGGTTGGAGAATCATGAGTTTGACAGGCTGCCTCCGCTTATCTTACTCTAACCTTCTCCTTGCTAGGGATCTGGTTGGAGAATCAGAGTTTGACAGGCTGCCTCCGCCCATCTTACTCTAACCTTCTCCTTGCTAGACTACACTTCTGATAAATATGACGCTCCTTGTTGAAACGATTATATTTACCCGGACCTCGTCAAAACGTGTCTTTTTCTTGCTCTTTGACAACCAGATCTCAATTTCAACTCTAATTTTGGAAGGCCCAATTATAGTACGGACGCTGATCACTTATCACATGACCGTCTTTAATTTACGTTACCTTTCAACGAAATACCTGAGTGGGCGCAGTTTGGAGTATAGAATTGGACTACTTTTATTAGTCAATTATTAGAGAAGGCCTATACCCGTATCTCGTTTATCATACAGTAATCGTATGTTAAAATGAATTTTCTTTCTTTTTTATGTGAATGTAAAGCTGATAATCGGTCAGACAGTGTTCACTCACCTGAAGCTGTCAATGTGGATTAATGATTTTTATTTATGAAAAATAGGCCAAGTTAAATCATTTGATTAACTGAGCATCTATATATTTCGGAGGAATTGTATTTGGTTTGAGATTGGATAACACCACAAGGATTAAAACCAAAATAAATAAATCTCTAATAGGATGATAAACGTCTTTTCCTCCCACGACTTAGCTGTACCTCCGACCTCCCATCCCGTCATATCCTCTGCGTCGGCATCAGGTTTCTCCTGATTTACTCAAACAATTTAAGCTGACTAAATATAGCAGTGGCTACAGCATTGTCCTATATCTATGTCATAGCATCTCGACCAGTGAGATGCCTTTGGACATAAAGTCGATTTGTCACAGAATCTGACCAGGGTGACACTTAACGTATTATTTAACCCTTTAACCGCCGGTGTCGCATATATTCGGGTTTTCATTTTTTATTAGCACATTAAGTACCACCTTTTAAACATTTGACAAAGATAAAATGTGACATCATTTAGCAATATTTGATAACAGTTGACCTCCATTTTGTCAAATCTGAATAATTTTCACTCACTTGAAGGTGTGGACACACTTCAAGTGGGTGAAAATTCAGATTGAATAATTCGGCGGTTAAAGGGTTAAAGCGCTGAAATATTTATGTATAAACGAAGAGACCAAAGGATTTTGTTTTTCAATTTGAAATCATCATATTTGTCTTAGTCAGCTCTTTCCGCTTCATTTGAATACCCATGTGATGGGTATACGTCCATTATAAATATTTTCCTTTTTCAGTGTGGGGGTCGACTTTAAACGTCAGAAACGTCTATAGACGTCAGATCCTGACGTCTAAAGCCAGTCCCCGCGCTGAAAGGGTTAATTAATTGTACCTTAACGTGGACATTCGTTTTCTAAAGGGACCACCAAACTGTCATTCTTATGTTGCAATCCAGAAATAGACACTGGGATTAAATGTTTTTTCTCTGTCGTCGATGTTGGCCAATTTTTCTAAGAATTATCTCAAGCACGATACGTTAGTTTGCTAGTTTAATTGTAATTGGAAATTGCCTGACGTCATACAAAACGTTTCTACGGTGTTGGTTTCCAAGAATTATAAAGAAGTTGCAGCAGATGTGTTTCCACTTCAACTAAGTTTGTTCAATTTCCAATTTAAAAAAAAAACTGCGGCAGATATAAATTTGTATTTTAAAACTAGACGACATGTATTGTATGTAATAAAAGTAAAATAGCTCAGGGCGAAACGTCATTAAAAAACACGGCGAGATCAATAATGTCATAACACTATCTGACTACAGATTTTCCTCTCCACCCGGCCCTGCCATACCATCGTCGACCATCAAGTGGTGTGCTGTGCTTAGCGTAGCCTTGGCTGGACAAGATGTGCAATACTCATGTAGTTCTTAGTAGTAATAATTTTCAATGCAAAAGGATAGCTAATTAGCGACCTCTTTCGTCTACTGTATAACTCATAGATAATAGTTTGGTATGCTCACTGGTTCACAACAGCTACTCTTCAGTCTCTAGCAACCTGACCTCTATCCTCTTTGTACGGTGGGCAGCGACGAGCCAGATAGCTCCACTCGGCAACAGTGCTATTTTTATTATACATGCATAGTGTATTTACAGCCCTCGGTTTGGCAATGTGCTGAATCCCATTTCGGATATCAGTTATCGTGATTTTGTATTTGGCGTGCTTTCATTTTATCAAAGATATGGAGTGTTCAGTGCTGCTTCTGCTTCCATGCAGTATAAAAACACTGTGCTCTGTCATTCAAAACGAGTAAGGCAATGACTTTTCCCGGGTTATTATTTTCCTGGCCTTGAGTGAATATTAGCAAGTTTTGTCTTTCCCTCCATTATGGTTGAAGCTTATTTTATGACTTGAATGACGAAAAATTACTCTGACCACTTTTATAGTTAGTACTACTCCTCCATTACACTATTGTGATCCGACTGATGCATATCGCAGGTATACAGATATGAGACATATATTTTTCTGATAAATGATTCGTGGATTTTACTTCTTCTTAAAACACGTCTTATAATTCGTATTTTTGAATTTGAGTCAAGATATATTTGAAGCATTTTTCGGCCTTGAAACGCATGTCAACTGTTTATAAAAATAAATTAGGACGTCTATATAATACTATTATGGTGTGATATGTATGTTACAGGAGTACATCCATCGTGTAGGACGTACAGCTCGTGGTGAAGGCGGTCAGGGTCACGCTCTGCTGATTCTTCAGGCGCATGAGTTAGGCTTTCTCCGGTACCTCAGGCAGGCCAGGGTACCCCTCAATGAATTCGAGTTCTCCTGGAACAAAATATCAAACATACAGCCACAGGTGAGTGTATAAACAGGGCTGCTTTCTCAGAGGAGCGATGTACATGGCTCTTTGTAGGAATAAATAAGAAGAAGAATGCAGATTTATTTTGTACTTGTAGTAAATAATACACAGTACCCAAAAACTGAGATGAATACTATGTCAACGACAAAGTACAGCTGTATTGAGTGAGACCTTGGAGCCCATCTAATCTTAAATCTACATAGTCTGAACGTTCTCTTATTCCCATCAGGAAAGTTTTCTAATAGAATCCTCAAATGAGAGCAAGTTGCAAATAGTAGTATGGGTTCCTGGTTTAGTTACTAGTCAAGCGGCGCAATGCACTCAAGATGAGGGAGACCATTGCCAGGTACTTCACCTATATGGATTTTTTAAAAAAAACCTCCTTCTTGCATTGCCAAAATGCCGATATGTGGATATATTGTCTATGCCTCACTCTGGGTCCATTCTTCCTCCCCCAAAACTTCCCTCAGCCAAATCCTGTTATCTTTGTCACATTTATACAGCTATATAACTAACCTCTTTAATGCTTCTTCACTTATTTCGACATTTACCCTTGAAGCACTAAGCACGATAGTCGTTTTAATCTGTTTTGTAATTGGGAATGAAATGCGTGTTTAATAAACATCAAGATTATTTAAATGTTTGGTCTCAAATTAAACAAAATGTGTCGGTAATCTTCACCCACTTGAAGTTGTGGGTCGCGGTAGCGAGACACAACTTCAAGTGGGTGAAGATTTAAAAGTTATGACTTAGCGTTTTAGGCGTATTTTCTTTTTGTTTGTCTTGCACATACCTGTCCCATATTGTAAAATAAGGTTTGGGGTACATATGCAGCTCAAAATAGTTTAAAAATCTCCTTAGTGTTTCTCAAATTAATGGTATAAATTAAGAGGTGTAACTGTAAGTTTATTGAGAAGAAAATGATTGATTATATTATGATCTGATTGATGAAGATATACCACACATTTACCGATGGATGGGAACTGGGAAGTGTGCTTCCACTCAAAGTGAATGGTCGCTGCCTGAGTTTGTACAATAAAATAGTTAGACAGTGTAATTTCTCATTTTAAGATCAGATTATTTTTATTTGACGGATTGTAAAAAAATGTGTGGAGATTACATTTATTTGTAGATATACCAGATGATGCAAATATGCGACGTCAGCGCTCAAAGCATTATATAAAGTCAACTACTGTTGATTATAAATATTAAGCTTGTAATATTTGTCAGTAGTATGTATAGTAGAATAGTGAGTGATTAGCACTGTTGTCTGTCGGTGTGGGTGTTATAGACGAGCCATTCTAGAATACACGTTGACCCAATGATGGTTCAATGTTGGCACACCGTCTTCGACGCTGGCCCAACTTTGCTGAAGCATCGTGGCAAGTGGACGTCTCGTGTTTGACTGGTTGAGGGGTTTCAGCTGTTTAGGTGAAACAGTTACCATCTGGCTGTGGCACCGTAAAGGTCAACAGTACTCCAACCCTTAGAACACTGATGTCGACTACATTGACATTCTGTGTTTATATTAGCACCTACATGGCCAATAATAACCAGTTGTTAAATATAAAAAAATGCTTTCAATCTTAAAACACTGTTGGAACTGAAATTTCACAAATAACACAAATTTTCAGTCACTTGAAGTTGTGGATCGCGGTAGCGAAACACAACTTCAAGTGGCTGAAAATCTAAATTTCTTTGCTCAGTGCTCTAAGAGCTAAGACTACACATGATATCTCTCATCTGGCAACTTCATTCACCAATGTCATGGGGATTAGTGGCAGAGAAGCAATATAACTGGTTAAAAGAGAAACATTATTATCAGTCAGCATCATATGTGAAATAAAGCAATTCAAAATTATAATAGATTTATATTTTTAAAAGTTGGCGTATTTTTTAAATTTATTGCAAATTTATGAGGAATGTCAATTTCAAATGAACTATTAATGAGTTAAAATTCTACTTTTATCAATAGCATTCATAGAGGGATTTGGAACTATCTCCTTGTTATTATGTATTTCTACTTGGTTTACAACACAAGCTTAAGAGGTTATAGTAGCAGGGTTTTTTCGCCATCAAAATATTTCGCACATAATACAGCAGCTCCATAAAGTTCAGCAGATTGTAAAATCCGTCTGTGAATGATTATGACTTGACTTGTTTTGTGCTCTGTAGGACAATAGCGAGATGAAGTAGTTCTGCTTTTCGGATTATTTTAGGAGAGTTTTATTTCGTTTTTCCACATCCCTGTCCCATATTGGAAAAAAATAGGATTGAGGTACACCTACAGCTCACAATAGTTATATAGCAAAACTCAATTTATTTCCCGATATTTCCTATGTTTTAACCAAATATATCTCAATATTAAAGCGACACAATGAGGTCAAAAATCATCAAAAAGCCAACATTTTATTTTTGCTTCTCGATATGTCCATAATATGTGAACATGTCCATAGACTAGAATTGTGGAAGTGTTTTAAATTTAGGGTTGATGTGGCAACGTAGCAAGTGTGCCGAAAGTCGCGTTTATCAGTTATTCCCGTATTTCTTCTTTTCGACATGCATGTCCGAAATTAAATCTCGTCCTTATTTCCCGCATTTCTAGTCTATGGACATGTTGATATATTATGGACATATCAAGGAACCAAAATAAAAAGGATGATTTTGGCGTGATGATTGTGCCGCTTTAAGTTTAACTGTTATACAGTTTAGGGCTAATATTTTATGATTCAAAAAATATATGTGTAATCATCAAAGAAGTAACAAATATTACCATATCAATAAATTGGTATTTGGCTGCAAAAGTGTAAAACGTGAATGCTAACCGACGCCAATAATATCAACGAAATTATCAACTAATGGCACGTTTTTAATATAATAGATGATTATACTATGCGTAACATGGGAAAGTGTCATTGCTAACACTTGTGCGTCTTCATGAATATTCGTTTTTAAGCGGACTTTCTGCTTCATCAAATCGTTGCGTTATGGTTTTAACAGGATGTGGCTGATTAGCAATGAAGCGTGTACACGTGTCCAGCCTGACGCGTCATCTGCCACTATCAGATAATCAGATTTAAGATAATTTAATTCTCCTGATTTGCCTGGTGGACACTTGATCCATACCAAATCACAGCGGCAGCTAGCCTTTGTAAATAGACCAAATACAGTGCTGTATTATCTATATACGAAATCACAGCGGTAGATAGTCTCTGTAAATACACCAAATACACACTATAAGTATGAATTATGATCTATGCCAAATCACAGGGGCAGCTGGACACTCTAAATACACCAAATACAGTGCGGTATTATCTATATACGAAATCACAGCAGTAGCTAGCCTCTGTATATACACCAAATACAGTGCTGTATTATCTATATACGAAATCACAGCGGCAGCTAGACTCCAAATACATCAAATACAGTGATGTGTTATCTATATACGAAATCACAGCGGCAAAACCCCTCGTTTATAGTCACCTTGTATTTTATTTGGACTATTACCAAGAAATCACGTTGCACCTATTCTGTCGAAATGGTAGACCAGCAATGTCCAGCATAGGTCAACTTGTGACTGTTTGGTGATTTTGGGTGTTTTAAGCTTGAGAACAGTAACCTCATCTGATATTGAATTGTATTCTAAAAGATAGGTTCTTTAAAATTCTAAATCACTAAAATATATTACACGATCGATTTGTTGTAGAGACGTGTAATATTGGAGAGTCCAGGTCTTACTTTCTAAGTGTTTTATTATATTATTTCCACACTGACATGTTTGTAATTTCAATAAAAATATCTCTAATTCAAGGCGTATTTTTTTCTTAATTTGTCGCGCGTAGAAAATTACTATATTACTATAATAATAAAAGTAATAATAAATATTCCAGTTCATCGACCAACGGGGTACCAACTTTAAGTTTTGATTCAGCTGTTAATACCATATAATAACTAGCACTTAACGGGTCAAATACTTTTTCATTGTCCCTGGCTCTCAGGGGGGTACTCATATTTCTTGCGCTCTCAGTGCTCATAATCCACAATCAGCACAAGTTGAACATTTCACACACGCATCATATTAATCCATGTACCCAGCAAACACGTGACGTTAAATCGATGATGGGGTTGATGCTGACCCACCGTCTGCGACGCTGGGCCAACATTAACCCGTCATTGATTCAACGTCTCGTGTCGGTTCTCTATATTCCAGGCTGCCGCAGGTATGTATGTGTTTAACGGCTTTATTTGCCCAGTATTTACAAGTATAAGTGCCTTCAAGACGATAATCCCATTGTGCTGACGGTCCGCTGCTATCCCTAGGTATAATCAGGAGCTCAAACTAACAGTAGCCCCTCAATTCATAAGGTGGTTATTATAGTATCCACCAACACTTAGCCTTTCATTAAATCTCTTAAAGCTTTAAAAATCCAAAGCATCAAATTTTCTTTTTGTAACGCTCATGCAACACTCGTCGTCTTCAAGTGATTCAACTATCCAAGTGTTATTTAAATGGGGGTGGATAATGTGTATGGGGACAAAATGTAGCTGGGCATAAGTTTGAACAAAATGTTGACTACCTCAGTTGGTACATTAAGGGCTCACCATTGTGACCCTACTGGCCTCAATTAAATGTTCATTTCCATAATGAACCATTCTGGTTAAATATAGACATAATGTTAAATGATAATTTTAGCGGAAATCCAAGTACGTTGAGAAGTTGTGGATTGCCGTGATATTTTTTTGAAGAATGTGAAGAAACGTCACCAATAATATGAATAAAACATGTAGTTATGAGTGGGATTTGAGCCATCCATAGCTTAGTGCAGGTCGTAGCATGCTGTGGGATTTGTCTGTAATACTGATAGATAGTCCATACTCGCTATGATGTAACAGCCACTTAACCCTTATCCTGCTGATCACGACTATTGTCGTTTTTAGCCCGCCTTTTAATTTTAATTCAAAAAGGTGGGCTATTGCAATTGAAGTTCGGCGTCGTCGGCGTCGGCGTTAACATTTACTTGTGGGCGCGATAACTTGAAAAGTTTTTCATGTTTCCTTCCCAAATTTGTTTTGCATGTTACTAATGACAAGTTCAATAATGGCTGAAAAAAAATTCAAAATGGCCGACTTATTGCGATTTTTCACCTTTTACGTCAATAATTTGACCTTGTGGGCGCGATAACTTGAAAAGTTTTTCATGTATCCTTTTCAAATTTGTTATGCATGTTACTAATGACCAGTTCTCGGACAAATTCAATAATGGCCGAAAAAAAAAAAAATGGCCGATTTATTGCGATTTTTCACATTTTACGTCAATAATTTGACCTTGTGGGCGCGATAAGTTGAAAAGTTTTTCACATATCCTCTTCAAATTGGTTATGCATGTTACTAATAAGTAGTTCTTGGACAAGTTCAATAATGGCCGAAAAAAAAAACAAATGGCCGATTTATTGCGATTTTTCACATTTTACGTCAATAATTTGACCTTGTGGGCGCGAAAACTTGAAAAGTTTTTCACATATCCTCTTCAAATTGGTTATGCATATTACTAATAAGTAGTTCTTGGAGAAGTTCAATAATGGCCGGAAAAAAAAATGGCCGATTTATTGTGATTTTTCTCATTTTACGTCAATAATTTGACCTTGTGGGCGCGATAACTTGAAAAGTTTTCCACATATCCTCTTCAAATTTGTTAAGCATGTTACTAATAAGTAGTTCTTGGACAAGTTCAATAATGGCTGAAAAAAAATTCAAAATGGCTGATTTATTCCGATATTTCGCATTTTACAACAATAATTTGACCTTGTGGCCGCAATAATGACTTAAAGTTCAATAATGGCGGCGGGCTATTGTCGAGTGTGCTCTTGTAATTTGTTTTATTTGTCGATCAAATCACTGATATTGGGAACAAAATGTGTGTTTAAGCATCGAGATTTGCAAAGGATATGTGTCAAATTAAACAAATATGAGTAATTTTCAGCCACTTGAAGTTGTGGGTCGCGGTAGCGAGACACAACTTCAAGTGGGTGAAAATTTAAATAGATTAACTTAACAGGATAAGGGTTAATAGTTTATTCACATAACACAATGATATCTTGAATTGCTAGTCACGATCATTGTCACTTTAGAATATTCTTATTGACAAATAATATTTCTTGAAGGTGATTTGTGTTCATTCCGTAAGGTTGACACAATTTTGCGCTCGCCCTGAACACATTAATCAGTCGCGACTGATTTCGGGATTAAAATATTATCATATTTTTACCAATGTGAATGGTGTAGGGATGCTTTTCATCATTCAAAAAAGCGTCAAATGGATGAAAAATCCAAACTTGACAAGGACAAGGTTTGAATATCATAAAAGGGCAGATTTGTTTGCGAATAATGTTTTGATTTTATATTAATGTGATCACGTATTTGCGGTTTTCCTTTCCCCTTGGCATGTTAGTTTTCTTGTTAATCACTAGAGGGTGTCTCACAGAGGACATATCGTGTCCAGGCCACGACAAAGCCTCTCGTAAACTATTGTTGTAACATCCGGGCTTAGTAGTCTGGAAATTAGCGGCTCGGGAAGTAGGCGGAGGGCGCCCAGCATCTGGGCGCACCAGGCTAAGCCCTCTTTGATAGTAACTGATGGATCCGAGAAAAGCTTCTTCTCTGTCAATCTCCTCCTCACACACTCATCCTCACATGTAAAGACAAACAACAGTAACTGTCTACATGAAAAGTAAGCAGTTTCATATTCAGTTAAAACTGGAATTACTGACCAATATAATATTATATATTAAATTATAGATCAGATCTGCGGATTAAAGTCTACACAATAAAATTCCACCAAATTTTCAAGGAAATTGGGCGAAGTGAAAAAATGATCCAAGACAAATTTTGTTCAATTTTTTTTAAACAGCAAACAAACAAATTGAGAAAAATGCTACTCCCAGGATTCTGGGAAACAGACTAGGCCTAACGTTTGACTCAATTCCAGCTTGTGATTTAATTGAAAAGTATTTATGATAAGTCCTACTCTTTTGCACTGATTAGGCCATGGACTTCTTGGGCACTGCCCATTTCATATTAGCATTTCTTTAAATTATTGATGATCAATATATTCAAATAGGGATCATATATATACGGCATCCTTTTGGATATTGCCACTGCGATCCATGTCCCACCAAACACGAAACCTTCAGCCAATGGTGGTTTAATGTTGGCCCATAGCCTGCGACACTGGACCTACATTAACCCAAGCATGTGTGGTGTTTGTTCAGATGTGAGGGTGTGAGGTAGTGTTGTCGTGTGAGAGGCTCTTTACATCAGGTCAGAGGTACAGAACCCGGGAAATAGTCTGACCAGAGGTCAGGCACACCGTGATCACCAAACCTGACCAGTCTGTATCACCAGCAACGGCTTGTAGCTCAGTGGATGCAGTGATCGCCAGTCAGGCTACACCGTAATGACTAAACCTGGTTTGGATCACTACCAGCAGAGGTGTGTAGCTCAGTGGATGGAGTGATCGCTCCCTATCACTACCAACTACATAGCTCAGCAGTGATCGCCCGTCGTCAGAAATGTGATCGGTGCTCAAATTCGTATTCGAATGCTGATCTGGGAATTAAAATCAATTACAAATATTTTTTTCCGCTCTTATTTTATTTACATTGGATACAATATCTCTCGCGATATTTCATTATTAGCTCCCGCCGTCACTGTAGGTGAGACGGAGGGAGCTATGGATTCCAACTCCGTTTTCTTCTTTTGCCTATAACTTTGTAAGAAAATAAGCTAGAATCACAATTTTTAGTATGTGGGTTACTTCCAGGTGGATAATGGACAGGTTAAAATATTTTTATTCTGAATTCGCAGACGAGAAATGATGATGTTACGGCGTTGGGCCGTCCGTGAACATTGAAGTACTTGTCCGATTGTCTTCAAATTTTACACACAGCACCTCCAGGGGCTTTTTGGGGTATATGAACTTTGACCTACTTTTGGTTCAGAACTATGACCTATTTTGACGTTTTGACGCACAATTCGGCCGATTACAGTCATATTGCACATACATGTTCTCTAAGATCCCTAGTTGTGCCTTTTCAGGTTTTTGGACCTTGAAGTTGACCCAGCACTTTTACCTAATTTATGACATCGGTAAATCCGACTGAAATATTTTGCGGAATATCATGAAAACCGCTAAAGATGGCTACACCATTACTATAAAACAAATTGTAAGGTTTCAGGAGAGGATGCATCTTGAAAAATTTCAAGTCGATAAAATTTAAAATGGCCGTCTATAGGCCATTATTCACCTCGACAGGCCTGATATTGCGGAATATTATGAAAACCGCTCAAGATAGCTACACCATTACTATAAAACAAATTGTAAGGTTTCAGGAGAGGATGCATCTTGAAAAATTTCAAGTCGATAAAATTTAAAATGGCCGTCTATCGGCCATTATTCACCTCGACAGGCCTGATATTGCGGGATATCATGAAAACCGCTCAAGATAGCTACACCATTACTATAAAACAAATTGTAAGGTTTCAGGAAAGGATGCATTTTGAAAAATTTCAACTCTATCAAATTAAAAATGGCCGCCTATCGGCCATTATTCACCTCAAAAGGCCTGATATTGGGTGAACTGTCCTAGATAGCTAAACCATTACTATAAAACAAAATGTGAGATTTCAGAAGAGGATGCATCTTGAAAAAAATCAACTTAAGCAAATTCAAAATGGCCGCTTATCGGCCATTATTCACTTTTACATGACCGATATTTGGTAAACCGTGCTAGATGGCTAGACCATTACTATAAAACAAAATATGAGTTCTCGGGGGAGGATGCACCCCGAAATTTTTTAACTTGATCAAATTCAAAATGGCCGACAATCGGCATTATTTACCCTGATATCAGGAAAACTGTGCTAGATAGCTAGACCATTACTATAAAACAAATAATTACTATAAAACAAAATGTGAAGTTTCGGGGCAGGATGCACCCTGAAATTTTTTAACTAGTCTATATCGAATTCAAAATGACCGTAAATCAGCCATTATTTACCTCGATTGGCCTGATATCGGGTAAACCGTGCCAGATAGGTAGACCATTACTGGAATACTGATTAGGATCAGATTTCAATGGAAGTTTGCAATCTATGACAGACTGTCTAGTTCTTATCTTACTCTTAGATTGAGCCTCTTAGACCTAGTTGTCTTGCGTCTTGATTTTTGACATAGCCTAGGACTACATTAATAACCCTACACAAAATTGCTTAAATCAAATGCTAATTCGGAGCGAGAGCTCCTGCACTTATGTAGTCTTGTTGTTCATTACGTTGAACTCCTAATCACCAGTGTTTCCTGCGGGTTCGCATCTTTCTTTTTAGAACATTTCTGCCAGAATATCAGTCGGACTATGCTAAGTACATAATCTTTAACTCTGTGGAAATTATAAATATCGAATCGATTTGTCAAAGATCCTTACAGTATAAAAATGAGATAAAATTTAAAATGTTCACACTTTTAGGGTTATACAGTGCTAGTGGTATAATAACTCAATATGAATAATATGTGAACCACAAAAGAATCAACCACAGCCCATACACATGCCCACACACCAATAGTGTCATTTTTTAACAAAAAATGGTATTTTTAGTAACTTTAATTTGCTCATCAACGCACCCTGTAAGTTTATAAAATCACGTCACGTTTAATTTCAAATTTACTTGTTAGTTTCAACTTGAAATTTGTTATGATGTGCTTGAGAATTGAGATAAAATCTTTTTGGTTGTAATAAAGAAAGTAGAATTATATTTGAAATATTGTTTTTCGTTGTGTAAGAAACTACCAGGAAAATGACTTTATACATTACTCCTGAAGTTCTACTTTTCAGGTCAGATGGTAACTGTTAGTTTCCTTGTCATTGTTACTTTCTGAGTAATTCCAACAAACTCAAATTGTTTTGTGTGTCAATTACAAAACATTGGATTTTTTTCTACAATTCACTGGCTCGGTGTTAACGCAATGCCGCACGTTGCTTGTCCAAAACAGAACCCAGTTTTTGCAACGGCTGCGATTTTTTTGTCTCTATGCCAGTCTCACTTTAGTTTAAGTTCCCGTTGATAAGTTATGACTTTGCCACACAGGCCAACCCATGTAACCACATCCACAATCTCTACTTTACGAGTGATAGTAAATTCAGGGCCGAGTTATGGTCGACGAGTGTTCAAAATAAACCTCGTTGACTTCTGTGGAATCCGTGAGAAACAGAACTGGCGTGTGTATTTATTTTTACCTGCACCAAGAATGGTAGTCTATATTACTGTGACCTAGATCTAAGGCAGCTGATTGGTCGAGATCGCGATCTCGACCAATCAGATGCTTTATATCTAGGTCACAGTAATGGGGAATACCAGCCCCAGACCAGCGTCTCATAAACAAAACTAACACAGTGACCGTTTTATGGCTGGCGTCAACATCGAACTCTCGACTGTCTGTTGTAACATTTAAACTGTAACTCTGGCTGTAGTCTATCCTTGTCAATGTATTGTGCAAAAATTATTTGTAATTTGTTCCATCTTTTTCTGAAATATCCTGGACTATGATATTGACACCGGGTATTAAATCGCCACCAATACAGTAGGAAATATATCGCTCACTGCAGTGCTATTTTGACTAGTTTATATTTCGTAGGTAAAATCATTGTATATGTTTTGCTTTTTCCTATAATTTTCGCAAATATTTTCATTATGACAGTAGTACCGTATGTAAATATATTTCATCTTAACATGTAAAGCCCACACTAACCATTCAAATGAAACTATACATCAAGTGATTGGCCATGATCCTCTATACATGGTTAGCTATTTGATACACCCGACATCTCGAGTCAGCAGCGGTGCTAATGAAGATCGTGCATCAATGCATTTACTGGTTTTGCAAGCATTCGCTCATGTGTTTTTGCGAAAAACGTAACACTGTAATAGAGATTTCGACACTAGGTAGAATCGAATTAACATCCTTTACTAATCTACATCTGGACAATCATTCTCCAATGATTGCTGAACTGCTGAAAAGATTATTTGCACAAGCGAAATGAGAATCATTTATTGAATAAAACACAGTTATTGTGTACATTCACAAACATCAGCAACAAACCTCAGATGTTGGCATATCCGACATGATAAATATCTAGGATATGTACATAACAAGTATAGAGTATGTAAACCGTTCCTTTTCATAAATATGATGTTTTGATCCAGATAAGGAATGATTTATGTGAGGTTCACGACATGCACTTTAAATAAATTTAAATTTGTGATTAATACCGTATGTTGGCAAGACAAGAGTTAAGAGTTATCTGTATACCAAGTTTCACCGTGGAGTGGTATTTACTCCAGCCAGACATATTGTCTGGAAGGTGGCACCATCCGATCATTCGCTCAAATTGTGTCAGTTTTTGCCTTTCTATATATTACCAAACCGCATTTTTTCAGGTCAACACACTAGCCGTACTGGTTCTAAAATGCCATATCTGCCACTTTGTGGCCGAACCTCATGTATTATTGGTTTATTTAGCTGCCACAACTACGAAGAATAGTTGATATTATAATATTTACTTTTATGGGCGAATAACGAACACTCATCTCAACCTTGAGGCTAAACTTGGTGAATATCACGTATTTCTTAAATTCAAAAGTATTTATTTTCTAACTTACTAAAAACACAGGATCCAAGCTTCTGTATTTTTATTAGCTATATATTTTTATGCTGCCGGCTTGCGAAGACATTATGTTGCCGCGTTGTCCATTTGTTTGTGCGGTTGTTCTTGTCATCACAAAAAGTCAATACAAATTGAAGCTAACAGCTCCATATTAATACAAGCAAGTGATAAAAATCTAGGTCAGGTTCAAGATGAGTGACATTGGCATATTTCTGCCACTAATTTTTCATTCATTTGAAGCTGGAACTGCTGACGCACTTTACAGATTCAAATGCCGAAAATTATTTATATTTGAAAACGATATATACGCTTCTAGGCTCTAGCAGTACGAGGGAGCCTAGAGGGTGGATGCTTCCAGATGAGCGCTCCCAGTCTTCCAGGATGAGTCACATTTGTCTTCTCCTGGCGTTTAGGTGTTACGTTAAACAGTAGGGCAGCTTGACTTTCACTGTTTATTTGTTCTGCTCTATCCGGTTGTCTGAGAGACGTAGCCAGAGCAAGGGGACCCCGGTGACTGTCTGTAACCTCCAACCAGAAGCCATAGCTACCAATACTATTACAAAACAAGTACAAATATTCACACAAAGCGCGAGAAAAATGTAGCTGATTGAAAATTTAATTGTTGATCTCGTTTTTTATCCGGGGGGCGGGGGCTATGGTGTCATCTCCGACGTCCGGCCTTCCGTCTGTCTGTCTGCATTTTCGTTTCCGGAACATATCTCGGAAACCCATGGAGAATTTATTTCATATTACGCACACACATCCCTTAGTGGTGAAGATGTGCCTTTTGAAGGTTAAGACTTTGACCTACTTTTTGACGTACATCTCTCGTCCAAAATATTTTTATTTATTTTGATATTTGATATGGCATACCGTGATAGATAGCTAGACCATTACTATGAAACAAATTTCAGGGAGAGATATGCCCTGAAAAACTTCAACTCGATCAAATTAAAAATGGCCGACTTGCTGCCATTATTGATTTTAATATGTGTAATATCTGGAAAACCGTGCCAGATGACTACACCTTTACTATAAAACAAAATGTGAGACTTCATGGCTATACATGGCAAACTATGCTGGACCATTACCACCCTCTGTAGACGTGTCATGCAGATATTCTTTCTAACATCGTGTCATGCGTGATACTCTTTCTAACATGGTGTTCTGCTTTCAAATGCGCCGTCAACATCGCATATATGACGACCAGTAATTCACAGTTTTCACATATTTACATATGCTAAAAGTGCTCAATTTTTTTACTAGATATTTTATGAATAGCTGTTGTACCCTCTTGCAAACACATGTACAAAATTAAAATCGATCCGGTGCGTTCCTAATGTGAAATAAACGCCTGCTTACGAAATATCGGCGTGAAAATTGACACTTCTGTTGATTTTATTTCAACATGGATAAACCTAACGCGTCAAAAAATCGTATGAAAATACATTATTTTCCAATACATCAGATCGATATCTGAAGTACAACAGTACAACAGCTATTCATAAAATAGCTAAAAAAGAAACTGAACACTTTCAGCATATGTAAATATGCGAGAACTGTGGATTACTGTTCGTCATATGCGCTTGTTGACGGCTCATTAGAAAGCAGGACACCACGTTAGAAAGAATATCACGCATGACACCATGTTAAAAAGTGCATATGCATGACAGGTGTACAGAGGGTGATTACTGGCAAAATTTGGAAGTTTGAGAGAGGGATGTACCCTGAAACATGTTTATCGCGATGGCGGGGCGGGGGATTATTGTGGCCGTCTGGCCTCTTGTTGTCTCCGTCTGCGGAACAAATACGGGCGATATTGTCATCATGCATTCTGTCAGTCAACGATTAATTTCAGTACTATACATAGATTTATCAATATTCAGGACAACTTCCACAGATGTTGTCAATAACTCGTTTCGGGATTATGTTTAAAACTGCCAAAACTGCTTGGCAGATTAACATTTTACACACAAAAATGTTGACGTTTCGGGTCTCGGGATGTGTGTTGTAAGTAAGGTCAGTAAACTTTGACTTAATTTTAGAAAACCTTCTACACATACATAGCTCGCAATAAGGAAAATCTTAACCTCTTTTTAATCTTGACATCTTTTACATGTCCACATGTATAGCCGACTACCAACAATTCTTATTTTCAAACTGAAATTCAAGGTCAGGTGGATTGTAACCATATACCAGATGACCTCTTGGGCCTTTAATGTGTCTTCTACACCGTATTGACTGATATTATCACCAGTACATGGGTCTTTGACCGCTTGTCTTCACATTCTGAGGAGCGGGACTAACACACCAAATAATATGTATCCTTGCTAACCCTCATTTAAAGCGCTAAATTTAATAATTTAAATATTCACCTACTTTAATGCGACCCACAACTTCAAGGGGGTGAAAATTACTCATATTTGTTTAAATAGAGAACAAACATGTGCAACTTGTGATGTTTAAACGCACATTTAATTCCAAATATAACTGATTTGATCGGCTAAAATAACCGATTGGGCTTTAGTCGTGCTTAGCTGAGGAGGGGTTAATATGATGTTGTCCTTGAATTGTTTCAATGTTGACATTATTCGTGAAAACGTTGATAAAACTGATGTGCTGCATCAGGAAATAATGTGCTACTGATATTACAGTTGAAGTGATTCAATACACGAGTAAACTAAGACACAGGCTGACGTATGTTACAAGGCCCATCAGCATCAACCTGTAAACACGGGATCCACGCCCCGCGAGGAATAGTAAGTCCAAGAAAAAGTGCGACAAGGATCAGCAAAACAACTTTGTCACGGCCATTCTCCACTTCTAATTGATTGTGAAGCAAGGAACCAGTGTTGTCTCAATGTTTGGCCAGCGTCTTGTCACTTGTCTGTGTTGGGTGTAGATGCAGTTTTCGCCGTGCCAGCCATCATCTAATTCAATGAGCCCCGACTAGAACCTGGTGTGAAAGGTCAACTGTTAAAAATCAAGTGACTGGGGATTCGATTTTTATCACGTCTGCTCAATGTGGCTTTGTTTGTACCTGCCTGGAGTTTATACATATTCTGCTGTATTGTATTGAGAGACAATACTGGGAGTACCATTTTATTTTTCAAATCTTTAATGAGATAGGGACAACGCAATTACTAAACTGCGAGATATAATTAAGCATCCCTGATACTCTTTGGATAATGTTTAGCCGACGTATCTGCAAATCAATTTAACTGTTAAAGAAAATTTGACCGATGAATTTCGTTTATTTTACACATGTTACACATTTGACCTATGTTCCTTGGTAATCTTTTTTCTTATATTTTTATCCCCCGCCCAACGAAATTGAGGGGTGTCATGACGTCGCCTCGGATGTCCGTCCGGTCGTCCGCATTTTCCTTTCCGGAGCAGATCTCGGAAACTCATGGGGGATTTTCTTCATATTGCGCACACACATCCATTTGAGGGTGTAGATGTGCCTTTGTGTGTTATGACCTTTGGCGTACTTTTTGACATACATCTCTCGGGCCAAAATAGCTTAATTTTTGACAATATTGCTGATATCTGGCGAACTGTGCCAGATAGCTAGACTATCAATACAAAACAAAATGTACCGTTTTAGGCAGGGATATGCCCTAAAAAATAAACTTGATCAAAGTCAAAATTGGCCGAATATCGGCCATATTTAACTTTAATATGCCTGCCAGATAGCTATACCATTACTTTAATACAAAATGTGCTTTTTCAGGAAGGGATATCTCCTGAAAAATGTCAACTCCATGAAATTAAAAATGACCGACTATTATGTAGACCATAATTAACTTTAATATGCCTGATATATGGCAAACCGTGCCAGATAGCTATACCATTACTGTAAAACAAAATGTGCGGTTTAAGGAAGGGATATCCCCTGAAAAAATGACAACTCCATTAAATTCAAAGTGACCAACTATAGACCATACTTAACTTTAATATGGCAAACCGTGCCAGATAGCTGGACCATTACTAGTAGGTCTGGTTACTTAAAAGTATACATTTTGCCTAGTGAATGACGAGGGGAAATATATTCTGGTCTGAGCAGAACGGATACTAGATCATCTGAAAATGTTGGCACAATGCTGGCCAACGTTTCTGATGTTGACCCAGCATTTCTCCGGCATTTGATCAGGATCTTTGTTAACCCTTTCAGCACGGCCATTGACGTTTGACGTCAGAATTTGACGTGAAAAGACCCATGATATACAATGTAAGTATTCAAATTAAGCGCAAAGAGCTAATTAAAGCAATTATGACATTTTAAAGTGTCAAACCCTTTGGCAACCATAGTATTAATCATAATAATTTATGAATTTGACTCTTACAACGCTGAGACATGTTTTGTATTAACTATGGAGACCAAAGGGGTTTTTCAATTTGTAATAATCATACATGTCTTAGTTAGCTTTTTCCGCCTCATTTGAATACCAATGTTCTTTCAATGCGGGGATCGACTTTAGACGTCGGAATCTGACGTCTATAGACGTCAGATTCTGACGACTAAAGTCTGTCCCCGCACTGAAAGGGTTAAAAGTTAAGTGGCCGGTGTGAGTTGCCAGAGACTGACGGCTGCGTCTGCTGCCATCCATTGCCGTACACACCAGCGCTAATGAACCAGTCTATCTCTGTCAGGGACACACGTGGCTCCACGGAGACCCACCTCCTCCTGTCTATGCCGGATCCAGGCAGCTCAAATACAGCTAGCCTACAAAAAATGTGAATTATTGGACCGGAATATGGCCAATTCTGTGCACGTATAGGCTAAACTAGGTCAGGAGGACCTCCTGAGGTATAGTAAGATCAGTCAGATGACGCTGCCCTTGAGATACAGGATTCGAAATACGATTGCGATCTGAGGCCATCATACAATGAATTTAATTGTAAAGACTTGTGAAGCGCACTGTGAAGCGGCATAACTATTATCTTTGATGATCACATACATTGTGTTATCATCTGGATATACGATGTGTATTATTTGATGGTTCATCTCGCAATGTGTCTTGTCTGCAAGCAATATTATTAGGTTAACCTGGGCGACATATTTCGTTTTATAGCATCAAGCAAAAAAAACATAATAAAAAAATATAAGTATTACTGCCAGAGATGTATTACTGAACATATATATTATTATTAGTTTTGTCAAAACTGAACACTGCTATGAAAACCGCACATATCACTGAGTAACTATTCCAAAAGAATGTCGTGGCAAACTATTTATGAAATATCTGTCTTCTACCTCAGACTGTTCCAAACTTGTTATTTGGAGTTTGGTCCACTTTCTTTATGTTCATTTCATATCTTTCCCAATATCTTTTGTACTTGATGTCGTAAAATATGTTATTCTGGTTATTGTTTTCTAGCATGTGCGACTCTGTCGTTCCTGACATAATTGCTGCTTGTGCTAACCACCCAGCCAAACATGAGACATTGGATCAATGTTGGGCCAGTGTCGCAGACGGTGTACCAACATTGAGCCAACATTGGATCCGTGTCCCCAGCAAACACGAGGCATTGACCCAATGTTGTTTTATTGTTGGCCCGCCGTCTTCGACGTCGGCCCAACATTAAAACAACATTGGGTCAATGTCTCGTGTTAGCTGGGTCTCGTGTTTTCTGGGATCCTACCTATGTTAGGTGGTATATAAATCAGGCTGCTTCACTGGAGAACCCCAACTAAATATTTGACTGCATCTGCTGAAAGACGACCAACAATTCCGCTGATGTGAAACATATAACGCATGTATATTTCTTCTTCCACTGAATGTCAGAGGGATAATGTCGCTTTCCCAAACACATGCCATCGATCCAATGCTGGTCTGGTGATGTACCAGCGTCGTCGACGCCGGGCCAACACCAGGCCAGCATTGGTTAGTCGTCTCGTGTTTGGTGGGTTGCTATATTGCGACAAAACAGCTGATGCCACCATAAAACACGAGAGCAATGCTGGGCTAATGTTGGGCGAACGTCGAAGGTGTTAGGCCAGCCTTTACCCAGAATTGGGTCAGTTTCTCGTGTTTACTTGGCCAACATTTGCCCGACATTGAATCAACGTCTTGTGTTCGCTGGGTTGACTATGAGATATACGGTCCTCAATTGGGAACAGCAGGAAAAAATAATTTTCTTGAAATATCACTTGACACAATCGTGATGTATCCATCAACGCGTGCTTATCGAACCTGGGTCAACGAACGTAGAAGATGCTTTTTCTATTTCCTGCGATTTTTTGTGTGCTCTAATTAGCTCATGTCCTCACCTGGTGTGGGACGGAGGCAGTTATAGAATCTGGTGTCCGTCTGACAAAAAAACTCTGTAACTTGGCAAGTAAAGAAAAGGGGATGACGATATTTGAGATGTAGTTCACTTCTAGGAAGACGTTAGATTAGTTCACATACGGTTGACTTTGATCGAATTCACAAGATGACACAAGCGATTGAAGATAATAGGTCGTCAGCCGGCCGTCTGTCCACTTTCGTTTTCCCGCCATATCTCCGGAACTACTTCTGTAGTTCTGCTTCTCTTCATATTTCACATATCGGAGGTCTAGATGTGCGGTAACCGAATTTTGCATATATAACACAGATCGCTGCATCAGTCCATTCACCATAAGCTCAGCTCAAATGATTAACAAAAACATAATATGATCTACGCGAGCCCATGAATCGTGAGATTATTAGGCCTGCGTTTTAACATTTCACCTAGCGAAAAAAATAGAATGGGAAACCTAATTATGCAGTTCACCTTTATTACATTGACTGCTATCTTATGCATGAGAATCTCACATTTCTAGATGGGTTATGATTTGTGATGTCTTCGGCACTTTTGATGTTTAACACGTCGTTATCATTACAAAGGAGCAAATCCACGTACTTCAGCTGGCTTTGGCTGCACATAAAAGACACGTGACCCACTCGGAGAATTATCCCCTGCTTCCTCTGTCTCTGTGTTGTCTCACATCCCAGTCATCTTCTCCAACCTCTCCCTCTATTTCTGGATAGACTTGTTTAGCTGTTCGTGCTCGTAATACCCTGACTATAGGCCGTGTTTTATGATGCGGAATTAACAAACGCTACCTGTGTTAAATAATACGCCCGTATTGTTATTAACCCTCACACTGCTAAGGACGACTATAGTCGTTTTCAATCTGTTTTATTAGCAGATAAAATCAGTTCTTGGGGAATAAATGAGTGTTTAAACAATTTATTTTTGCTGATTTTTGGTTTCAAATTAAACAAATATGATTAATTTCAACACACTTGAAGTCATGGGCCGCGGTAACAAGACACAGCCTTAAGTGGGTGAAAATTTAAGTTATTTAATTTTGCAGTTTAATGATTAACCCCCCCCCCCCCCCCAATCACTCTCAATTCCCCTCTCCCCCTCCTCCCCCCCCAAAAAAAAAAAAACACGCAAAATTCTCCAGGAATCCCTGGTGAATCATATAATATATAATATACATGTTATTATTAAGCATCCCCGATACTATCAGGATGCTTATAGTGTTTAGCATTATTCCGTCCCTGCCGCTGTCGCCATAGGCGTATGAGGAATTTAGCTCTCATTAAGAAGTTAACTGATGAATTTTGCTTATTTTTTGCACACATGAACTATGTGCCTGGGCAATTTTTCCGATATATTTTTTTACACTACGCCATGAGCGGCTATTTTCCAGGATGGCCGCCCAAAAAGCTTGTGGGCACAATATCTTATTAACAGTAGAATGGATATAATTTAGATTTTATAGGGTGGTTATCTGGGTATTTTTGATGATCTGAGTTTTTTGGGGGAAATCCATTAAAACATGATGGCCGATGGAGGACATTTTGAAAAAATAGCCACCCTAAAAGTTTGTGTGCGCGATATCTTTCGAGCCGTTCGTTGGATCGCATGCAAATTTTATGCATTGGTTATCTAGGCTTTTCTTATGATCTGATTAACTTTTGTGAAACAAATCATTGAAAACAAGATGGCTGACAAAGGATATTTTGAAAAAATAACCACCTGAAAAACTTGTGGAGTGATATCTTATGAACTGTTGGTTGGATCGCATTCAAATTTGATGCAGTTCTCTAGGCATTTATAATTTGGGAATAAAAATAAGACAAAATGGCTGATGGAGGACATTTAGGAAAAAGTTACCTGGTGGGGGTAATTTTTTCATTTTTTCGGGGGGTTTTTTTTGAGGTTTTTTTATTGTGGCACTCTCCAAGTTTGAGTCATGTAACGGGGATGCTTTTAATGTTTAATTGTAATGTTTAATCACTGTCCAGCTCTTAGTTTATGTTGATGAAAACGTACTTCTAATGCTACAAGTCCATAACGCATGTGCTTAATTTAATGATCCCAACAACATACGACTTGTTAATGGAAACATCCTATTAAAATTTCAGTGTGGACTGTGTAGTGTAAATCTAAAATAGAAATCACAAGACGTCGAACCAATGGTATTTTAATGTTGGCCCACCGTCTGCGATGCTGGTCCAATATTAAACCAGAATTGCTTCAACGTCTTGTTATGCTGGGAAGGTCTAATTACACATTTGTACCTGTTGTTTCACCCGATACTTTTCATGTTATTAGTTTAACATACGGTATTTGTAGCGGATGTTTAATTCTATTTCACAAATATTTTTGCAGAAGCAAGGATATTTAATTTTCAAATAATGAACGCGTATATTATGCCCAATGATTAAGTTATTGTAAATAATTGCTCGCTTTTGGGAGATGCTCATAATAGTTTACCATTGTTCCGCCATCGCCAATCGATTGAACCCTCGATAATAAACCGAGTTTATTTCTATTTTCTGATATATGAAATATAAGGACATTTGTACAATCACTGCGCCAAAAACTGGGGTTTTTTATATTGCCGCTAATGGATTTGTGATCACGATCTTCACAATTTATACGGATTTAGTATACTTACAGGAAAAATATCACGAGGGGGGGGGGGGGGGCGAGGGATTGTGGCGAGCTTTCACCTCTTGTTTTATATTGCCGCAAAAATATTTGTGACACGATATCTTCTTCTGAACTGATGACCTTCACAATTTATACGGATATAATGCTTACAAGACAACTTACACTATCCCATTAAGATGTACATTGCGAACATTAATCATTAAACTCTCTATATATAATCAAACCTGTTTTCGTCGTTTTTTTCTGTAGGAAGCGGTGGTTAGTTGCGCACATAGTATGTGACATCACGGTGTAGAAATAAAGCAATGATCATTCAGCAGATAGAAAGCTACATCCGTGACTTATTTCCATGAAAGGTCATGTTCCATAATAGATGCGCCACTTCTTCTAGTGGAGCACACTGGTAATAAGTCGTCCTGAGAACCATAAATATATTAACGCACAGATTAACTTTCTTTTGTATGTTTTTTACAGTTGGAGAAGCTGATAACGAAGAACTACTTTCTACATAAATCGGCTCAGGAGGCTTACAAGTCTTATATCCGGGCGTATGCCTCCCACAGTCTTAAGGAGATCTATGACGTCAACAAGCTAGAGCTACAAAAGGTGGCGCTATCATTCGGATTCAAAGTACCACCATTTGTCGACTTGAGTATCCTTTTCATCCAGCTTTTTTAAATTTCCAATGTAGACAGTAAAAAGCATTTATGTGTTTGTGATCACTATAGTCGTTAAGGGGAAGGGGGAGGTAATCACTTATAACTTTGCTTATCAATCACTGAAATGGGTATTTAATTACACTATCCTATCTGCACCTATAACGCATAACATGGGTAGTGGTGGCACATTTTAATCCTCAAATATGTTTTTTGTGTGAGGTGTCATCTCTGCCATACATGTTATAACATACTGCTCTACGAAAGCACAAACTATAATATACTTGTAGTAGTAGTTATCACACGAGGGCCGCTACAAATTAAGCACCTCTTAAATTGTTGAATGATAGTCAGATATTAAAATTGTTGAAATATAGTGAAATAATGGATATAATATTTCATATATCTATTTTTTCATATAAACTATGTATTATCTTCAATATGATGCTGGAAATAACGTTATACTAGCAATCCATATCAGCAGTTCCAGCTTAAAATGGACGATAATACCGCAAAATAAAAATTGAGCCATCTGACATTAACTCACAGAGCTGTGAGCTAATAAATATAAATGTTTAGTCACCTTTAAGTTGTGGATCGCTGGCGCGATCCACAGCTTAAAGGTGACTAAACATTAGTTGAATCTGCTAAATTTGTGTCGAAATGTATTTGATTATTGCAGATTCGGGACATATTTATTTATATTTATTTGCAAGGCCATTAAAACACATGGAAACAATGCTATGGTCAACTGTAGTCGTCAACAGTGTTCTAAGGGTTAGGTACATCCTGAGTGGCTGGATTAGAGAGAATGTGTACCACACTTGCATGTAGAATGCTCTCTGTAACTCTCTCTTTCTATAGCAACTGATTGTTATTGTTATGATTAGCTGCAACAATGCTTTAATTGTGTTGTGTTTTGTTGGTTTTCTATTATTCAGATACAACCATTTTCCTCTTTCCGTAGATTGTGTGACTTGTTTGACACAAATGTGGTGAAATAATACACCACATTAGACGATTCCCGCACTGAACGAATTAAAACAGGTATAGTGATCGTAGACCCATAACATAGGTATTTAAATGAAGCGGAAAGAGCTAACTAAGACATTTATGATGATTTCAAATTGAAAAAAAACACTTTGGTCTCTAGTTTATACAAACATACTTATCGTTGCACCGTCGTGATACTGCGCACAAGGTGACGTTAAACTCAATGTAGCCGTTGGTGCTTCACAATATTAACCATTTCAACGCCAATTATTGCAATTTGTATTCACTTTAATTTGTGTCGCGGTATTGCGACTCATAAATTCAAGTGGCTTAAAAAAAATAATAGATGGTCGACTTGGAACCAGATACCTGCAATATATTCTGATACAACATAAAACAGAACCGTAGTTGTATATGCTAGCAAGGAATATAGAGATAGTCTTTATATTCCTTGATGCTAGTAATAACGATTGAATTTATAATAGTCGTGATGGCAGTGGGTAGAAGGGGTAACCCTTGCAGCGCCGAATTATTTTTGTATAAACTATGGAGACTAAAGGGTTTATTTTAATTTGAAATCATCATAAATGTCTTAGTTGGCTCTTCCCGATTCTTTTGAATACCTATTATATGTTATGGGTCCACTGCCATTATAAATTTTTTTAACTTTTTCAGTGCGGGGGACCGTCTTTATACGTCAGAATCTGACGTCTACAGACGTCAGATTCTGACGTATAAAGACGATCCCCCCACTGAAAGGGTTAAGACCGATGTGGTGGGTAGACGGACAACAGGAAGCTCATTATCAGTTTTATCTCTCCTATTAATACAAAATAAATACACGCTAAAAATCGCCACATTAGGTTATGATAGATTGCGAAAAGACTGAAATAAATATGATTCTATAAAGAGAAAGAGATTATGATAGACAGATGGCAATTAGCTCATTACTATTTTTATGACTCCTATTAAAACAAATAACCGCTAATTGTGCTATCAAGAACCCGAAATTACTGGAGCTATGTTTGGTTATGAGATCGTTTGCTATTACTCCGTGAATAAAGATTTGTCATTAAGGGGGCCACCATTCAATCTCCAGAGGGGGGAAATGAAGTTTTTGTCGCAGACAAATTATTTATTTCAACCCGGCTCGGCGGCGCGCTGAAAATTTAAAATTTTATTACATGTTTATATAGAACAGTTTTTGATGTAAATGATTTTTTTTTAAAAATAATCCAGCACCTCTCTCTGGAGATTGAATGGTGTCCCCCTAAAAAAATGTACACAGACGGCAATGATGCCATTACCATGCCATTTGGCATTCCGGCCCATTAATATATACCAATACTCACTGTACTGTCGCCATATTTAGCTAGGATTGTCTGAAAATCATTGAGCAATTATTACCGTAAAGATTTAGCAATGAATAGCAGCTGCTGTTGTCCCCGTTATAGTATATACAGTTATAGTAATTTAGCCCTGTATATGGAAGGCGTATAATTTAGCCCCACATACAGAGGTGGTATTAGGAGATGCGGTGTAACGGTATATCCCAGCAAACACGAAACGTTCACCCAATGCTGGTTTAATGTTGGCGCACCGTCTATGACGCCGGCCCAACATTAAACCGACATTGCGCTATCGTCTCGTGTTTACTGTTATTAACCCTTCACTCGGCAGTTATCTAATTTAAATATTCACCCATTTGAAGTTGTGTCTCGCTACCGCGATTCACAACTTCCAAGTGAGTGAAATTACTCATATTTGTTTAGTTTGAGACAAACATTTGCAAATATTGATGTTCAATCACACATCTCATTGTCAATAACTGTGATTGTATTGACTAATGAAGGTGATTCAGCCCTTTCAAGCCTGAATTTACCTTGTCATCTTCATCCACTACAAGCCGCGAATTGCTATTCTCGACTTTTGGATGAAGATGACTTAAAGTGGGTGGCAAATAAAAAACGATATCGTTATTATTAAAACGGTTTCATGAAAAATGTCGTTCTAAAAACCTTGGGTGTAGCAAATTTAACTCCTTCTTCAAAAGGATGCTTTGATGCTCCACGAGTGTTAAAAATATTATTATGGTGATCAGCGATGAAAGGGTTAGGCGATATATTCCCAGTCCTCCCCTTTGATGTGAACCACCCGCATTAGTCAGGGTGAAGGTCATAACACACCTAGT
Source organism: Flabesymbios commensalis (assembly GCA_964017125.1). Classification (NCBI taxonomy): domain Eukaryota; kingdom Metazoa; phylum Annelida; class Polychaeta; order Terebellida; family Flabelligeridae; genus Flabesymbios; species Flabesymbios commensalis. The sequence goes on along the minus strand of OZ024907.1, from coordinate 20,870,045 downwards.
CTTACCTGATGATCAAAGCCAAAAAAACAAACCATGCAACTGTTCAATAGACTATTCACATGTATACGCTACATATCACCCCCGTAGAGTTGAAAAGGTGCATGTACCACATTACCACTTGGATGTCACTATAGCTATATTTGGTCATGATCGTTTGAAAACTGAATTAAAGTTTTTTTTATTAGGAAAAATGTGATAGTCAGACACAGACATCGATGATATCATTATCAATTTTCTCTTTCCAGACCCTAAGTGTCATTACGCACTAATGTTGATTATGATTGTTAGCTAAATGATTCAGGAATTATTATCGATTAATGTGAACTGATAGAGAGGTGTAGCTGTGTAACTGTCACTCTAAGGAGGCAAAATAGACAAATAAACTCAAGGGAATCAGTTGATATATAATATAGTGAAATATCAAAACAAATACATTATGCTTTTTACTGTACATATTAACATTTAACTACAAGAGAATCTAATCATATTTTCATTCACTGTAATGAAAGCTTCCTCATTTCGATGGTTTATATGATTTTCATTGAAATTTATTTTATTGAAAAAATATTCTGTAGCGAATATGGAAGATGAAGGGTTAGAACTGATATATACTATATATATTCTGTAAACATTATTTCAACGAGAAAATGTTTATCATGATTAATAGGTATTAGATTAAGTATGACTCTAAAATCATGTTTAGCTAGTGAAACTAGAACTAACATGAAACAGATTCATCATCCTTCATTCGTCACAAATCTAGAAGTTACGTTCAGCTCGTGGATTTGTGGTATCTTCAAATTGTTCAAATATTCAGAATAAATCAATAGGGCATATAAATTTCCCCGCAGATCAGTATGATATAAGTTTTCGATCAAGTTTAAAAATAAATACAATGACTCTATAATTAGTACAATAGTTTGTGTCTGGTACCGGTAGATGGAAATCATTCAATTCTGGGGTAGTCTTTTTTCATAAATATAAATAATATAAATCATCATTTGAAGGTGGAAATTGTGTTTAGGTTTCATCAAAAAGGCCAAAATAAATATGCTTTTGTGTTGTGTTATATTACTAAAAATAACACTTGATGAAAGTGTTCACGATTCTACCAATTACCAATCAAAAATAGTATTCATTCGTTCATATTCTTCAATGTTTTATTATAAGCACTAAATAGTTCAACGAGGAAGTTTTATTTTATGTCTTTTTGTTTTATAGTGGCGAAAATAACAGTTTGTGAAAGTGAATAAAATAAGATGAACAAAAATGCCTGCATATTTTTCAATATTTATTGTAAATAGTCTAATATCAGCTACACAGCGGTTTTGTATTGTTCAGTGATTAATACGTAATACATGTGACTGCGTTAAATACACATGCGCTGCAAGTTTAAACAAGATTTCAACTGTTGCCCTAATTACACACGTGTCACTATTTGGACACAAAATTTGCGGCAAGTAATGTTTTTGAATGTAATTTTCTCCAGGCGAGTATTTTGTGTATTTCGTGTTCGCGACGCTGAGAGTCACAAAAATAATCACAAACTAGTAATATTCAAATAATGCATCAATATATTATTACATTGGGGTGTGGTAATAGCGATATTTATAGAAAATTAAGATGTGAAATCGCAGTTGTTATTGTGAAACGATGTGTACTTAGATAGTTCGTATTTTGGTATACAGAGAAAAATTAGAATTAATAAAAAATCACAACAATACAGACAAATTTTAATTTTCCATAATTTCGTTTTGTGGTCATAAAGGTGCAACCGTATGAATTGACAAAAGCTACTGGACGAACATAAAATGGAATAAATAAAAATCTGAATGAGTCACGAAATATCAAAGCTATAGAAAATCATTTCATTTTTTATAATTTTGTATTGCGTTTATGGTGATGAAAACATGTGTTGGCAAATGTATGTGATGGGTGCATACTTAACGTTCCCAGCAAAGATGATACATTAAACCAATGCCTATTTAATGGTGGCCCGCTGTCTACGACATCGGCCCAACATTTAATAGGCATTGGCTGTATCGTGTTTGCTGAGGGCCTGAAGCGCTGCTTCACCGTTTTCAAATAGCGGTTATTACGTACGTTTAAGTATGAGTACTGCTGAGCATGCTGTGTGATGCCCCCCTTAGCCCCCTCTTATTGCATTACGTGTGTTTGTGTAATCATACAGGGCAGGGCAGGCTTACCTGCACCACTACCTGTAAATATAAAACGTTAACTTAATGCTGGTTTAATGTTGGGCCACCTTTTGCGACGCTGCCCCAACATTCTGTCATCGTATCTTGTTTACTATACACACTTGTAAGTTCTAAAGATAGATCCACTATTTTCAACTTCAAAAATCGTCTTATTGGGACTAAAATGTCTTATTTCCACGTATGACCTATTAATTTAAAGAGCTTCAGGAGCTGATTTCAAACAGAGCAAGTTTTGTGATCCGTTGCCAATTACACTGGTATTATATTTTTTAATCAGCTAATTTACCAGTAGTGCCAGGCTACCATAATGGTGATAGAAAAACATGCATTATCCTCCAACCCTGTGCATTAAAGACATAAAAGTCATTCATTCATTTAGATTTATAAGAGATAAAATACTTTATAAAAAAACTATCAATTAACTTAAATCCCCTATCCAACAAACGCGAGATGGTAGTATAATGTTGGCCCATCGTCTGCGAACCAGCATCAAGCCAGAATTGGGTCAATGTTTGATGGGCTCGTTAGGTATCACGACTTCACAACTACGATCTATATCCGTTTTTAGGCCACTGGATGACACTTGAACACTTATTGGTTTTGAGGAGGATTTGCCATTTAAATAGAACGACGTAAAAATAGATCAAATTATCTATGTAAATGGTGGTGGTCTATATAGTTTTTTTTTACACGAAAATGGTATGTACATTATTATAATTAAAATTTAATTGCACATATGTTACATAATATATATTATACTTTATATAACTCAATTTGTGTGTTTGTTGATATTCGTGTTTTCAAACATTATTGTGAAATTTCCACTTCAACATGAAATATACGTCGTTGTGATTTACAGCAAATGTAGGCCAAATTGATCTGGAAAATTTCGGTTTCTTAAAATATACTTTTAATTGTCATAAAATATTAATAAAAGAAGAGAATAATAGTAGATAATAGTAGTAGCAGTACATGTAGTGCCAACAATGTAGTGCCAACAATCTACCTTGTGATGCGCCATTTCAGAACTACGAGATCAATCCGTTTTGGGGTCTGTTGTAAACCTTGATCGATGACACGTTGACACTTTGATATTGGTTTTGGGGATGCTTGTGCCATTTAAATAGAAGAACGTTAAAGGGCCGAATTATTCATGTAAATGATTGGTGGCCAATACATGTAGTTAATTGTGTTGAAAAGTCGATATTTATGTTATTATATAGGCCGGTATTTTGTAATATTATATAATTATGTATAATATATAATTATTACGTTGTGTATACATGTGTTAATATTCGTGTTTTGTTTTGCATATTCTTATGAAATTTCAACACGAAATACACGGCGTCGTGATTTACAGCGTATGTAATTAGTATGGAAATTTATAAATTCTAGAAATAGAGTTTCGTAATTGCTCATGAACTAGCGAGATTATTCGAAGAATTTCCCAATCGCTGTGGTCGCATTATATCCGCCATGCCATTTTCCCAACGACCACGAAACCTTAACCCAATGTTCTTTTGAATGTTATTCCACCCTGCCAACATTAATTCACCATTGTGTTAATGTCTTGTGTTTTCTTGGTTGTTCTACCCAGGGTCTGAACTGAACGAATACCAGTAAACCACAGAAGTGAGAGTATACACTTTATGATTCTGCGCCTCAGTACTTCAGGGGTGTTCATACAGCGTCAAACTTTGACCAGTACGTCGTTATTTCATGGTTCAGGTGCCACATGCACGCCGTTTACAGCGACTAAGCACCGTGACCAACCTCTTAACCCTTTGGCATCCAGAAGACAACCCTGTAATTGCACCTTTTAAGGCTCAGGCTATGTTATTAGGGCAGTGAGTTTTCTGTTTAGTGGGGTATGTCGTGACGTGTATGTTATTATGGCATGTAGACTTGATGACGATGGTCTGTGGTTTGATGTCGCCACTCACATGTACTGTGGAACTACAAATAACTAACCACTGAGAAATAATAAATATAGAGAATGATTTCAAACATTTGATTGTGACCTATATCTATGATCAGCACAAACACAGAATACAGACCCTTATACCGCTAGGCGCGACTATAGTCGTTTTGAATTTGTTTTATCATTCGATCAAATCACTGTTATTGGGGAAGAAATTAGTGTTTTAAAGTCGAGATTTGGAAATGTTTGGTCTAAAATTAAACAAATATGGGTAATTTTCACCCACTTGAAGTTGTGGATCGCGGTAGCGAGACGCAACTTCAGGTGGGTGAATATTTAGATTATTAAATTTAGTGCTTTAAGGGTTAACCCTTTAAGAAACAATCGCAACTATAATCGTTACTATAATCGTATTTAATCTATTTTATTACCACTGTTTAATTACTAAAATACGGTTTTCAAAACAACAAATAGGAATATTTTACCTACCAGGAGTTATGGTCACGGTAGCGAGACACAACTTCCAAGTCGATAAAAAATAGTTAGGTAACTTGAAGCTTATATGGTTAAACTATTCATTTCACGTAAGGTTTTCTTCGCAATATTCAAACGGTATAATTAGATTTATTAGATTTGCATTTTCAGTAGTGATACAAAATTGCTGAGAAATCATGATTATCTGAACTATTTTATAGAGAAAAGCGCGAGAGCAAACAGAATTTAGCCAGTGTACCTGTACTTAAGTCTACACAGGGTTAATGAACAGATAATTCATGTTTTGTGTCGTACACAGAGACCGATCATATCTTCACTGATCACGCCGAGATATGTGCCGGAGAAAATTCATACCATTTTCTCCCAATCAGTTTATAAGGGGCGGACTAACTGATACCTGGGGGACGGGTGCGTTTGCCCCAGGGGCAATTTTTTTTTCGCGCACATTATCGAATAAACTTTTTTTTCAAATCGAGGAAGGCGTGAAGTTATTTTTTAAAGGCGATAACTGACAAGCCACAAACCGACATTATTTTTTCGACATACATGTATATTCCCAAACAAACTTTTTTTTCGAGAAAAACCCTCCTCCCCTCCCACCCTCACGGAATAATTAGCTTTGGGGGGCGCTTTAACTCTTCTGAGCCAGCGCTGGGAGACTAAGCAATCTCACTCTTGTATTAACCTAATTATTTATCGATTTAACTCTTATCTCGCTAAGTAAATTTTCACCCATTTGAAGTTGTGTCTCGCTACCGCGACCCACAACTTCAAGTGGCTAAAAATTACTCGTATTTGTTTAATTTGAACACAAGTATTTGCAATTATTTATGTTTAGATACACATTACATTCATAATAGCAATGATTTCATCGACTTAAATAAAACAGATAAAAAATGACAATAGTCGTGATCAGCAGGATAAGGGCTAACATGCTGAAGATGGTCTTGGTTCGGAGTAACTGTAGCGCGATGGTGAATAACTGTAATTGATAGCGAGCAGAATCTGCCAATCATTGCTCATTTGTAGCATTTTATATTCCCTTTAACTGAATCTGCTAAAGCACATTCCAGCTTTAACGAAAACAAAAGCAGGCCTACACACACAAGAAAATAGAGGTCACAGAAATGCGGTTTCTGTTTTGCAACTTTGAGCTGGATGTATTATATCCAGACTGTCTTCGATGGCCAACAAAACTCTTCAAGAGCTGTATTACTCCTTGCTATGTTTCATTCATTGCCGACGAATTTTCCAGCTTCAAAAAAGTTCTTTAATTCTCGATAAATATTTTAGGAGCACCTCTTGCATTAGAAGACTTAAGTAAACACCACAGAGAAATCTATGTATGATACTACAAGAACCGAACCTCTATGTCATGCTTATGCAGACCACCTTGCCGTTGATGGATCAACTTCATATTTCGCACACGTATACGCCATGACCGAGCGGGTGGCCAATGAGCATTTTAATTTTAATTACCCTACTGGAAGCGCTTCCTATAAACCAAAGACGTTGAACCAATGTTGCTTTAATGCTGGCCCAGTATCGCAACTCAACGGGTCACCCAACACGCTAAGCGGGAACGTGATGATGACCATGTAGGCCACACGACTCGTGTCTCTAGATGAACGAAGATATCCTGAGCGACAGGTTGTCTAGTATTAATAACGATTATATTATGTTTTCAGTAGAGAGACAGTTACACCCAGGTTTTACCTGTGCGGTGTGTAGCGCGGTGAATCATCTGGCATCGCTGATCACCTGTCGTTTTTGCCTCCTTCAACTCCTATCATTATCTGGACCAGCTAACCAAGACGACCCCGACTCAATTCATAGCGGATATTTACTGAAAATTTGTTGTTGTTCGCAATGTAGGATTTCTAAATTTATTATACATTGTATATGGGCAATCCCAGTAAACACGAAACATTTGTATAACATTTATACAAGGTTGGACCAACGTCGAAGACGTTGGGCCGACGTTGTAGAAATGTTATGCAAATGTTTTTTGTTTGCTGGGATGCTGCTCACATTTTCCGCAATCGAACGAACGAATGAATGAACGAACGAACGAATTGATGGGACTTGGGACACTTTAGTAATACCAGGAAACAGACACGAACACCGATCTCTGGCGTGACAGGCCGAAGCCCTAACCGTTAACCACACCACCAGGACCCCGCGCGAACTGCGTGTACCTGTTGAATGACCTGGTCGCATTTTGACGAGGTTAATTTGACAGAACGGGCAACGTGCGGCTTCTTTTTACACAGCAATTAACTGTTTGAGTGCTACATTGTTCTGTGGTGGCTGTCCACCATTTGCAGTCCAAAGCGCACTGTTCCACTGAAATATATAGAAACGATCATTTATGAAAAAATATATACACTGCAATCTTTTATTTATATTTTTTGCGCTAAATGTAAGTAGTTGATCAGTTTTAACGACCATTTGATTTCGATTTAACATGGATTTTTCTCGATAGTAATCTACTGGTAGGGGCCTTCTGACTAAGTTTTTCCAAAATTGAAATCAAATTGCCAACTAGCTTCAAAAGGTTTCCTCTTGGCGGCGACACACGCTGTTCTTCAATGAATTCTTAGATACTATCTCAGACAAAATAACGTATTAGCTATTTCGCCCATTAAACGCTCACTTTACCCTAATAAAACATCATATGAAATGTCATTAAAATTTATGAACTGCTCACACCACAACCCAGCAAACACAAAACATTTGTATAACATTTATACAACGTCGGCCCAACGTCTCCGACGTCGGTCCAACATTGTATAAATGTTATACAAATGTTTGTTTTTTTGCTGGAAAGGACTGATGGGAGTAGATCTTTAAGGATGAGGAGCCCAATGACCGATAGATGACAGTTCGAATCCTGTGTCTGGCGGTAGTGGTGTCATACTTCATCGCTTTAGCTTTTTGATACCCCCTCCAGTGACCAAAATGGCCAGATGATTCATTATTCCTTCAAAGGTATCTAACCGTCATTAATCTGTTAACTACTTTATGTGTGTGTGATCTGTTTAGTTGATCTGTAATGATTGATTGAAGTCGGCCTGCACAACTGACCAACCCATTATAACAGTATTCTTGTTGATTGACGGCCGACTGATCAAAGACCAATAGTAGTGACATTGTATTTCTTTAACCCTTTGATGCTATATGCCCAGCAAACACAAGACGTTGCACCAATGCTGTTTTAATGTACTGCCCAGCACCGTATACAATGACCCAACATTAATTCAGCATAGGCGCAACTTCTCATATTTGTCGGTATATATATTAGTCAGAAGAGAAATATAAAAATGGGGAGCTCGCGATGTACACATACTCTCTTCAACACTGGGAGATTGAAATCAAATTTGGTGTTCACTCAATCATGACACATGGTGTGTGAAAACATAATGTGATGCTAGAGTTTAAAGGGTGCCATTGAGAGTCAATCAAAGCGGGGATCTCCTTTATGTATAGAAACTTTCTGTGCAGATATTCTATCACCCGTCCTGGATTCTGGCGGCTTGTTTGAGATCAGTTTGAACAGCTGAATAAGAACAGTGAAATCCTGGCGTATTAGGACGTCATTATATCTTGTAAAAACACAGATGATAAGTAAAATCTGACAAATACGTGTATTGTGACGAGATGGCTGTAAAATATGGCTGATTCGCGTGATTTCAACGTATCTTAGCTGTCGTGTGTTTTCACGAGAAGGGCAGAAGGTTGTCATGGTTCAGTGCTGGTTCGAGTGGGTTCTCCACATAGGACAAACGAGCTTTTAATATTGCACAGAATGGTGTCAGTTTACGGCGAAAGGTATTCAGTAGGTAAACACTGAAACGCGTTGTTTCAACGCTGGATCAACGTGTAAGACTCTTGACCCAGCGTTGATCCAACATTGATCTGATGCATTTCGTCACTGCCAGAGTCATACTCTGAAATAAAAGAGAAGTTTTTCTTTGACAAAGACCCTTCTCTGGCGTCCCCCGCGTATTATCAATTGTACCATTGAATTATTAGTTAATGGTTTTTCTTCATTTGAAACTGGAAGTTGCACTGGTGATTTTCATCCTTCAATAAAAATAAAAATCATTTGATTTATTTTAAAATAAATATCTAAAATTTAGTGGTGAAAAAAAGACGCTGTGATTTCATATTTTTATCTTTCTTGTACATGTCGTAGATTGTGATTTCGTGAGACGCAATTGCGTTAAGTAGAGCTAGCTGTTCTGTCAAGATTGAAAGTACTGAGAAAAAACGTTCACCATGCGTGTTGGCTGGCTAGGCGTTGTAAATGTGTAAACTTTAACATTAAACACTGTTATGTTAAATGTCACACTGTATAATTACCTGTTGATAGATCAGCTTAGAACCCAAAGCAAGTCTGTCCCATGATATCAGCGCATGGTATATTTTATATCAAATTGATTTAAAGAAGTGACATGCACATCATCTTTGGATAATGTATTTTTAAGTCATGATCTCCCTTTGAATGACGGACTCAACCCATTATTATTAATAATAATAAATACACACCAACTCATACAATTAAAATTCCCACCCAATTAGGTTCGTCTGCTTCAGTGGTGAAATTAGTTATGTTTGTTTAATTAGACAACATGCTAATCATGTGGAACTTGTTGAATTAACACACGTTTCGAACCGGAAGAGCATATTTAATGAGCTAATTAAAAATTATTAAAACAGGTTTAAGTTGTTAATGTTGGTGACAGTGAACATGTTACATGTGATGGTAATGGCGTGAGGAGTGCGTATTAGTTACCCTCACTTAACCTCGTACCAACTAACATGACACGTCCACCCCCTGTCATCTGAATACTACAAGATCATTCACATGATTTATTGTTTCACATTGCATATCTCAATCGAATGAAAAACGGTATAATCCATCACAATATGGATGCTCATGCATCCCACTAAACATCTTAAAATTAAGATCATCTTAACTTAATCTTATTTCCATTAGAAAAGTTAAGATTTATCTTTACTTTTCTAATGGAAATAAGAGAAAGATAAGAAGATTTTAATTTTAAGGTTCTTTGTGGGTTGGGCCCCTGAGGTTTAATTTGAGATATTATTCTTGTATAGTTCATAAAATCATGACATTTGTATTGACTTTGAGATGGGAATTGCTGTCGCAATTCACATCTCAAAGTCAATACAAATGAGGCAAATAGCTGAGAACTAGGAGTGTTTATCTACAACCGAAAGGAACTCAGATATAATACACATAGTTATTAATTTGGTGTTGACTTTTGTCGTTGCGCCGGATTTTTATTTAAACTTTAATGTCTGAGTCTAGTCTAGCTCCCGTATATCACCCAATCCTCTTGTTTAGCTGTTTAGCTTGAAGGGATGCAAGTCTTTTCAGTATTGAAATCGAGGAACCAACCTCCCAATATGAAAAGATAGAACAACAAGAACATGCTAAATCAAACAGCAGTGTTCAGCACAGACAAGAAATAGGTGGGGACATTTGTCTCACTACCCTGGAAAAAAAGGAGACATTTGACCTCTCAGTGCGTAATTGACGCGATATCGCGGCCTGTGCTGAACACTGAACAGAAAGAATGCCCCGTCATTGTAGGAAGTGATAAGTCTGTCAAATAATAGGTCTGAAATATCGTCAAACTAGTTCGGGTCTAAGCGAAGCGAGACGGGTGGATTGAGAGGGGTGCGCTGACAATATACATGTCACCAGGGACTGTCAAAACAGTGTCATGTGTGACTATGGCACGCTAAGGGTGGATGGATCTCACTCAGTGAACAAGAGACTTAACCCACTGTTGGTTTGATGCTGCTCCAGCGTCTACGACGCTGGCCAAACATCAAGCCAACAGTGGTACAATGTATGGAGTTTGCTGGATTACGCAGTGAGCAAGGATGACAAGTGGTCTGTCATGGCACGTCACAACAGGTTCACTAGATTAGCCCAGCACTGGTCCAATGTCTGTCAGTCTCACATGGCGTGAGGGGGTTATGCATGTTGTACTGCATGGTCAGTCAGGGGGAGCACGGGGGGGGGGGGGGGAGGGGGGGCGGGGTATAAGTAGATTTTCTAGTCTTCAGGAGCGAAATAGCGCTTACAGGGCACAGCATGAGGTTATAACTGCGCCCCACAACTACTAATTCGATCCAAACGTTATGTAATTTATCAATGTTGCAAAGATATATATTAATCTCTAGCAACAGGTATCGGCCCGCATGATTTATTAGATGTTTTATAAACACATCCCACGCTAGTGTCTTTGTTGTGCGGCTACGTTCCAAATAAATACTAGTTCTGTCATTCTGGTGGTTTATGAGATAATATTAGCCCTCCAAGTGCTGCATGCCTTACTCCCTCACATTACCCTCTGATTAGCTCCCTTCGCGCATGTTTGAATACCACACTTATAATTTTCATTCTTTACTTTAAAAAAAAAAAAATTTCACTTGTTATAATTTTCACCTACACATTTGATCAATTTCAATCATATTTTTTTGTTGGAGAGACGCTTGCATTGAAAGCATTATATTTTCATTTATCTCAAGTCAGCACTCGTAGCTAATTATTGAGATATTTTAAATTTTATTTTAAATCAACTAATATGGTCTGATCATGACACATTGTTCTGGCCTCCAGTCCTCAAAATGTTACGTTTTGTGATGGTTGCAGTTGATTAGTCAATTATATGACATTACATGACGTGGCATCATCATCGTGGGTAGGCCTACACGATATCGCTATATCGCGACGATGCCGCCATTAGCGTGATCATCTACATGTAGTCTTTATCACGAGAGTTACGCGATCTCCATGTTGAAAAAATAAATAATTTTCTTGTGCAGCTTCTAGCGAACAGAAATTTCAACACGTACTTCGCTTTGAAAAAAAATCCATATTGTATCTCCTTATAAACCATGATGATGACAATGTGTCATGATTGATGGATATAGCGGATATACAGTTACGGATATACCGTTCAGTGGTTGTGTATATGATCAGGCTGGCCGTCTTACCCGGACTTACCCTGTAGCCTAGCCATCTTACCCGGACTTACCATGTGCATGCGGCACACCAGTCCTGGTCATATCCGTCATATCTGTCCATAATTTAGAGTATATTTATTTAGAGTATATTTATTTGGAGTATATTATCTGTACATAATGTATAGTATATTTATCAACCCTTTCACCGCGGGGACCGTCTTTATACGTCAGCATCTGACCTCATCTTTTTGTAATCAGTCGAAAAAGACGTAAGGTGGGGGGGGCTCATTGAAGAATGGATTTATGTGGTTAAAATCGACGTAGTTTGTAGTTTGAATTATTGCAGCCTGCAGAAGGATGGATTATAATCTACATTTTGCCAAATTTGAATAACTTTAACAGATGACTGAACATTTCAATAAAATTAGGGTTAAAGTAATATACGCATTATTACTTTTTTGAAACTGTGGATCGCATATCAGATAACCTGTCGATTCACCCTTGTGCTGCTGAATTATTTGTTTCTATTTCTCGTCATTTGAAGCTGGAATTCCTAACGCAATTTCCAGCTTCAAATGACGAAAACTCTTCAGGAACTACAAATAGAAATCTGATGATCTCTGATCTCCCAAATTGATTTTTTTAATTAACTTAGCATCTACCACAACTAATTTATGAATTTCAGCGTCATTCATTTGGTGTCAATCTGTATATATACGTACCTAGCAGGATAAGGGTTAAATAGCTCACCTGCTGATCACCTGCGGGGAGGGGAGTGTCAGTTGGTGTTATTCGCGGTGATTACACCAATTATATGTAAACGATGTAAATGTAACGATCATTTTACGTGCATTCACATCACTCATGTCTCGTCATCAACGTCCAAAAAACTGTAACAACTTCAATGGAATGCCCGTATAAAAAGATATGAATGATGCGTCCCCAGTACATTTACGTCAAATGGGATAATTGGGCGGATTCCCTCAAGTGCATCTTCCCTATAGCTAGGCTTGGCTTCTCGAATCCGCAGACTCGCGATCTCGTGAAGCCTAGCCTTGCTGTAGGGAAGATGCTCAAATGGTATCACCACATTAGCACTTAACGTTTGTTTATTGCTGACCCGGTCGGCCCTTAGCGATGTCTCATTCGGTTGTGGCTCGTAACTCGGAGGTTCGAGTCCCGAACGAACCTGATGTTTGGCATCGTGGTTGTGCATACAGAGTTCCCATCTCGACCAATCCGAAGCCTAGATAAATCGCAAAATCGAAACCTACTATATATCGTAACTAGTACGAGGGCATTTACAATACTGGCTTAGATAGCTAATCGAATCTACCAGATTTTGAAAAGTCATATGAAGTAATTGTGTATTGGCTGTCTAATTATTTGAGAAACCTTAACAAAAGCACAATCTATCACATAATCCTTAATGTCATCTAGTTTGTTTTCTCTAATTCAATCTTGTCATCTGTCTAAAATTTTCAACCGTTTTCCATCAGAGATGCTCGCTTAGTTCTAAACGTAAATTCATTTAAAATTCTTATTTGTCACTATTATTGGGCGGTGGATAAATTTGTTACTATTTTTATGTCACGATGTTTGGGCGGTGTCCATTTTGTGTCGTGGATGAATTTGTTACTGTTTTTATTTGTCGCTAAATTTGGGCGGTGTCCATTTGCTGTCGTGGATAAATTTGTTACAGCCTAGAGTTTCGCTGATATCTGGGTCGCTGGATTCAGATTGGTTGGTATCGCGATATGAGCCAATGAGAGCCGTGATAACTAGGTCAATCCAGACGTAACCTGATTTACAGGTGTCACGTTTTAATGTGACCGGGCAGCATGCGGAACGGCTATGTTTGACTGGGCAAGGCCTACACCTGTAGAATATAGACACGGGGGCACGCTCGATGGACGCTTTTAACTGGGCTCTGAAATAAATGTACTTTTGAGATTCCATTGAATATTCGCGTGGAGTGATCAATATGATTTTGCCCCTCAAATCATGTTGATTATTGTTTTGTGACGACTGCATCGAAATACAGTAATCAGTTACTAAAAGTTTATCAGATATTGAATATTTCAAACTTTAGTTAGGAGTTCGCAGGGGCAAGGTTCATAAAAATAACATTATCTTAATTTTCTCTCATTTACATTAGAAAAGTTAAGATAAATCTTAACTTTTCTGATGAAAAAAAGAGATAATGTTAATTTTCAGATTCTTAGTGGGGATGTTGTTGCTGTATATAATATAGGAAGAGGGAAGTCCGCTCATTACAAATTGAATTATTATTGAATAAGATGAGTACTAACTGTCCACAAAATGTATTATCAACTTCAATGACATTATGTCTGATTTAATCCTTGCTTGAAAATATATCGTCACCTGGGGAGTGATAAGACCCTTTAGCTCCAAGGCGAGAGTATATCTATAACCCTTTGCCTGCTAATCACGACAATAGTCGTTTTTAATCCGTTTTTAGTCGGTTAAAGCACTGTTTTGGGCAATAAAATGATTGTTTAAACATCAATCATTGAAAATGTTTGGTCTGAAATTAAACAAATATAAGTAATTTTCAACCACTTGAGGTTGTGGATCGCGGTAGCGAGACACAACCTCATGTGGTTGAGAATTTAAATAAATAAATTAAGCAGGACAAGGGTTGATACGTAACGTTACAAAGGGTTAATGTTCAAATATATTTTTTCATCCTCTTAAAACCTTGTCTTGAAAGCAATTCCAGCCTATATAATATACTTATATAACAATCAGAAATATTTTTAGGAAAGGTTTTAGACAGTATATTTTATAAACTATATTTGTGCTGATCAGACTGTGACAGTGTGACGTGAGCCATGAACCAGTGGGCCCCGTTAACAGCTCTATCTCACGACACCGTTACATCTAGCCCTCATATAATATGTAATGGCATCAGTCCAACGCCCAACGAGTTAAAAATATATCTAATTACCGTGAACATTTAACCATTTAAACACTGACACAGAAATAGTTGTATTTTACACGTCGTCTTGAAAAACATATCAAAATTGAGATATTGTGAGTGCAGTTCATGATGAGCAGGGATAGGATGTTCAATTGTTGACTTTCTGGGTATCAAGTGTTCAACTGTTCAAGTTAAATCTATAACTTTTCAATCACACCCTGACACGTCCAAAATTAATCTATCTTTCAGACTCGCCATGAACAGTTTTGAACTATAACACGTGCAGATGATGTTCCTCATATTTTCCAAACTTTTCTGTTGCATTTTGGACAGATTCGTGCCATGTACCTTTAAAAACAAACATGTAGCTGTTGAAGACGGAATTATCTTCTGTAAATAGCTTTCATTTGCAGCTAGACTTTACTGTGAAACTTCCCTCTTCAGACGAATAAAAACTTGTCATTGCTTCGTTTTACCGTGTTCTATTTAAATGGCTGATACAGTTGACCTGTTTCTGTGAACACATATGCTATGTCGTTCAGTAAAACTAAAAACACATTTAAATCATCTTCTCCTGGCATGTCAGGAAATCAAATCAATCAACATTTGAGGAGTGTGTTTAAAGAGTAAGAATATTGTTCTTTTATTTGGAGCTGGAGATATGATCAGTAATTCCATTCTCATAGATATTAATACGATTCAACACAATCCTGTTTTAATGTTAGGCCACCGTTAATTAAAAACGCATTTATTCATAAAAAGTTTTTTTTACCCACACTGACAGGTACAGACAGGTATAAACATATATATGAGCGGTGAGGCTCTAGTGTAACATGATGTGGCAATATGCACAGTAGACTATTTATTACTGGACAGTTATGATGTAATATATGTTATGTCATATTCACCAAGTCCGTTTATTACAGGTAGGCTACATGTCGGTCTGTATCCACGCCGTCCGTACTGTGTGGTCAACACTGATCTCCAAAGCAAAAAGGCAGTATCTGGTTACTTGTATAG
This sequence comes from Flabesymbios commensalis, assembly GCA_964017125.1. Taxonomy (NCBI): domain Eukaryota; kingdom Metazoa; phylum Annelida; class Polychaeta; order Terebellida; family Flabelligeridae; genus Flabesymbios; species Flabesymbios commensalis. The sequence goes on along the minus strand of OZ024907.1, from coordinate 20,854,438 downwards.
TAAGCAGATACTGCGTTTTAGCTTTGCACGGCAGAAAAGGCGTGTCAAGAAAATGTCAGCCAACACGACGTGTTGATTTAATGCTGTTTTTTATGTTGGGCCAGAATCGTAGACGCTGGGCCAATATCAGCATTTGTTCAGTGTCTCGTGATTGCTGGTTGTAACGCCGATATTGATAGCTTATAATCGTGACGTGTAAATCGTTGAATCTCTATATTTACTTTATTTACCACGATGCCATTCAATTAAATACTACAGCGCTGAAATTCTCACTGCTACGAACTCAGAGACGACAGAAACCGAACATAAAGCAAAATTATCATGATTTCTTAGCCCGCCTTCCAATTCACAAAGGTGGGCGATTGCCATTGAATTTCGGCGGCGTTGTTCTTGGCGTCGGCGTTAACATTTACTTGTGGTCACGATAACTTTAAAAAATTGTCATGTATCCTCCTCAAATTTGTTAATATACATGTTACTAATAACCAGTTATTGGACAAGTTCAATAATGGCTGAAAAAAATCAAAATGCCGACTTATCAAGATTGTTCGCACTTTACGTCCCTAATTTTACCTTGTGAGCTTCATGATTTCAAAAGTTTTTCATGTATCCTGCTCAAATAATTATGTTCTTCGTGTTGCTAATAACCAGTTCTCGGACAAGTTCGATAACGGCGGCGGGCTATTGTCAAGTCTACTCTTGTAATGTTTTTAAGGCCCACTTAACACTTTTCCTCAAACTTTTCCTCAAAATATATAAAGAATTAAAATAATACTTATAAGATACTTATAAAAATCTATAAATATGCAAGATACACTAAATGATCCGTAGGCCAAGATACCTTTCTTTTTAATGTCGGATACAAAAACTTTTCGAGCTTGACAAAAAAATCGTTTTAATTATACTGCGATTCAATATTTAAATAGATGAACTAACTTCATTCTGTGATGGGACAAAAGTCGCCGCGCGCGATTCACAAGAATATACCCAGCAAACACAAAAGATTTGTATAGCATTTGTACCACGTCGGCACAACGTCTTCGACGTTGGTACAACATTGTATAAATGTTACACAAATGTTTTGTGTTTGCTGGGATAGCTGCTGTAAATGATAACCCTGCCAGGGGAATCAGATAGAGAGTTGCAAAGATTGAGATATCATATTCTGGGTGTTCTTCTATTTGAATAGAAATCATAACAAGTTGACAGCATCAGGTAGTGCCCCACACTATGGTAAATGCCTGTATATTGCGATGAGAGGCATATGTCCAGTAAATAGATAGATGGTTTATAATAACGTGTCGACCTTGTCTTGTCAAACGTAATCACTAAGCCGTCATGGCTGCTCATTCTTTACAAACTGACAAATACACAATTACAGGGTGCATCTTTTGCGTCGAAAGTGTTGACGCGACATCACCGTAGCCACTTGTCAGGCCAATTGTCAATGACAACTGATGCATAGTATTTGTTACCGATCAACTTGGATCTTGGGGAAAGATGTTTCACCAGCATTGCTCTAATGTCTCTGGCTGGATGGACACCGCTGAACAAGCTGAAAGCCCTTTCAAATCTCCCTGTATGATAACAAAAATGATACGACATTCCTCCCGCTGTGCGCTGCCACTCCTGTTGCTATCAGGCAACCAACACCTTAAAATCTGGACGTTTATTTCTCAAAATAATACGATTTCCACTGACATGTACAGCACTTTATGTACCGATCAGTCGCCATTAGTATAATATTAACAAACTTGCAACAAATGAAACAAATTTGATATAAATTAAGTGTTGCCTTTCATCGTCGAGTAAGTATTTTTATGTTCAAAACTGTTGAAATCGTTATGGCCTTAGGGGGCCACCATATTCAATCTCCGGGGGAGGGGGGCTAGAGAATTTTTTAAATAAAAAAAATTAGGCGTGAAATGAATAATTTGCTTAAAGAACTGTTCTTAATAAACATGTAATACAATTTAAAATTTTCAGCGCCCCCCCCCCTGGAGATTGAATGGTGCCCCCCCCCCCTTAGGTTATACCTAGGCTACCAGGTCCAGGCTATCAGTATCCAGTGTGCACTTAAGGTTGTGGATCGCGGTAGCGAGACACAACCTTAAGTGCTTGGGAAAAAGTGGTTGACAATTAATCATATTTGTTTACTTTGGGACCAGACATTTGTAAATCTTCATGTTTAAGCAGTCATTTAATTCCCAGTAACAGTGGTTTAATCGTCTAATAAAACGGATTAAAAACGACTATTGTCGTGATTAGCAGGCAAAGGGTTAACTCTTTAGTTACTGATGTATATAGTTGCTATGATTCGTGTGTAATATTACACAGTGGTCTTTTTAATATCAGTGGGGCTGAACTGAGATCATAAAAAGAACTACATGACTACTTCCCAGTAAACACAAAACATTTGTATAACATTTATACAATGTTGGACCGACGTTGGGCCGTCATTGTATTGATGTTATGCAGATATTTTGTGTTTAGCTTACTTTCCATGGTACATATGTCGTTTTGTGTTCCAAAATTTAGATTAGACTTTTTCAGGGCAAATTAACCCTTTCACTCCTAAAGAAGACTATGGTCGTTTTTAATCCGTTTTAGTAGCCGATCTAATCAATGATATTTGGAATGAAATAAGTCTTTCACCATCAAGATTTGCAAATGTTTGGTCTAAAATTAAACAAATATGAGTAGTTTTCAACCACTTGGAGTTGTGGGTCGCGGTAGCGAGACACAATGCAATGTAAAATGATAACTATTTGTTGAAGTAAATTTTGTGCACATACCCGTCACTAGAAGGTAGAGGATCAACACGTGCACACTGTGTGGTGGACGCTTACATTTCATTATCATCCGAAGAGACTATTTTGCGCCTCGGTGCTAAAGGATCCTATCTGACACTCGTTAGAGTGGCAGATAGGATCCTTTAGCTCCGAGGCGACGATTTGTGTGGAGTTTTGGTGTTACAAAGTCAGCACTTCCTCATATAAAAACGTTTCAGGCAAGAATTACTGCTATTACACTGAACATTGCTATCGTATTTGTACTTAGATATTATATGTGGCTTTAGTACTGTAGATCTGGTATTTTTCGCGTGTTTAAATTTTCGCCAATTTCTGATTTTTTAACTTTTCACTTAGTTTAGAATTCGCGAATTTTTATTTTTCTTCAGTAGCGCTATTATAATAATAATTTTTGCGTGATTCTTGAATTCGTGGATATGTCCTCCTGGAGAAATTCGCGAAAATTAAAACCTCGCGAATATTACCAGATCTACAGTATGTAATCTTGGTTGACTTGGGATCTTCATGGGTCATAAGACTGCACTGTTCACTGAAAAAATCGGTCTTTTCAAATTGAGCAGACCTCACAAAGAATATGAAATAACAATATATTTTATCTGATATTTGCTAAAATAACCAATTATAATTTTACAAATAATTTGCAGAATACTTATATCGGCTTATCGACATATTATATCGACATTCCTATTACTTTTTGCTTTCTCATCTTAAGCGAAGAAAGTGTTATGAGGTGGGGAAGGGGGGGGTGATAGTATAGAGTGGCCACAGTAGTCTTTCATTTTGACATAAAGGAGAGTTTACCAATAGGATCTAGTGCGGATTCGTCGTCATTGATAGCCTTGGTAAAGTCACGTGAGATGGTATAGATAAAGATTAGCGGACCATGATGGCACACACTGAGAGATTCAGATCTGTTCACTTACAATGACATACCTCACCCCTCAGGCTCAGATATAACAGAAAAAAACACCACTCACCAAAAACTCATCCCCTCGTGTTGGTCTAGTTTACTGTTACTAGTAGGTCGTGACCGTATTTGTTGCCAGCAAAGATAAGTGGTTCAGCCATTGTCGGTTTGATGCTGGCCCGCCGTGTGCGACGGCGGGCCAGCATTAAACCAACAATGGCTGAACGCGTGGTGTTCGCTGTGGTAATTTTCTGTTACACTTTATAGCTCGACCACGAGTATTCAGCTCGAACGAGGCACGTGGATCATAGAGAGCTATAGTTATTTACACACAACGCTGAACTATTTGTGTATGAACCATGGAGACCAAAGGGTTTTCTCAATTTGCATAACGTCACTTCTGCTTATGAACACGTCAGTCGGCAAGAGACGTTGGGTGGATGTTGGCCCAGCGTCGGTCGCCGTCGGGACAGAACACCTATGTTATGGGTCTACGGACACTATACATTTTTAATTTTTTCAGTGCAGGGATCGACTTTAGATGTCGGAATCTGACGTCTTACACGTCAGATTCCGACGTCTGAAGTCGATCCCCGCACTGGAAAGGTTGACCTCATGGATCCCATGGAGCTCAGGTTGAATAAATAGATACTCATAATAGCTGAGGCATTTTTTTTTCTTTGTTATAATAAGTAATTGATACCCATTTCTAGATTTATTTTGTTGCAAGTATATTCTATATTGTGTATAAACATGATAAATAGTAAATTTGAACGACGCTATAACCGTAATTTTACTATGTAGACTGCTATTTCTTTTGTAGTTTGTATTGCAAAAAATACTGTAATATGGAAAACCAAAATAAAATGCCAGTACATAGTGTGCTATTATTTCAGTCAGAATATCTCTGTCTTTCCTCTGTCAGTTTATGTGTCAGTCCATCTGTCTGTCTTATGACTACATGGACCGTTTGTATTCGCACGTAGGTTTCTTAATGGGCTCAGAAATGTCCTAAAATATATCATAACTATACGGTATACAATCGGTGCTAAGGATTTCAGGTCAAAATATATGCGTACCAGTGCATATTTAGTAGGTATAAGTACGTTTGTAGGGGCTACGTAATTATACCCAATTAAAGACATCATTATATCATTTATCCCATTAAAGAAATATCAGATTCAGTCATTATATTTAATTAAATATTGTATGTCGATTATATTTTTCAGTCACGAAGCAACGCGGACCTGATTCTCTCACTTTTATTATTTTGAACATACAATTCTAAATTGCCATTTTACTCTACATTTAGTAAACTCGTTCAATTTCCTTTTTTCCGCTTTTTTTCTTCTTGTATTTCCTTTCCCACCTAGTATTCACAAAACCTGATATTCTGTTTCTGACAGCACTGCTGATGGGCAAAATTCTAACAAACAAGTCTTTTTAACCTCCTTTTGCGAACGACACGTTATTTGTTAGTTTTTTTCAACTCATCCAGTTGTTGTCAAAATTCACTGCGTGAGGCTAATCAAAATGTGGCTTATTTGGTACCGTAAATATGAATCCACTTGCGTAAGAGACTGTGTAAGCTGTGGCTGTCGAGATTGCGTAGAACCACGAGTAAATTGTGACCATAAACAAAAGACATGGGCTGGATTCTGGCCCGACGGAGACCGACGCTGGGCCAGCATCCACCCAACGTCTCCTGTCGGCTGACGTGTTCATAAACAGAAGTGACGTTATGCAACGGTTGGCTTCCAAGCAAACGCGACACGTTGACATAATGTTGGTTTAATGTTGGTCCACCGTCTACGACGCTGGCACAACCTTGAAACAACTCTAGGTTAGCGTGTCGTGTTCGCCGAGTTAGGACAATTCTCATTAAATATGACATGTTGGCTCAATGCTGTTTTAATGCTGTGCCACCGTCTGCGACGTTGGCCCAACTTTAAAACAACATTGAGTGAACGTGTCATGTTTGCTGTGATGCCACCTTGGTGTAAGTAAAGCTGAATTCACAGGTCTCTGGTGTGGATTTATAACTACTGCCCTGTCACCAGCCTCGGCCCTGACTTATGTCCAAACTGAAACCTCCACGAATAATACGCATACTGCATCACAATAATATGCATGGTTATATCCGCTATTTAGTCGTTGACAGACTCCTATAGAATGAACATGTTCAGACGGCTTGTTTTAATCCCAAACGAATGATTATATATTATGTGTAACAAGGAAAACCATACTGTATACTAAGTAGCGTAACACTAATATACCATTTTCACTAATCAAAAATTAATAGTAGGAATTGAAGAGTTAGATCCCATTTCACCCATCGTTAATAATAATTAGATCAATTTAATATTTTCATGTCAATACATTACTGGTCACTGGTGTCAACTATTTCTTATCAATCAATTTTGATGACCTAATATTATTTCTCGCTGGTGAGGAGGTTATTTAAATGTCATTATCTCTGCATGATAACCATCGCATGTGAAGTCTTGACAGTTTCTGAATGACATGACCGTCCGAGCCAAAGCACGCTCATTTACATTTAGCGAGTCAGCTTGAGTATATTGTATACCCGTTAGGGAAATGAGTTTCATTCAGTTGGCGTACTATACCGCGCTAATCTGTGTACATTTTAATCAATAGGGCTGAGAAATATCATGTCTTGTCCACATATTCACTCTGTTGTGTCAAGCATTCGATGACCTAGAATCTTAGGGACAAGATTGCCATCTCGAAAAATAATTCTTCTAAAATGTAGGTCATTAACTCAGAGAATACTGGTCCAGCATGACACATTATCGCAGATGCACTTGTCCTTCCAGGTTTTCCACCAAATAATTTATCAATGTTTTAAATATAGCAGTACATGACCCTAGTCTTATATTTAATGCTTTTACCATGTATTTCCATAGGTGTTAAACAACTCTGATAGTCTATATTTTATTGTATTTTATCGAGTATTTATTTATTTTTCTTAACCACATGTCAGATGTACACGCCAGTAAAGGAGGTAAGACAGGGAAGAGAGGAGGAGGAGGAAGAGGAGGAGGAGGCTATGGCAACTCACAGAATCATCACAAATCTAAGATCTACAGAGAAGTGAAGCCAGGAAAAAGACACAACAGATAAAATACCCTGAACAACAACACACTGTATCATGTTTATTGTCAAACCTCTGTATCAACCCTTTAACTACATATGTCATATCTATGCAACACTGGCATAACATTTTTTGCATAAAATGAGTGTTACGATTCATTTAACCATGTGAGCGCGAAGCACGACAATAATCGTTTTTAATCTGTTTTATTAGCAGATTCACAGTGAAATGTGTGTTTAAACCACAAGATTTGCAAATGTTTGGCCTCAAATTGAAAAAAAAACAGGAGTAATTTTCACCCACTTGAAGTTGTGGGTCGCGGTAGCGAGACACAACTTCACGTGGGTGAAAATTTAAATGAGACAAGTTAGCAGGTAGAGGGTTTTGTTATCCCTTTTGAAGCACAGTTCACTAATCTCCGTTCATGTGAGATACATAATTTACAACAAGTTTGGAGTCTCACAAACGAGGTGTTGTAAACTCCCTGGTGGTGGCCATGTAGGAAGTGGCCATTAATAGAGATTCCTCAAATCCTCGTGTGTGAGAATCAGAACGTGTTGTATTAGGCCCCCCTATATCTCGTATTAACGGAAATTAGTAAACTGTGTTTTGGGTATAAATTACAGCAGTAATTCACAGCTGTAAGTGCTTGAAAATCTGATCAGATACTTAGTTGATGCTTTATATGCGATACAAATATCTCGAATTAATGCATAATCACATTTAAACAGTCTGGAAAGGCGATAATTGTATAAATACCATGATAAAATGATATCACCCATGATAATTATGTTAACGTAATTTCAATCCACTTAGATGTTTAGTTTTGCTACCGCGGCCTTTTACTACAAGTGATTTTTAATTACTTTCAGCAGTTCACATTAACAAATGTCACAAATGTAAACGTTAATTGTGGAGATTTCACAGATTTTGTAATTTCAAAAACGTTATATGACATGGTTTTTGAATAATGTGAATGTAAGCTTAAAGGTTTAAGCCATACTAAACCATACTACTCCACTTCTCAGATCTTACTGAGAGAGGCTATATAAAGTGCATTTAGAAACATTGTGATGGATCCTTATTGATAAGTACTATGCTGTGTGTTAGTGTTTACAATCTTCAATTAATATAATGTCGTAATACATATTGAAAATTAAAAGCTTAAGATGTTATCAAATACTCCACGCGGTGATCCTCAACAATTATCATGAAAGTTTGTCTGTTATTAAATATCATTAATTAAAATATTGATGTATGCTGCCTCTTTAATATTAATGTAATGTAATAATTCACTGCTCTGGTCCGGCACATTTCCATCATATCATTAACTTTAAAAAAAGGCTCTTTCTGTGATAGCCTGGGTAAAAACTCAATACATAAAGCCCATTGCGGTGGCTGGTGTCAAGTAAATCACCAAGTAAATCACCAAATGCACGTCTTTTACTTTATTCAAAGAGATGTATAATATGCTCTTTGTTTTAATCCTTACCCCTTTAACCGCCAAATTATTCAATTTGAATTTTCACCCATTTGAAGTTGTGTCTCGCTGACGCGATCCACAACTTCAAGTGAGTCAAAATTACTCAGATTTGACAAAATGATAGTCAACTATTTTCAAATCTTGCTGACTGATGTCACATTTTTATTTTCAATGTGTTTAATAGCTCATATACGATGTGCTATTAAAAAATGTAAACACCACGAATATAATCGGTTCCGGCAGTTTATTGGTTAGAGCGCTGAGCTAGACTAAATTCGTGTCTATTAAATGTGTCCTCTAATTCTTCCCTGATCATGCTGGCTCCTCTTCCCTCACCTGTTCAACATTTAGTGTTATCAGTGTCTATGTTCCAGACTGATATCACCGCAAACACGAAATGTTGTACCAATGTCGTTTTAATGCTGGGCCAGCGTCGTAGACTGTGGGCCAGCATTAAAACAACATTGTATCAATGTTTCGTATTTGCTCGGATGGCTTCTTGTACCTACAGTGACTCTGTACACAAAATGTTGTCCCAACGTTGTACCAACTTTATGTTTGTCGTGATGGTACACTAAGCACGCGACCAGATTCCATCTCAGGTCTGCTTAACCCTCTATATGCTAGATGTCATTTAAAGCTGAGAAAACCAGAAATAATGATAACGACGCAAATTGCGTCTGTTTTGATAAATAGGTGAATGTGGTAATCTCGAAATAATAACTTGATTTGTGGATTTATCTATATAACGTTTGCTGATTAATAACTCAATTTGTGGATGAGACCATTGCGGCTCGAGTGTTAAATGAGCTGGCCTTTAGCCTGGGTCATTACAAGATGCTGAATGTCGAGTTACATTAGGGCAAGTCGAGCGCTGTGTGATCGGTTGTACCAAGGAATCTATCCCTATAGATTCCTTGGTTGTACACATCCTTGAGATGCTGGAGACACCAAACACTAAACCACTGTTGTAATAATGTTGGGCCAGTGTCTTCGACGCCGGCCCAACATTAATACAATATTGGCTCAACGCCTCGTTTTTTCTGGACGTATTGCTAACCTCTTGTCTCTGTTTATAGCTTACGTTCTAGAAAATACCTCTCTTCTGCATAATACTCTTTTTCTACTTAAAAGAGAACCATCATCATTCTCAATTTAGAAAATCTTCTGTCTGTATTATTTCTCTGGTTATCATTCAGTCAATTTAGATGTCCTACATTCTACCTCATTATCTGAAAGCCAACTAGTACCGTATATAGCTCATAATACAAGCTTCTTTAACCCTGTCAGCGCGGAGATCGACTTTAGACGTCAGAATCTGACGTCTATAGATCCCCGCACTGAAAGAATAAAACCTATTTGTAATGAACGTAGACCCATAACATGAAGCAGAAAGAGCTAACTAAGACATTTATGATGATTTCTAATTGAAAAATAATGTTCTCTTGGTTTATATACAAATACGGTTTATATACAAATTTCGGCGCTGGGTTAAATCATTATTCGACGATGCCCGAACTTCCGTTTATTAGAAAACTGAAAAATCATTGTTTTACGCCGAAGGGAAAAAAGGCGGGCGGTCAACAAATCCCCTTGTCGAGCCAACCCTTTTACATATTGTGGTTCCACCCTGGTGTGAAGGAGATGCAGTAACACGCATGGCGACAACATGACGTTAAAGAAAATGAAACTGTAGGTTTTGTAAATGAGGTGTTATTTTTAGTCTACTGGCTATATGTGTAACCTCGCTGTACTTATTAGCCGGCCACACTCGTCTCTTATTAATGGGGGAGCTCTTTCACAGTCACAATCACTTTTTGTCTTCGTCATAAGACGTGTGAAGATGTTAGAATAATAGACCAAACATCTTATGTCATTATTTTCAGTCAAATAGTATTGCAATAGATATGTATTGACACGAAAGCGAAACTTGTGATTCATGTTGAATATTCATAATATATAGATATTATTATAATTGCCCATTGGGAATTAAAAGGTGACAATAAGCACCTTTTAATTTCAAGGGACGAAATATTATCATATATATATGGCTTAGCAATTTAAGGGTTATTAGTATTTGAGGTATTTACAATGTACATCCATTAACCTTTTGAGCTCCTGTGTCGCATAATTTATATATTATACAACGTGTGATATATTCTGGATAAATTCGCTTTCGAGACAAAATTATACAATCTACCAAGACAAACATCTTTTCGGCTTCTATTTGGTATAATTATCATCACGCTATATTTTACATGCGTATTTGATAAAATTACGTGACTTTCGTTCATTCTTGTTTGAAGTGTGGTGAGGATTCACAAGCTAATGTAGATGTCTAGGTAGTTAAAGGGTTGATATTTTATTCACCGGTCATCATTGTGACAAGAAATATAAATATAATGATATCATAACTGTTTTAAGTCCATTATCATGCGCCGAAATCATTATTTTATTGGTAAAAACTTGATAAATCATTTTTACAAAGATGATGTATTTTAAATAAGATTAAATAAGATGCCATTCAATGTTTCCTCCCTGGGAATGTATGAAAAATGTATTAGTGTTTCTTGGATTATGAATGATTCGTCTAGATTTATCAATGTAACAATTGTTGTTAGTAGTGATAAATACTATTTATTTTATTCAGCATAAAATAGCATGCATACATTCATTTATTCATAATTATGTGAAAGTGTTAGAAAGAAAGCAAGGGAGCAAAGCAGAAACACCAGTTTGGAGAGTGATATGTATAATAAAAATGATGTTACCATGAGTTTATTATGTCTTACGTCTTCATTATATAATAACTATATTGCCAAATAAAGAAAATAGCCAGCTCTTATTAGGAACTAGCCGCGTGTCGATCTATTACTGTACTATATGCCACGCCATGAAAGCACAAAACAAATATTCTCGCTAAATTACCACCTAAAGAGTTTTGTTGCTGTCATATATATTCATTAAACAAAGAATATACATTTCGTCCAGTTAAGACTGAATTGGACACATTTGGAACCAAATGTATCAAAGTTTGTGATGCGTGGAATGATGTTTCCATTCACATAAGCCTGTAAAGTGAATATCAAGGTCATCATTGTTGAATAAATCGATCCAAATCATTTATTTGAGGTTTATCTATATTTGTGCCTAAGAGGGACCCTTGCTATGTTTATATCTGGTAAAACAAATCCTAGTCTAAACTTTCTTGCGATGAACCTGCAGATAAGTCATCACAAAGTGATGGAATTCTCCTCGTACGATTGTCGTTTGAATAGCCTATTCCTCGGCCGTTTAGGACCCTTTGAGAGAAGACTATAACTCTTGAGAAAAATTGTGCTGAGTAATAATTATAATTATATTTATAGATTTTTTTGTATCCAGTGACTTTAGTAACAGAGAACAATGCAAATAGTGGTCACTGACAATTTACCGTCTCCTCCACAGTCCCCGTCGCGGTCATATCTTTAATTCAATTTAGCTCTTATTAAAAAATTAACTGATAATTTTTTATTTTTTTTCCACAGATAATACCTAAGTGCCTGGGAAATTATTCCCATATATTTTTAGGGTCACCGAGCCATAAATTGTTATTTTCCAAGATGGCCGCCCAAAAAGCTTGATATCTTACTAACCGTTGGCTGTATCTCATTCAAATTTGACGCTGTGGTACTTTTGATGATCTGATTAACTTTTGGGGAGAATCCATCAAAAACAAGTTGGCTGACAGAGGACATCATAAAAAAATGGTCGTCCAAAAAGCTTGTTGGTGTGATATCTAATGAACCTTCAATCACATTCAATCTTGATGTGGTTGTTCCCTAGATTAGCTGATTTAACTTTTGAGAAGAATCCACTATAAAACAAAAGGGTTGACGGAAGACATATTGTAAAAATGGTCAACCCAAAGGTTGTGGGCACTATAACTTATAGACGATGGTCGGATCGCATTCAAATTTGACGTGGTGGTTCTGTAGTATAACTTTTTGGAAGAATCAACTAAAAGAGAATGGCTTGCGGGGATATATTGTGATCCCTATGACTTTGACTTTTTTCCGATCGACATTTTCTGGTTAGCAATTTTTTTATGTATCGCTCCAAAATTTATACCATATATCCATATCACTAATAGCTCGGATGAGTTCGAAATTGGGCAAGATTCGGACAAAAACTAGGTCATGGCGGCCAAAATGGCTAATTAGCTGCCATTATTTTTGTAATATGCGCGATTTCTGGAAAACCGGACCAGATAGCTAGACCATTACTATGGAACAAAATGTGCTGTTTCAGGTAGGGATATACCATTTATGAATAATTTCAACTTGATCAAATTCAAAATGGCCGACCTGCGGCCACTTCCAATCGACAAATTTTCTCGTTAACGCGATTCACTCAACATTTTTTTTATGTATCGCTCGAAAATTTATACCATATATCCATTTCACTAATATCTCGGATGAGTTCGAAATTGTGCAAGATTCGGACAGAAAATAGGTCATGGCTGCCAAAATGGCCGATTATCGGCTATATTTTTTTTATATGTGTAATATCTAGAAAACCGGACCAGATAGCTAGACCATTACTATCGAACAAAATGTGCAGTTTCAGGTAGGGATATACCATGAAAAATTTCAACTTGATCAAATTCAAAATGAACGACCTGCGGTCACTTCCGATCGACAAATTTTCCCGTTAACGCGATTCAGTCAACATTTTTTTATATATCGCTCCAAAATTTATACCATATACCCATTTCATTAATAGATCAGGTGAGTTTGAAATTGAGCAAGATTCGGACAGAAACTAGGTCATAGCGGCCAAATTATCGGCCATTATTTTTGTAATATGCGTAATATCTGGAAAACCAGACCAGATAGCTAGACCATTACTATTAAATGAAATGAATCGGGCTTTAGGCCACCTTTGTGCACATATAGGCTAAACTGGGAAAGGAGAACATCCTGAGGATGGTGAGATGATTGAGATGACACTGTCCTCCAGACACAGGAGCCGAAATTCGAGCCCTGGCGGTCTGAGGCCGAGCACGCTACCTCTCGGTCACGGAGGCTCCCCACAATACTGACTTTCACACGTGGATGGGGAAGAAACCTTTTTGTTTCTTTCAAACCGCCGAAACCGGGAACCGAACCCCGGACTCTGGCGTGAAAGGCAGCGGTGCTAACCACTACCCTAGGGCCCCCGCCCCCCCATTACTATTAAACAAAATGTGTAGTTTCAGGTAGGGATATATCATGAAGACATTCAACTTGATCAAATTCAAAATGGCCGACCTGCGGCCACTTTTGACTTCAATATGCGTAATAACTGGAAAACCGTGCCAGATAGCTAGACCATTACTATTGAACAAATTGTGCGGTTTTTGTACTGCATGCTGCTAATAACCAGTTCTCGGACAATTTCAATAATGGTGGCTGGCTATTGTCGTGTGTGCTCTTGTTTCAAATGATTTTCACTTTTAAACGATGATTAGAGGCTGAGGCATATTTCCGTCGCCGACGGATCTTGTTGATGAACTGACCTGGGAATATCTAACGGGGATGCTCTTAATCTAATTGAAAAATCCAGTTGAAACAACAAAAGGATAAGATTTATTTCCAGTTGCGGTATTACACAATAATCATGAGCTGTAGCCTACCACAGTCAGAACGACACATTGAAGCAACGTTGATTCAATGGTGGGCCAGCGTCTGCGACGCTGGACCAACATTGAATTAACATTGGTTAAATGTCTCGTGTTTATTGCGAGGGTACAGTAGCTAGTACGAAAATATAATTTTGCAAACCGTAAAGAGAAGCAATGATATATTCATAATAATGGTTAAAAATACAGTTACATTTTATGTCAGTTGTTTAGATATTGTGATATGTGATAATATGAATGTTTTATATAAGTAAGTAAGTAAGTAAGTAAGTTTATTCAGCAATAGATTTACAATCTGTGTGGATACATATAAACATATATAAACAAGTGCATGTTTGACGCGTAAAATAGCGTGGCAAGAGATAAAGCGTGAACAGTGACGCAATAAGGTGATACTATTTTGTTTTGTGTGTGTATGAGAAAATGGACTCTAATACTAAGAATCACGTAGATATAAAAAAAAATTCTTAACACAGATGGTTCTTCAGAAGATAAGAGAAAGGAGAATTTAAACATATTTGGCCTAAAAGTGTAATAGCGGGGTAACACATGTCTGATGTGACGTGTGTTCTCACATTCAAACAAACAATGAAATTCATCTCCTAGGACATTACATGTTGGACATAGCCGCTCGTTGTAGGGTCTGCGATTTCTCCCTCTGCCTTGGATTACATTTGGTAGTGAATGATTCTTGGTTCGAAATCTTAGAAGAATCACAGAGAAATTCTGTGCTTACAATTTGTTACCATATGAAAATAATTTTGACATCTTGATATAACACTTTGAAACCTGGATGCTTGCATTCGGGGCAGAACCAGTTGCTGATCGGGTTACTCCATTTATAGTATAAAATATCGAATTTCAGGGGGAAATTTCCCACCAGAACGATATGAGAATTCAAAAATTAAATTGCCTGAATCACATACCCCTCCATCCAAGACCCACCTTGTTGCACTGCGCTAATTGCATGCCATTGCCTAACCAATCCACCACAATTGTGCGCCCGTCAAATTATCTTCTTTAATTTTGTTCCAAATCATTAGGAAATAATGTACAGAAAACTGCAATATTGGAAATTATTTAAGATAAAATCCATGAAAATACCCAAGAGTTTCGAGAGGAGACCATGTCTTCCATCTTATTGACATATTTCATTTGTTCAAGCAGGAAACGCTTTTTTTTGTCTATAATCACGCCTAATAATTCTTTCTCATCATCAATTTAGCAGTCGTCTACCAATTTATGTTCTCCATAGAAGTTTATCAGAACAGCTTTAATTTTGATGGGCATAGTTACATCCAGTTTTTTTAACCTCTTTTTTAATCTCTCTCCAGGCAGGTTTTATTAAATTTAACATTTTGGTGATAAACGACATATTATTGCCGTCGGCATAATTGGTAAGCTTTGCTTCGGTTATGAACAGAAATAAATCATTGTTGACGAATTAAAAGAACTGGTCCCAAAACAGATCCTTGTAGAACACCCTTGGTGATGATTTGTCTCGAACCGCATGCGATACCGTTGTGGACACGCTTTTCTTTTTGTATCAGATATGAGAGTCACAGATAAAATTGTGTCTCGGAAGTCACAAGGTTTTAAGTTTGCAAGACGGTGAGGTAAAAAATCAATTACATTGCTTAGATCTATTGGGAAGTTATGTTCTCAAGCAGATCTTTATGCCATATAATATTAATGTACTATTTAACAGTGTACCCTTGCAGTGGGGGCCGAAAGTCGGGAGTTGGAAAGCCAAGGTAGTAAATAGGAAAGACATATAAGTCTAACTTCTTAAAGATACTTGGTCGAAAACTGCCATCTCCTGTGATTTGTTTGCCAAGGTTGAAATGATCAGTGAAAGCTGATAAATTTAATTAATTTTGGTATATCAGGGAGGGATATGCCCTGAAAAATTCCAACCCGAGCAAATTTAAAATGGCCGATTTGCAGCCATTACATGACAATTTATATAGCTAGACCATTACTATAAAACAAAATGTGCATTTTCAAATTTCAACTTGATCAAATTTAAAATGGCGGACTTGCGACCATCGTTGATTTTAATATCTGTAATGAACACGATAACTATTGTAGATAGCTGTAAGATAAAAGGTGAGAGATCGTGGAAGATGCACCCTGAAAAATGTCTATCACGCGGGCGGGGCGGGAGATTATGGTGGCCGGTTGGCCTCTTTTTGTAAGTTTAAATTGAGTATTTTTTTTTTCACTGGTATTATCCATTAATCCATTGGTATTATCCATTGACCTTTAGGTCACTGGATTTTGACTTCACTGCACTGTGATCTCGACTTCCATCTTGATCTCACCTTACTAATAACCGCTGAAATTTAATCCACATGTTAAATGTATCTGAAGAAGTAGTATTGCATGCATTTATTCGAAAACCTATCAGTTAAATCGAAATTGTATCATGAATTTGGGGCAATCTCAACAGCGGCATGTTATAACTAGGCCTACTCGGTACCCAGTGTCATTCTGTAATGATCTAGTCTGCCCTTTTCGAGACTGAAATGTTCATACTTTTTTGCGCTTGTAAATTGTATAAAGTAAGTGAGTACTTTTCTCTTAATTATCGCTGGATATTGATTATGACCTTTCACCTTGTGGTTGGCCTTTGCCTGCAAAAAATAGATAATATAAATGGATTGCTTATGTCAACCTGAATTTAAAAAAAATGGCATGCTTGCAATTTGAGATTTATTGTTAAAATGTTACTGGATGCGTACATTGGCAGACATTTTGGTGTCATCTTGGTGGCCATTTCTCAAAATGCTCAATGATTTTTTCTTGATACCCCGCCATGTGTAACAGTAGGCTACGTGAAAGCCAGTGAAAATACTTCAACATTCGGGTTTGTGTATAACTAGTTGGATAAGGTACCTCAATAGCATCAGTCATTTGCATAGAATAATCATCTTGTTAAAGCAACTCCAAATCGGTTGTCTCAATCTATCACGTGGAAGCGTGGGCATATAAACTGAAGAGTAGGCCCTGAATTAATTTTAATAAAAATATGTCATGTGGCGCATTGATGCGACGAGGGAGTTTAAAGGGTTAAAAGCTAATAATTTATTTTTATAATCCTCCAAATTATAAGAAATCACATTGCATCCCCTGACTGTTATGGACATGCCACTCTGTCGGCCTATATCCCTCCAATCCCCAGGATATCGTAGATTAAGCCTCAATTGCAACCTTTCGACATAATAATTATTGTTCAAATGTTGGATTTTTGATACTGTAGGCCTACAGTTAATATGAAATCACTATTTATTTAACGCCCTAGCAATCAATATATGTTTTTGTTATGTCAACGTCTTTTAATGGTAAATTCATTTCAATTGATACCGATTGGTAGGCCTATTATTGGGCAATTCGATTATATGTCAATAATAGCGAATAATGTCATCATTAACATTCCAACTTTAGAAATTTTCATTATTATCTAATATTATTCTAATCACATTTTTTAACTTCTTGTATACTCTAATCGCATTCTAATTTGAAATTAACATATTATTTTATAGTCCTATCTTATTTTTAATGTTTTTCTAGTTATTTTCAAATATCTGCATTGTAAAAAATAAATCATTTAAAAAATATATATATATTAATTTAAATGTTGTTTAGTTGATATGGGAGTTTATAACTCGTCTGAGTAACACATATTTGCATGCAACGAAGTCAATTTAGCCATTGTGATCATTTATTTAGAGTGTCAGAATCAGCTGTCAACAGAGATATTTAGAAACACTCGTGTGAACGCTAACAGATTATAACTGTCAATCATAATACGTATCCTCCCCCTCTATTGACCACTGTACCCTTTGATGTTCTGTGTCGTCATGTGTAGGTATGCAGGCAGGGGAAATAAGCAAGTCTAGGCATCCCCACTCTATAGCTATGCATAATGCATGAGCTGATACACTGTGTATTTTGTGGGGGTGGTAGCTCACTTACAAATAAAAAAGTAACCATTAGGATAAACTACTCACAAATAATCTTTACAAATCGTAGCACTATGTGAATATTTTATGCATATGTAATGTTAGTAATATTGAAAATAAGACAAGAGGAATATGTAGCCGCCGAGAACATCCTACTATTGCAGTACGGGAAGGCAGTCACCCCGCACGATAGTAGACTGGCCCATATGTTGCGCCTGCGCCTACGCGAGCACGTGTTCATAAACAAATTTCCGTGAAATAGTGGAAGTTAGCAGAGTCGTGATTTGTGTAGTAGAGCTAACTTTCTTACCTCAGGTAGTGTGTGCGGTGCTCTTAGCTTTCTAACATGGGGACTGAAACTAACAAATACGAGGATCGTAATTCTCCCGAATACCTAGCCCAGTTACTAAAGGACAAGAAACAGATTCAAGCATTTCCCAGTGTGTTTATGCATCTAGAGCGGCTTTTAGACGAAGGTAAGTGGCAAGTCTCTTGGTGGTGGGCTATTTGGTTCACGCGCTCTCTCAAGCAAGAATCTCAAGATCTGTGTGTGTACACTGCCCGCCCTGACATGGCGGTGTGCAGGCTGTGGCTGCTAATATCAGGAATACAACTGTCATAGAATCACTGCTTCTGACAAGCAGAATAAACCTGTCAATCGATCATTATTTCAGTGCTACAGCGCACAGGCGGATATTGATGTAGTGGTGTCACATGTAATGTATCGTTGTGCCTTGCTGGTGTCAAGTGTTTGTTGTTGAAAATGAAATCCGGTCCGTGCAAATTGGGGCTGTAGCATAGGCCTACCACTCGATTCACTGTGTATTGTGATGTGTATTGCTGGCATAGGCACAGTTTACAAGTTTAACTTGTTGCACTGTTTCTTGTTGGTGTAGCCTACTGCCTCCAGTCCATGTCGAGCCAATTTCGTTTGTAAACTCACCGTTAGCCTTCCAAAGTTACATGCTCAGTACTCAAACTCTCAATTCTAACTGTTGTGTAGTATCATTATAAATCAGTAGACGTAAGCCTAGGTCTATATTTCTGATATATTTTGTCGTCACCCAAAACTCATACTGGCGATAGACCCTACTGCCGATAGGCATGTTCATGATGTTTCAATTATGATCCACCAATTACGACGCTAGCCCAGCATTAAAACAGCATTGAAACTATTGTGGCAGCTAATCGCATCTCAGCCTGAACATTACTGTGTTAGGCCTACCTAGCGGAGCCTACTGAAACTTAGTTTTTAACTTTAATTAGCAATTAAATAGTCATACATTTTTTATAGTGACTCAAAGAGTTAGACTATATTTATAGATCTAGATACTCTTACTAGATCTAGTTTTAATATATGCTAAATAGGCCTAGTAGACATATTCTTAGTCTCCTTTATAAGCCTATATAGGCCTATAGCCTTATAGGGGGGGGGAGGGGGGTCTTAAGGCTATTCATTATGAATGTGATCTAAAATAGTTCTATACCATATGGCTAATGCATATAACATGTATAAAGGCTATATAGTTAGAAGGCCTACTAGGCTAGTACTATGGGCCTATAGATCTATTTTAAGTGGCTTTTAACATGTTTAATTTATTATAAAATATTTCTAGAAGCACCATACATTTTTAATTGGTATATTCCACAGGTGTTAAACAATAAGTCATTGATTATAATATGCATGATTCAATTTGTTTATTCTCACGTATCGAAAATCTAGGTCTAGACCTACACAATTTTGGCCAATTGTTAATCAAACTTGAATGTGATTGGCGAAATAATTCATCTTTAAAAATAAAGCGATATGAAAAACCCGAGGAATAGGGGCGTTTGGTTACAAATCGCTACATTAATTTACACAATATTTTCAAAACAAATTGAACCCTGATTTGAATATTTCTTTCAAATCTTATATTAATGATATTGCACATTGATCGGGATGAAAACAAAACAGATAACATCCGTCTGACATTATTACATTGTCATTATCTATTTGAACTGGTCCTAAATGTATAAGTATTGGATCTGCTTGGATGCAAAAGGTGCCCTTTTACGATGCATGTATATGTAGCCCTGCCTGAGCTGGTCTTAACAGTTATACAACAGTGCTATAGCGAGTCGGTACACGCAGCACATGTGTGAATAGTTCCTCTTGTTGTTATTACCCCTCCCCCCCCCCCCACCCGCGAATAATTACTGCTGTCGGCTGTGTTGTAAGGTTAGGCAGATTGTCTTGGCCTGGCTGTTAAGTCTGCCTCTTTTGTAGAGGCTTACTTTCTGCCTGGCCATTACCATTGATTACGACTGGGCAGTGGAGATTTAGCCAGGCAGGGGGCAGAAATACGATCGGATTTATTAGCTACCCCCTCCCCCTTGCTAGGTGTTCACGGTTGAATAGCACTCAATAATATCACTTTGAGAGCTAGGCGAGACATACTTTGATCAATGATGCACAACATAAAGCTATGTTTGTTTGTAAGAATAAATGATACAAATTGCATATTTTGAATGCTTGTAAGAAATCACAGGAAGATCAGTAACATACGTCTATAATTCATAAATCAGTTTGTTAATTTGATATAAATATCCACTTGGTATATTCTGTAACTCAGGCAATATGTCGATCCCGCTCTAGGGTAAAATAGTGGTTCTGCTGAAAATAGGGGTAAAATGTCCTCTTCCGACTCCTCTACAGTCTCCGTCGATCCATACATGCATATAAATGATATTGTTAACCTTTTAACCTGGCCGTGTCAATGACATGTGCTTTAAACTCCAATCTGATCATCTGATGATACACTTGTAGAGCTCTAGAGGAGCTGTAAACCTTATTCCACTCATTGTCTCTGATATTTGACATTTTAACATTTTTCATGACAACCTTTGAAACACTCTCTTTCACCAAAAAATCGTCATAAATGCATCTCTAATTTCAAATTCTTGAATGATTTAGTATATATATTACGCTGTGAATTAATTTAATCTGATGAAACCTACTTATTTATTCTGTTATTAATTTATTCATAAACTTGACGTCTAAAACTCTTTCGATGTATTGGCGATGTCTGTAAAATTCACAGTATTGGCGATGTCTGTAAAATTAATTAATGGTATGATAGATATAACTTTAGTGATTAAAATTCACCCAAAAAACTACTTCCTAAAATAGGTGACTTTTCTCATCATTAGACTGTGTTATATATCTTTAGTTACAATAACAGTATTTTTGGATTGATGTAAGGAATTATTTATCTGGAAGTTGAATATTCATTCCATCACGATAATGGACTGTGATAAAGGGTGCAATGTTATTGTTAGACGATTATTCATGCATTGATCGTCATTCATTGTCTTTTCTCTGCACTGAAGCCAACTACACAGGTTGATCTCGGGGCGGAAACTGGAAGGTTGAGTCACTGAGTTGTATGCAGTCCACGTGTGTTGGTTGTATATTGCCCGGTAAATAAGTTTTTACGATTCAAAAGTGTCGAGCGGGTGCCTGTAACTACCGTATTACTGCCCCACAGGACTCTATATATACTATGTCCTGTGCTGTGTCCTGTGCTACACGTAGTGTTGGTAGATAGCTTTTATCATATTTGCCTGGACATTATGCGTACCATACATATAGGGCCTACCTTTTGTATATGCGTGCTCATGCAACCGTGCAAATCCTAAACCAGTTTGTACATACATGTGCGACATTGAGATGTGTGAATAACGCTCTAGTGAGCTCTTAGACGCATGTGGTCTTGTATAGACTTGCTGCGGGTCTCAATTGGGTGGGTTTTCAGCACAAAATACGTGCATGTTATATATCGTAAGCTTATTAAGCCCTAATCTAGTTAATTCAATATAAATTGATACAACACCTATTGATGGTGCCTTGTATCAATTGTAGCACTTGCTGGTTTTAAAGTTTCCTGATGTCAGACACGCTGTTTGAAAAGCTGTTGTACATTGCAGTCTGAAGTTGAACCTTTTGCAAAGATATGTTTTTTTGCAACCTTGTCATTAAAATCGTTTAAAGAACACGTGTACAATCATGCGACAGTGAGTAAAGGTCATCATTGCATTGTATCTGTACGTATACTTCTGTTCTAATATAAATATTTCCATATTTGGGTGTATATGCAACTAAGTTAGGTCTGTACTATTATAGGCCTATATACAGAGATCTATGTAAATAAGAATTGCATAATCTTAAATATTCAATCTGATGCACATTTTCTGTACCATAAATATTCCATGGACAATTACATTTTCTGTACCATATTCAATTTCAGCGAACGCTCGCAAAGAGAAATGTATCGTGAAATCTGTATACAATTAGGCTGGTTGAGTGGGGGATAGAGATCTAGCCAGGGACTAAATCAGCGTGGTGTGTTATTTCCCGTGGGTGGGGGAGGGGGTTGGGATGATCCTCCAGGAACCATTACTAACTGAACAAAGATAGACTGGCAGATACCAACCTCAAAATACCAGATGCAGCCCACTGGCGGACCAATGCCGGGCCAGCATCAGATACGTTTTCCTAATATAGTAATGCATTAGCCTAGAGAACACACCTCACCACACGTTGGCTCCGTGTTGTTTTAATGTTGGTCCAGCGTCTGCGACGCTGGCCCAACATTAAACCAACATTTGGTGAACGCCTCGGTGGAAGGTTAGCTTTGCAGTCACGAGTAAATCCTAATGGTATATGTGCCCCTTCTCGTCTTCTCAAAATGATGAAGTCCTGCCTTGTCTTGGATGGCAAGACGCTGTGTGAATTATACCGTGAGAAATCACAGAGGCAGTTGTGGAAATCCTCAGAGATTCCAGCCGCAAACAACAAATCCTTTACGTGAATTAGCCATGCCAGAGTGGTGAAACCGTGAAACTACGACAGCGAATTAATGGGAATTGTCTCATTTCCGCTCATGTCTTATTCATACACCATGAACAGGTATGCAACGGATATAAAATAATAAAGAGAAGAGGATATTTTACGTGGGGAATAACATTATACATGACGTGTCCCAATGTGGCCGACTGACACCTTTCTATTTTGCTTGACCCAACTGCCGATCACCAGCACACATTATGCAGATTAATATGAGCTGTTAACCAGAGGGAAAATTGCGGCAGTGAATGCTACAAACAAAACTACTAACGTTTGTAATTGTCATCAGTAGCAATCACAAGCTGGCAATTAGTATTTGCATGCAAGAATCTGTCATTATGGGCATGGTGGATTGCTCATTAAATTTAAAGGGCTAACGTTATTATTTGTTACAATGTAAAGAAAGCGTAACATATATTCCACGATGCATTATTCTGAAATCAAACAGACACAGAAAATTAAATAACATGCTCCTGACAAGCGAAACAATGACTAGTATATATATGTTGGAGTTGTAGCTGTCAAAGAAATTTTAATCAGATGGCAATCTTGCCTTTGGCTGTTTAATATATCTAAGTTTATAGCGGTTAGGAACGTTAAAAAATATAAGATATAATTCTATGTATGATCCACGTATTATTCACTACCAATTCAATGTGTTATTGTTCCTATTATATTTGTGCTCACTACATAAACGTATTTACATTAACCGTATTTAAAAGATTGTGAACGGCTTAAATTGAAGTCGTGATAAAACTTTATAACTAGCTCCTGGTATGGATTGCGGATTCTTGATATATACATACATGTGCAGTGTGGTACTGTGTAAACTGATGTGTATAGTATTGTGTACATGTAGATTAGGTGTACGTCCAGCAAATAAGAGACGACGACCCAATGTAGCTGTAATGCTGGTCCACCGTCTACGACTCCGATCCAACATCTACCCAACATCATATCGTCGTCTCTTGTTTTAGATGTACGTTTACGCGGTGCTGGCATGATGCTGGCCTAGAGTCTACGACGCTGGCCCAGCATAATATCAACATTGGGGTGACGTTTCGTGTTTCCTTGATTTGGTACACCGATACCCAGCAAATACGAGACATTGAACTAATGGTGGGTCAATGCTGGCCCGCCGTCTACGACGTTGGCCCAACATTGACCCAACATGAGTTCAATGTCTCGAGTTTACTGGGTATAAAGTTGAGGGAGAGTAACAGAGGTGGGGTGATGACTAACATACTGTTACTCACTCACTCCCTGCCCTGGCTGACTGGCTGACTGGTTGCCCCCTCTGGCATCCAGCTGTTCAGCTAGTTTCTGGTTGCCGTCGTAACCCCCTGTGCCCCTCCTCAGCAGCCCGGATTCCAAGCATCCACCCCGGCTGGCATCCTGGCATCGTCTTTGTTCGAGCTGGGTCATGACAGGAAGACGGATAGGTGTGGAATCCCCCAACCGTGATCCTCTATCTGACCGTATCACTCGACCCCGGGGTCAACATGCGCGCATAAATAACCAAAGACTGTAATGATATCCTGTCAGTCTCTCATATCTCAGCCAATAGAGCTGTAAGGAGTTGATGAGATTACCCCCTCAATGATGCCAAGCCCATTGAGCAGTAGTTCTCACTGATTTATACTATTATTTATGTGGATTCTGTCTGGATCAGACAGTTTCCACACAAGACCTGTCCAAAGACAAGTTATTGTGGCTTATCCCCGTGTTGGGTTACGGTGGGCCAACTTTAAGCAAGGAATTTAGATATAATTCTTGCTTTAAGCCAACACACTCCTCGTGTTTGATTGAGCAGTGTTTATAGGTCATATCGTCACCTTGGTATTAAAGGGTCGTAACTGCCATTTTATCATGTGGCAGTTACGACCCTTCAATAACAAGGTGACGGTATACAGTGGGCGGTAATATGAGTATTTCTGTGGCTGTGGACTAGGTGAATCATCAGTACAATATAATACAACCAAGTTCTAGGAAGTTTTGATAACTGTGTGTAAAGCAGGCGCTTGTAATTAGTAAAGAGGGATTTTAACCTGATATATCTCTCTGTGAATGTATAGAATCGATCTGAAATAACAGATCTCTACGTTTATTAGCATTTAAGCAGACCTATATTTAGGTTATCAAGTCTGAGGAATTCAAGTGAGAGTTTGTTGAGTGCGTCTTGAGCGTCTCTTTGGTAATAAACGTAAACTACCTAAGTCACTCTGAAATGTTATCAGAGTGTTGTATAAATGGTGGCTCGGCGTCGGAGACGCCGGCCCAGCTTTAATACTGTACACTAGTATTCTGTGGTGGTTTCACAGTAGTGGTATATCTAGGCGGAACTGTGGTGACCCTGACCCCGGCATGTCCTCTTCGTCGGCATACTGTAAACGTTCACTTCATGTACTGTGCACACCCGAAACCCCTAACAAAGCTGTACTATCAATGACTCGTAAAACTTTCATACAGCGCAATACTGCCAAAGGCCGTCTATATAGTATACAGTATCCTGTATGATGCTCAGAACAAGTAATACTCACAGTCGCATTCAGCATGTTCAGCCTCAATTAAACCCACAAATTTACTGGAAACTTGTTTTGTCATTTGACCTCTTTCTTTCACTTTATTTTATATCCGTGTGTGACATGTGATCAAATATTAATTTGTTCATGAATGTAACTGTTTAAATGAACACCCCACAAGATTTCGTAATTCTTGAGTGATCATTGTCATGATTATCATAAACTTGATCTAACTATTTGATAACTGAACAAACGTAAAACGTGAGCCCCGTGACTTTTTCTACTTTGTTATTCTGTTGATAAAGATTATAGATAAACTCGAATCTCATGTTGATTTTAATTAATTGAAGCAAGGATTTCTTGATTGAAGTCTTGGTATGAGGAGAATCAGGTTGTTTGGTCTTGACGGGCCAGACTTTTTCACTTTATGGTGTTTACGTAATCATCAATCGCCTACCCTGGCAAACTGGTTTATTTAAGCCAGGTCTGTTGAATTACACAGCATTGAACCAACATTCCGTTAATATCCCTCGTGTTTGGTGGGATGAGAGAAATCCGTAATATAATAATGAGGTAAATTCGTGTGTGCGTAAAGTAACCTAGATTAACCCGTTGTTTTTGGCGTGCATTTTTAACTATATGAGTCATATCCTGGCCTTTACAGCACTGGATCTGTAGAGAATGGTGAGATCTCGTACGGATCTTACCTTCATGACTTAATTACGTAGGGTGTTTGGCATGTTGGATAGCGCAGCGTAAAGTAGGTAGGGGACCCCTCAGGGAGCCGGCACATAGCCGTACCGTATACAATCCATCCATTACTGGGCTCACGTGAGTGCCTCCTTGGACTACAATATATGGTCATGTATGTATTCATAAGGATTGCCAAATGTACGGACGAGATTCAAGTAAATTCCATTTCTTGACGTTGCCATTATCACTGATCATGGTTTCGTTTTCCTTGTATCGTTTTCGAATCATCAAAAAATAAAAGTAAAGCGGACAATAATATATTCAGACTTGACAAATGATGTCAGTGACCGTAACATTTCTCTTTCGTCTACAAAAAATAATTTCCCTTGGATGCAAACAATAATATGTAAATGAATTATTCACTCGTGCATCAGACATCTTATCGGACCGATGATTTGGAGCTTGCGATTTTATCAGTTTTTTTGCTGCAATCTGTGGCTATAGAATTAGTAGTATTATTGTCACTCATGACGTAATTAACATGTTATATCGTCCACTTGGGAGGTAAAGTGTTGTATGTGCCACTCAAATAAGTGGCACATACAACACTTCACCTCCAAGGAGAGATTAATGTTTCAGAGTAACTCTAGCATATTGTTTTTTCAAGCAAAAGTTGATTATCGTATCTCATCGTTCACCGCTGATTCTGTGCAGCTGTTTTACAGTTTATCGATCAGTCAGTATCAGGTTGTGTGCTAATCTAAGAAGGGAGGATTCTGAGGAAAAATTATGAGATGCTCACTCACTCACTCACTCACTCACTCACTCACTCACTCACTCACTCACTCACTCACTCACTCACTCACTCACTCACTCACTCACTCACTCACTCACTCACTCACTCACTCACTCACTCACTCACTCACTCACTCACTCACTCACTCACTCACTCACTCACTCACTCACTCACTCACTCACTCATACCTTTATTTATAGGACAGGTGAGTTTTTTTCCTCCTGTCCACTTTTTGTTTTTTCTCATTCTTCGTGGCAGCTGAACACGTTTCTGTACAAGTCACGTGGTATGGGTGCTGAAGCTGGAACAACGATCACGTTTGATTGGGTTCAGCGTAGAAAAAAAACTAATATGAGGACGTAATGATTATTTCCTTGGTAAATTAGTCCTATTCATGCGACTTAATGCACTAGTCTGTGCACGTGTGTTGCCGTTTAGGTAAGCTTCACACACTGTCGACAAACTACAATGGCTGTGCTCATAACAATCTGACAACAAGAGCGGAATACAGGAGACGTTATTTTAGCGCTGGATTACCTGCTATATGGATATTATGTGGACACACACTAAGGATCGGCTCTGGTGATCCAACGCTCCATACACTTTGATTATAATAGCGTCCGTGTGAGCGCACTTACCTGAGACTTAAATGACTGAACTGCCCTGTCTGTCCCCTGATCCTTCCACAGGTGCAGGGCTCAAGGTTTCTGACTCAGCCCCATATTCCCCACTTAACCCTTGTCCGGCTATGCCGGGATATATACGCGGTTAAGGATGTTTTAGATCAATAAAAATATCACTTAATTTTCATAAAATAATTTTTAATAGATGCTTTGTTGATCCAATAATTTAATTTTAGACATGTCTATTTTTCATAAATAGTAATATTTTTCTTCATTTGAAGCTGGAAATTGCGTTAGCAATTCCAGCTTCAAATGACAAAAAATACAATTGAAGCAATTCAGCTTCACTCTCATAACAGTGACGCCTGTGGAGCGTTGAGTCACTGTACAAGAGTGAACAACTCAGCAGGACAAGGGCTAATTTAAGTGACGCTTAAATACGAGTGGCGATCTTAAACAGAATTTATTATTGCTAACTGCATGGTATATTTGGGGAATGGGATGAAACTATAACGCTAGAATTATCAGTGATATATAAAATAACCGTACATCATTTACAACTCGTCGATATATCTCGCCACTTCTGTAAACTCTAGGGTTGGTGTGAAATCACCCGACTCTAGACAAAGTCCAAAGACGGTAGCTGTTGTTGGTAATGTGTGAAGAGCACTTAACGTTCTTAGCACCCAGATATTTCGTCTCGTTTTCATTCATCTTGAGACGTGAATCACTAAGATGAGGAAGTTCTGTTGGGCGATTCTATCGTTTTTTATTCAATGAATGTCTTGTAATGCGAATGTTGAAATGGCTGTAACTATTGTATCATTGAAGTGTTTGAGGCTATTTTACGTCATCTAAAGTTCGTATTTTGCTAACGAAATTTCCACCTTTTTAAAATGACAAAATCTGAAAAATGTTAAAAATGTACATTTCTATCGCGTTAATTTAGTCTCCAATTTGTGGTAGACAGTCTGTGGGTGTCTTTTATGCGAATTGTTAAATAACTTCTGTAGTAAACTTTTTTCTAATGACATTTCACTCGGTTTGAAACATTCCCTGAAATAAATATACTGACCCTAGCAGCTGAAGGGTTGAAGTGGTAGTAGATGCCGTGCTGGTGTTATTTGCTGGTGTTATTTGCTGTCAGGTGACCATGTGATCAGAGATGAGGGGCCCACCTTTATCACGCCGATTATGACAGCTGTTTGTACACACACTGTATCAATTGGCACTTGAGATGATCAATCTGACGATCACTCCGATATTTACATGGCTCTGACTGCTGAGTGCACGTGTCACACAAAGTCATATCTGTCATTATCTGGAATTCACCTGTAACTCTCTATCCACAAGACTGAAGAAAAAACTCTGTGGCAGTTAAATAAAAATAACCCTTGTCTTGCTAGGCCTGTAGATATGTATGTTTGCTGGCTAATTTAAAACAAAGAAATGGCAAAATGACACTCAATTTGATTTTCGTTTTTTTTCATTTGGAAAGGTGTTTTATCTCTCATACATTTCAAACTGACAATTCAATTTGCACTTTCGGTTTTAAATGATAAAAAATCCTATCAACTGATATTAGCAATGGTTAAACTCGACTGCCAGTATGACGACTTGAGTCGGCATACTTTTGTTATTCCCTTGTTTACAAATGACTGAATTTTTTTTTGTGGTTGCTCGTTGATTTGAATTACCTTTTTTGTTTGATTCACCCCTCACCACTTCGATCTATACTATCAAACCGATAATTTAAGATCACTGTCCTATATGGACTGCCTGCCACTTGTCTTCATTCGGCGAAAATTGGCTTTTTGTAGTCTTCTGCGTCCGTGTCTTCAGCCTTTCTGAGTACGTGTACTAGTACATCATCAGACGTAACTGAAATACAAAGGCAAACCTGTGACGTTAATTAAATCAATATTATAACTCGCCCTAACCATAATGAAAAAATAAAAATGTCTCTTAATAAATGTGTTGTATGTGTGACTGACTGTGACGAGCATTAAGTATTGATTGTGAGGCGCAGGTGTTGATCACGTCTCGTCAGTCATTGTCATAAGCCGGATCACTACATGATAGATGGAGTCATTGACTTGGTGACATGAGAAGTGTGCCAGCCAGACTATTAATAATCTATGATAGATGCAGCGGCTTAGATGAGTGCCTGATAACAGAAACTGACCGACTAAACACCGCTTATGATATCTAGTTATCATAAGTACTCAGTGATCATATACTACACCTGG
Source organism: Flabesymbios commensalis (assembly GCA_964017125.1). Classification (NCBI taxonomy): domain Eukaryota; kingdom Metazoa; phylum Annelida; class Polychaeta; order Terebellida; family Flabelligeridae; genus Flabesymbios; species Flabesymbios commensalis. The sequence continues at coordinate 20,824,722 of OZ024907.1, read as the reverse complement.
ATGATCATCCAAATGTACTACATCTCCACATACACACTGATACATACATGTATAGTTTTAAACTACTTATCATTGCACTCTTAAATCGAATGATAGGTTGTATGATTGGTCTTCAGACGTGATATCATAATATAAACCTTTATGACTCGAATAAGTACTACCTCAGTGAGTTTGTAATATGTACTCATTGGCGATATTATCAAGAGGCTGTCGCTCACTTCCGTCAGATAATGGTTGAAAATCAAATGTTTTGTTGCTATAGACAATGGAAATAGGGATTATCCGATAGGAATAACAAATGTTTTTCTTTGTGTTTCAGAAATATGCAAAGTACGAGGAAATTTATTTCACTTAGGAGCAAAAAAAGAAGCCATGGTCTTACCAGACGCTGATGGTCCCGTGGTACAGCTGTCAGAAAAACTATATGTCCCCGTTCAAGAACATCCAGAGGTAAGACAGCCCTGAATTTGTTTGTGAAAACTATAGAGACCAAAGGGTTTTATTAAATTTGAAATCATCATAATTGTCTTAGTGATCTCTTTTTGATTAATTTATATACCTATATCTGTATATTATGGGTCTACGGAGCGCCGGGATCGACTTTAGACGGGATCTACAGACGTCAGATTCTGACGTCTAAAGTTGATCCCCGAAAGAGTTGACAGTGAGCACAAGTACTCACTGCTCCTATATCGGGCAGTAATATTATGGAAAATAGGTAGCCGCACTCTCAGTACTTAGCATTTTGCTTTGGAAATTTAGTGAAAATAGAGGATGACAGGACAAACATTAGAAGGCTCATCATGATTGACAATCAATACTTCTGAAGCGAATATATGAAAATAATGGATGCTACAGAGTTTGGATTAATGGAGATTAATGTTAATATGAGCGATATTGTTTATCGCTCATCTATTAATCCACGACTTATTTATTGCACTGTCTCTGATCAGTGATCAGACCAATGATGTGACTGACTGTAACTGACAGTTATCACTCACAGTCATACTGTATTGACGAGTGATGTTCTCTGGATATTGTTGTTTAAAGCTGACTCTGCAGCTTCTATAATACACTTCTATCTAATTCTTCCAAGTGATCATGTTATTTCAGCCTCTGACACGAGAATCACTGATCCACAAGTCGATGCGTCAAAGACGTGGTATTTTACAGCTTTGGTTATTGTCATGGAGAGATTGATCAATAGCAATTAGGTCAATAAATTGGGAGCTGTTAATTGATTTAGCTTTTTATGTCTGTATTCTGTGAGACTAGTTTGTTGAGCGGGTCATGTATTCTAGATCTAGTATTAATGTGATGTCAGCGCCAAGTAATGTATTAATGTCAACGCCAAGTGATCCTTCTTCCAACACTGATCAAGGAATATTCCTTGCACTGATACGCAGCAATGTACATGACATTTTACCCTGTGTTTATTTAATGCTGGATCAGCGTTGCAGACGATGTTCCAACATTAAACCAACACTAGATCACATCATCGGGCTTCCTGTGTATGGTTGTTTGATTCTATATTAATTGGTTATCATACACATCAAACAGTCGAAGAAAAAACTGACATTCCTTTTTCATACACTTTACATACAAATATTATTAGAACTGTATATCTTTTTTGTCATCGTAACTGACAATTTGTCCATATAATCACTGGATTATGTACAGCTGTATGTCAGACAGTGATCCTAGGGAGGAGAATGGATGATAATCGATTTTTGCGGAAAGGCGAAGCCCGATATTAGCTTCTTATTTTTGACAAACGCACATGAATCTCGCACAGATTCAGGTAGAAGCCGAACAATGAGACAACACGTCTGACGTTGACACGATGCTGGACCAATGCTAAGAGCCTTGGCCCAACATTTAACCAACCTTGTGTCGTTTACCTTGAGCTGTTGTAACTACCATTGGTCATATTACAAAAGGTGGCTACCAGGCGTCGTCTCAACTAAGAACGGGGTTTTCAATGGTAACCGTCACAATTTTTAGAAGAAAAACTCCTTTCATTGAAATAATTACATTCAATATTGAAATATGCGACTTACTATCTTCTAAGTTATTTGTGTAATGATTTTATTCCATACAGTAATTAGTCACTGCTGTTGGGAGGAGTGTTAGCGACAGGTAAATTTTATCTCGCTATTTCATTTATAATAATTACAGAAATTACCACACATTAACACACATTTTGACCCATTGGCTATCACGACCATGAATTCTGTAGAAATAATTTATAATTTCATACCAAAAGTTGCTGCCAGTCAGGTGATTGTGGCTTGGCGGGTTAAGGACTCTGGTCTTGTTTTCACGTGAGCTTGTCAAGCTGTCAAACCCAGCGTGTGACCCTTTTAGTGAGAAGTACTTCCTCAGTGAGCTCTTGTTCCTCAGAACACTACAACCAGCCTCTTACCTCACACTCAACATCTGGCATGAATACTCTACACCTGTTAACTCAGATGTATGTTATCATGGTCATTTAAAAGTGGCTGAAGTGAAATATAAAGCATATGAGAACAAATTTCACTGTTCAATGTTTACTTCGATGATTTGAACTAAGGAAAGGATATATTTTCTTCCATTTTTTCATAAATGATGCATGTAAATGTATTTTTGCTGATGTTGTAGAAAGTCTAAATTTAAAATCTCGTCTCATCCTCATGAAGGCTAAATTTAAAATCTCGTCTCATCCTCATGAAATCATGACTCACAACACAGTGATATTCCACAACAAAACACCTAGATCTTTTTTGTACCTTATTTGATTTATATGTATTTTTCTATATCGTTTTTTTTTATCAATACGAGGTATCGTGTAAACGTTATATGTAAGGCAGTGCATATAAAATGTTATGTGCAGGACAGTGTGACTGCGTACATCGCTGCAAGCCATATGTCGTAAAACTCAGAAATGCAGCAACTGTCCATTGTTTAATATCGGCGTCCCTTTGAGGTTTACTGGAATGTGAGGAGTGAGGACTGCTTTAACGCCAGGCGTGGTTACTATTTATCTTGGGATGAATAACACATCTGTGCTGGATAGTCACCGTCAGGTCCTAACCTCACTCACTCACTCACTCACTCACTCACTCACTCACTCACTCACTCACTCACTCACTCACTCACTCACTCACTCACTCACTCACTCACTCACTCACTCACTCACTCACTCACTCACTCACTCACTCACTCACTCACTCACTCACTCACTCACTTGTTGCTGTCCACTCCACCAGTGGTTATAATAATCGTCTTGTGTCGGCTTCCGAATCCTGGAGTGCTCGGGGGTACAGCCTGTCTCTCTGCTCGGGGGTACAGCCTGTCTCTCTGCTCACATCTTTCTCCATCTAGCCTGTCACATTACATCTGTGTAAAATGTGAAGGGTTACACAGAATGGACACTAACATTAACCAATAGTGGTGAATCATCTGTCGCTGACCATTCACATGTCACGGTCATCCTATACTGGGTAAATGTTGGACCAGCGTTGCAGACTGTAGACCGACATTAAATTACACATCAGCGCTGAAAATAACATAAAACATCTTTTTTTCGTGGTATCAGAGAATCATTTAAAAATGTGCGTTTGTAAGTATTCTCTGACAATTTCCCTGTCAAACAATTCAGAAGTAACATCTGAGCAGACGGTGAACTACTGTTAAAACTGAATGCGGTTTCTTGAACATGTTCAAAGGTAATCTGTCGGTGACCCCGTGTACAGTGCTCCTAACTGTTCAAATCTCAAGAATTCCTGGAGATTGTCACGACACCTGTTATTGTGCTTGTGACGTAATCAGTATTCCTATTTGTCTTCAAGATTCTGTTATATCAGGTTTACAGGGGGGAGGGGGATTATCTACTACTGGTATCTATTTTCTCGTGCTCTCTCTTCCAGACATGGACAATGCTAGTTAGGGAATCTCTATTATATATCGCACGCTATTCTACTTCCGGTTGCGTGTGATGTCAGTGAGAACTGCTCGTAACGAGACCGGTAAGAAAACTTCTAGCTGCAAATCTCTGTCATTATCTATCACTGGCGTCACTGATCAGTGAAAGCATTCCATGTCTTACTAACCTGTTATTAACCCTTTACTTGCTGGTGACGCGAAGTGACACAGATTATTTCACATCTAAATAGTTTTCATTTTGCACCAGATTTAGTTTTCCTTAAAATTACGATTACAGCGCGTACAAAATGGCTTCTATACACTATTAAGGACAACACAGTTATTTTGACATCAGCTCAGATCTGGGTACGTCGTAGCCAGATCTGAGCTGAGCTGATGTCAAAATAACTACTGTGCAATAATCAATACAGCATAGCGACTAGACTGTAGTATTTGAAGTGTTAACGTATCGTGCCATGCGTAACTGGACGTGGCGCGTATTCTGTGATTGCTCTCCATTGACATTTAAATAGATTGTTTGTACATGTTATAATAATGACAAAATTCCTACATAAAATTGACGAAAACTTCCAATAAATTTGTTTTATTTTTCTCTGTGTTTGCAGTTCAACTTTGTCGGTCGAATATTAGGTCCCCGCGGAATGACGGCGAAAAGTTTAGAACAAGACACAGGATGTAAAATCATGGTGAGAGGCAAGGGATCGATGAGGGACCGCAAAAAGGTAAGCATGGTAAGACAAAACCCACAACTCACTCACTCACCACCACCACAGAGAAACCTAGATGAGGATTACAGAAACTGTAAAGCCAAATCAACATCTCCTTCAAATCGTAGTGATTACTACTTCACTGAAAGGTGTTGAATTTTTCCTACGATATGAAATCTTTTGAGACTAATTAATCGTCAGTTTGTAAAGTGACATTCCCAAATATTTTGCGGGGCAAGCTACAATGTATGAGACAGAGACATTGACATCTGTTTAACCCCATCAGCGCGAGGCCGACGTCACAGTCGGTAAATCGAGGCTAGGCACACTTTTCAGTAAATATATTTCAACCCCTAGCGGCCAGAATGTCGTATGTGACACTCCAATGACTGACACATACTACACACTGGTTTCTGGGGTATATTTGTGGCTATTCCAATGTGTAAATGCATTTTGAATGCCACCAATTGGGGTCGAGCAAATACATGAATAGAAATCGTTTCCAAGCCAGCCACAGAAACCTCGATCTGCCAGATTGATCCGTCACTGGGTGTTGCCTCTCGATTGTGTGTCGCCATGGTCTGGTAGGTGGCAACACAGACATGCTGTTTTGTAGTACATTTATTTGTCAGATGTATATTTTACAAGTTTCCCCAATTCTAAAAGGTTTCTCTGTGGTTGATTTATTATTTTTCTTTTATAATATCCAATAACATATTGCTTATTTAATTCTGTTTCTTTTAGAAATTGCAATGTAACATTCACATGGATCTGAATGTTTTGCTTTTTCTTGAAGAAAAAAGGCTATGCATTTATTGTCACCTGAAAGTCAGAGTGTAGTAAATGGCACTCATTTAAGTGGCAGATACTACACTCTATATGTCGATATGTTGACAAATCAGATAACGTGGTGTATTACGATATATACAGCGTGAATGCAGTTGATACAGTCAGAGTTCTTGATACAGTAAGTGAAACACTAGCTTGACTTGTGGCATCTGCTCACTCCGCAAACAAAAGACGTCGAGTCAATGTCGTTTCAATGTTGATCCGCCGTCGACGACGCTGGCCTGTCCCAGCTTATGTTGTTTACTGGCCAGTGATGGTGTAGGGCGGTTTTCTTATCATCTCTCACTGCCTCCAGGCATCCAACAAGGTCAACATATGGGTGACAACCAGCCCAGTGTAACTCTTTTGTTCTAATAAGAATATGTGGCAACTAAACTGGGGTATTAAAGGGACGTATCTGCCCCAGTCTCTGCTGCCGTTAATGCTTGGCTTGAGTAATCTGGCTATGGTTATTCAATTTTGGTGAATTCTATTTTTGTGAGATAATCGCAGAAAACCTTTTAATACATGTATGTTTAAATGGAGATAAATTAAGCGAACGCACACGTCCTTTCACAAATTTGATTATCTCAAGATCTCTTCAGAAATTTACAGCCATCGACTCCCAAGTGATTAGTCCATCCAATGAGTGTATATACATGTATATAAAATTATGTATGTATACATAGGCCTACCTACAAATTGACGTGTACATATTTTTAAAAGAGATAACTCATACTGTCTACCATATCAAGATATGCTACACATTTATCCTCGCATAATGTGTTTTTTCATGTTGATTTGTTGGGCTAATTGGCCTACTTCTTTTGGGTGTCTTTCCTAAAGAAGATAATATAATGTAACTTGAGTAAATCTAGCACAGGCTTTTTCTTGATGTGTGATAAACAACGTCTGTATTGCCTTACATTTTCCCAATGGTGGTAACCTTTCAAACGTTAGGAATTCTTTTTAATGATGAAATATATATTGTCAATATTATTTATGAGATGTAAGCGAGATTTAAGCTACAGTCCACATAGATGGTGACGGGTGTAACTTAACCGCTAACTTATCTTATAAAATTCAAATTTTCACCGCGACCCACAACTTTAAGTGATTGAAAATAACTAAACTAAACATTGCAAATCTTGATTTTGAAGCACTCACTTCTCTCCATGATAACCATGATAACAGTGATTTTAATCAGCTAATAAAACTGATTAAAAATGACAATAATCGTACCTAGTGCTTAAAGGGTTAACATTTCTCTTTTTAGTTCAGATACAAGGGGGATCAGCTTTAGAGAAGTAAACCAGCCAACGAATCTGACTGGTTTTTCTACAGTCACCTCATCCATCACACTAAGAATCTCTGTTGCGCAGAATGGTTTTATATTGAGCCAGAATTAGGACGGATCGTTAAAGTTTGGCGCTATATTTATCTAGGATGACTGTTCTGTCTTCAATCATTTCTTATCGTGCGGTCATCAGTGAATCGATAAGAGATGGCGATGATTTAAAACCCGCTGTGTACCAATCTGATTTAATGATCTTCTCGGGTAGCGCGATAAAAACGGGATGGTTTAGTCAAACTAGTTTCACAAAGAGTTTAAGCTACTGTACGCATTATGAGATACAAAGAGAACACTCTACCCGACGCTGTTTGGTAAAACGAGATCTTGCCTTTGAAATGCCCTTACCCAGCATAGGTACTGGTTTAAAGGAATAACACGTAATCTTTTGGCGTCAAACACTAGTATGAAAATTGTGTATCTCGCTGCCATGACCCCATTTTTAAACTTTTGCACCAAGGAGAAATAGCTGTAGTAAATTTTTTTTTTTTTTATAGCAGTTTTTTTTAGATTATTAATAATTAATGATTTTACATGACTCAAGATGGGAGGTGTTTCAGCAGTTCAAGCTACAAATCCGCATAAAATGAACAATTAATGGGTCATCAATGTTTGGTGTGTTTGTAGGAAGAGATGAACAGAGGTAAACCTAACTGGGAGCACCTGAAGGAAGACTTACACGTACTCATCACAGTAGAAGACACGAAGAACCGAGGTCTCATGAAGCTATCCAGAGCTGTGGATGAAGTGAAACGCCTACTAGTCCCCGCGGTATGTACGCCTAAACATAGCATCTCCTCATCTAAGTATTAAAGAGTGGTATCTGCCACTTGTTAAAGTGGCAGATACAACTCCTAATACTTAGATGACTATCTGTGATGCACTGGTTTGTAATATTTTTCAATGATGCCCCGAAAATGCTGGGAATTACTTCCTTGTAAATACTTACATTTTTATGAATCTATTTCAAAACATGGCCCCATTCAGAAACATTGGGTTAATGTTTATTGGTTTAGATTTGCTAATGCGTCAAGCCAGATTGCTAATATTTTTTATATTTGAGTTTACAAATTAAATTCATCATCAAAGGATTGAAAATAAATAATGACATAATTGTTATAACGATATAATGAGTATTACCCAGTTAATCACAATAAGTAATCAGAACAATAATGTGCAGTCATATAGTAAACATATTGTAGAAATATATGAAATCTGAAACATGTTATGTGTTCTATTCCATCAACAATTAAATTAGGAAAGCAACTATTATTCATTATTATCTGAAAGCAAATACACTTTGACAAGATAAAAAACCATGTTTTTCTCGTCCCCTGTTGTCCCCTGTTTCGTCATTGTTGACGTTAGCGGAAGTCATAACTTAGTGGTATTATTCTGGCCGAAGCTGAACTGCCGGAGATGACATCAACCGCCGCTAGACGGCGCATTTACAGCAAACACGAAACATTGAATCACTGTTGGTGTGATGTTGGGCCAACGTCGAAGACAGTGTATCAACATCACACCAGCATTGGTTCAATGTTCTTGTTTGCCTGGTGAGGTCTGCCAAAGATTGAGGTGGCACATTTCTGCCCTTATGGCACTTCCTGCCCAGTCATAAATAGTTATCCAACGGGCTATTATTTAATATTCACGTTTTATCGTTATGGTATAATTATATGTGCTCTCTTCGATCTGTATAACGTCTGCTCAGTGTACATGTATTTCTATCAGTCATATATTTGACCATGTTGATATGAATGTGATTCAAATATTTAATAGCCAACTTTATTTTTGCTACTATTCTAGACACTTTACGTGTCTCCTTCATTTAATTTGTGTCCAAATACCTTTCAAAGTGACATCCTAATCCTTCTTCACTTCTTTACTTCATGAACATTTTAATTATCTTTAAGAAATTTCTGTGCGTTTATTTTCATTTTAACTGGATTATTTTATTGACAGTAACATTGACTTGTATCACCTTAAACACACTTTCCTTGGACAAGATTGAGCCATCTAATAATCATATCTATAGTAGTTAGCCCTGTGTATCATCTAACAATAATGGAGCCAGTTTAATGCCAGTAATTGGTTAAGGGGGCCTTCAGAGTGTAGGTATTTGTGTAGACTGCTGTGATGGCGTGTTACCTCTGGTGGAGGTTTCCAGTGGCCAGCCATCGCAGGGCATCCTCCTGTCAGCCGCTGTAATGAACAGCTTCCTGGGACAAGGCCTAACAAGTTGACTCCGGATCTAGCCATTCCAACCAGCATCCCCTCCACCTCCTCTGATGACAACGCTCACGTCACCACACAAACACAGTATCTCATGCAGTATACACCCACACATACAGCTGTTTGATATTTATTGGGATAGGACAAGGCCCAGCGTTGTTTTGCTGCCGGGCCAACGTCTGCGACGTTGGCCCGGCAGCAAAACAACGCTGGGAAATCACCTGCGTGTGTGATATAAACGCTCACAGATGTGGAGTTGCTCACCTGGCCTCCGCCACCATTTCTCTCTGACTCTCTCTTTTGACCCCCTATTTATAAACAGCTCCTAAGCTTTGCATTATATTTATGTTGGAGCACGAGCCTCACTAGATTACAATCCTTGTTGTAATAGATATTTTCTAAGTTTCAAATAGGTATCGTCCTTCGAGCATTAAGTGGGTGATGTATTGGTTAATTTACAAATACCAAATACTATTGTTTGATTCTAAGTGGAGGTCTATGTAAGATTTGTCACTTTTAATCCGAAAAAATTGTATGACTTTAATTCATTCAATCTCTTTTGTATAGGCCTATACTATGCTGCTGAGTCCTCGTAGATCTATATATATAGTATAAGTACTATACTAGATTTGTATATTATACAAAACAATTAGGGGAACTCGTCAGCCTAAATTACATTATTTTTCTGAGAGTAAACATGTACTGTAGAGAAAGATCTGGATGTTATGTTATTTGGGCGTCATGTTGGCATTTAGTGATTCATACAGGTGATTGTCACCTGACAACTCTGGGGTTGTGTTATTTCAGGCAGATAATCACATTTACACATGGTGTACCATGCATACACACGTGTCTATTAAGCACACGGGCACACTGCATAATCACATGGTTGCTGGCTTCACCATTCTCCATTGAGTATTCCGCAAACGGAGCGACCAATGTGATCCTGGTGGACGTTTGAATAAATCCCATGTAGGCCTACACCAGTAATTTTCAACCACTTGAGGTTGTGGATCGCGTTAGCGAGACACCACCTCGAGTGGGTGAAAATTAAGAGTCAGTCGCCTTACTCAATGTTTCTAGCGCACAGAGTGCTGGTAAACCTTCAAGTATTCACTGACAGTCAGTGCAAACTCTTGGAGAGTTTAATTATGTGATGATATTGGGCCAAAAAATATACTTGATTATTCTAGATGCATCTAATTGAATTGAGACTGAAGTGATGAAAGGAATTGTCAATTATCCACTTTTTACTTTTATTTATTCACGTGAATTACATGTTTAGACTGTTGATTATTTGATATAACATTTCATTCGCCTTATTTTGTTTTGATGCAGAAGTAAATGTCTCTCGGCATGTGTACTTTGTAAAAGTTTGTCAAATGTGGCGAAATTATTCATTCACACGCTGTGGCGCCGTTTTGTCTGTAATATCTTCAGATTTAGTTGAGATTGTTTCACAGTGAGTGAACATGTCTAATAGTATAATGTGACTGTGGGGGTTTGTTAAGCGTTCATACAAGATGGATGATAGGTATCTTTCCAGGTGAACGCTCTCTTTCTCCTCAGTAGACGCCCCCGATACAAACTACCCCCCTGTCCCCGTCTTCTCCATGTCTTACCTCGTGTATTCATCACACAAATCCCTTTTCTTTATCTGATGTTTTCACTCTATCGTAATCTGAGCGTGACAATCTGTGTCATAGATATACCTCACATTCAGGTTAACCTTTACACATCTGCAATGTCTAAATGGTCATCCACCAGATGTCTGTGCGATACCCCTACGAAATGTGAACACCAATTCTTCCCCTTGGATATGAAAGGGCGTATCTGCCACTGGCAGATACACCCTTTGATATCCAAGTGGAAGAATTAAACGTCATTTCATATTTAACGTTATTTTTCTCCGTCCTAAAATGCCGAGTAAGAAAATCATTCATCATTTGATTTCATCCAGCTTTCAAATTAATGTTTTTGTACTTTAAAGCCATTTGGCTATATATGATGCACGTCCCCACACATTTTAATCTTGATTATTTTAATTATTTAAATGCATTATTTTATTAAAGGAAAAAGCCATAGTGTGTGATTCAATATAAAACGATTAAGGGCTGACTGCTTTTCCTAGGAATCCAGCACCGCACCCCCTCCCCCCTTATTTTCTGTTTGTCTGTTTCTGGGTCTGCCCTTAATACGTTGACTGCTGTATGTGAGTCCCCGCCCCTTACAGCCATTGTGTGGCGGGCCTTGTGTATATACACACTTACTGGGAGTTGACGCTTGTCACACTCCAGTGTGCCATGTATCATCGTCTGAATGTAGTCACAACTGGACAGTATTTACATATTGTCACATGTCAGACTAAAACAGAATGAACACTTTCATTAACACCAATAGCTCTCGTATTCTCCTACACATGTAAATTATAAACATATCCATTTAATCACATTATTTTCTAGGGATGGGTGTCATATTTTGCCATGGGCGCCTACCAGTGTTTGTACTTGTGAGACAGGTAGACTCGTAACTGCCCTTACCGTACATTTATCGTGTGATTTACTTGCGCCCGTTACGGTACTGTCCTATTGGTGTTCATTGACCCCTGCCAGCCACCCAGCCATGTACGTACACAATGCACTGACGCCCAGCACTTTCAGTCAGTCACGTTTTAATCTGACACAAATTGAATTTCACATTTCTAAGAAGCCAACCACCAACTTATGTTGTTATGTCGGACAATTTCACTGTCTTAAGCTCACGAGAGCATTAATAATGAATGACCTGCTCGTTTAAGCCCTTTATTACTGGAGATCATTACTTAGAAACCTTAGTCAATTTAAGCATGTGCGAAAATGCTAAACATAGAATCATTATCGTAGTCAGCTTCGTGTTTTTCAGAAAGATTCCATCCAATAATACTGTGTAGCAATCACCAATAGATGATAGCTACAGAGACTAGTTATAAGTTTTACGATATATATATTAAATGTACCGATCTATGTTGAATGTTAATTAAATAAACAGTTCAAATAAATATAAAGCGTTATGTAAATCTCTGTTCCACGCTGTTTGACGTTAAGAATGTTGGCAGTAAAGATGTGGACAGGACAGGTTTTTCACGCCTAGCAGGCCGGGGCAGGCTGGGGTGATGTTCAGATGGGCATGTCAGCCCCCTCTGAATCAGTCCACCGGAACAAGCTGACAACCAGCCAAAACCTCGCTTTACTCTTAATACCACAGATTGAGATAATTAGATTTCTCAGTCATTGATCACTCAACAGACACCGCATTTTAGCCAAGCATTCGTTCATTGTTGTGTCAAATATTAAGACGTTTCTCAACCGTAAACCAGCGCTGGTAAAGTGGTAAACTGATCAATGGTTGATATGGTTCAGATTTAAATAAACCCTTTTACTGCCAAGATATTCAATATCATACCTATTGCAAGCTAGAATTAACTAGAATTAATTTTGGTGAAAGGAACTATACATGTTGTAATAATTTATGCTACTGAGCCCGTATTCTCGTACAAGTTACGATATATCGTAGGCTTCTGATTGGTCGAGATGGCCATCTCGACCAATCAGAAGCCTACGGTATATCGTAACTTGTACGAGAATACGGGCCCTGTACCGTAGTAAGTAATTTATGAACAAGTAAACCCCTGGATGTTAATGTAGATTTTATTACCGGCATGCCCCTCATCTGACAGTTTGGTGAGAAAACTATATAAGATATAATATATACCTCCCAATAATAATAACATGCCTGCATAGTATGGATATTTAGATTAAAACATTTTGCTGATATGATGTTTTTTCGTGCTATACGTTATAAATGCTGCGTGGTATCAGGCACATTAATGCTAATCATCATGATCATACGGACGTGTGCCAACGTATTATATCTGGGGGTGATATTGGGAAATGATGTCCTCATACAAAGTCATTACCAATCATACAATAGTCATTAATGTAAACATGCGCAAAATACGTACCATTTAAATAAAGAGCTCATGGATGTGACTATAAATTCACCCTTTATGAGGTGAAATATTCTATACCTCAAAATAATATATATGTTTTTCTAAATATCCTCAACACGTTTCAAACTGTATTCTTATTTTGAGTCCATGGCGTGTTCTAGTGTCGTTAGATGGTCTGATTTGCTGCGTAATTTCGTCAACAACTAATGTCATTGTAGATGGCTGGCATGTACGTTTACAATATATCATGTAATTGGCAAGATGCGTTTCTCCACTTCTGGCGTATATAATCACTTCATGAAGTAATTTCAAGATGTTGGACCTGTAATTAAATTGTTGGCATGAACAAGCAGATCCGACCCAGGTGTCAAGTGATAAACTGAATAGCGAAGTCTCTCTGAGCAAGGGTACTACGAAAAGTATCCTTGCTCTGAACATTTACAATATTTAAATTGCACATGTTTGACACTACAAATTTCCATAATGATAGGTTTAGTTTTAGCTAGATCTATATGACTGTCAAAGCTACGTCCAAACACAAAACATTTGTATAACATTTGTACAATGTTGAACCAACGTCTCGACGTTAGTCGATAACGTTGATTCAACATTGTACAAATGTTAAAATGTTTTGTGTTTGCTGGGCGCTCATATGAGCAAGAGGAGATATTTCTTTTCACACGTAGGTGACGTATCGACACTCTGCAACACTAAGATTGACATGATGCTAAAAAAAACGAAAACCAATATGAAAGTCCTCCCATTGGAGTGATGTAGAATCGTATTGATAAATTATTTTGCAGCAACTGTTGGAGATCATTCCAGCCTTGTAGATTAGTTTCTCTCAGTGAATTCTCCTCTACTGAGTGGCTTAGATGTTAACTAGTTATGGTACGTTAATGGTGTTAGAATCGCTGGCCGTGTTGACATGCCTCAGTGCTCGTCATGCCTGTTGATCTTCACTGCTGAACTACGTCTTGAGCTGTACATAGACAGGTTTTAGCTACCATAGAATGTATACAGCAGAGAAAAGCCGAGAGAAAAGACAAGTGCGACCGGCCACAATAAACACTAGCATTCTGGTTCACCAACCAACTATAAATATACCTCTACCGTACCGATATGGTTCAACGCGGGGGCACAGGGGCACAGACGTACACATTTCACATGTATGAGGTAGATTGTTGTCTTTTGGGCAATGAGGAAATTGCCAACTGTAATTTGTACTCGTCATAACCTCTTTTTTGTCGAATTAAGACGCTTTGTAGAGCCATTGTTGAATGTTATTGAGTTGTGCTACTACATATTGTGTGGAAGTCGATGACTCTTTAGCTAATTACAGGTCCAGCACATGATTTATGTGTGTACCATATTGAATTAAGCAGGTGTGTGTGTATGAATATGACATAAGCTGTGTGAATGTTATCACTCATATCATTATTCCTTTAACCGCCAAATTATTAAATTTGAATTTTCACCCACTTGAAGTTGTGTCTCGCTGACGCGATCCACAACCTTAAGTGCGTGAAAATTATTCAGATTTAACAAAATGGTGGTCAACTCTTTTCAAATCTTGCTGGTTGATGTCACATTTTATCTTCAACATATTTAAAATGTGGTACTTAATGTGCTAATAAAAAATGAAAACCCGAATATATGCGGCACCGACGGTTAAAGGGTATTAGTGGATAGTCACATACAGATCAGTCTGACTGTGACATACATGTTTATTATATATTCTGGTTGACCTTTAACCCTTCTGACAATAAGAATCTCCACAGATTCCTTACTATAGGAATATCTGTATAGTACTGATTCCTCAAGTCACAGACAGATTAAAATGGTAATCTGAAGAATCTACACATGATTCTGGGCGCTGGATCAGCGACTAGTTCTAACACATTTCCCTCGGCTTTAATTCCTACATATCATATCGCTATACACACTTTATTAAAGCAGTATGTGGTTGACTGATTAGGCGACTGCACACACAACACATCCCAATGCTTGCTCAGCGGTGGCCCACCGTCAGAGACATTGCGCCACCACGGATCCAGCGTTGTGTGAGCGCGGGTTCCTAGCTGTAGATACAGTAGGATCAGCCATGCATGCAGACTGGCGCTGCGTGGGTCACGTCTTTACAAAGTAAAGGTACGCCAACCCGCGGGGAACGTATGACAGAACTTAATTCTCATGTATTATTCATGCCCAAGTCGTCCTGTATGGCACCTTCTGGCTCCCCTACCCGCCTTCACCTCCGAATTCTCTGTCATATCAAGGTCTTTCTTTGCTTATATTTATAGATATGACAGCATACAATAATATAATTCCGCACGTGCCTGACTGTGCATCAAAGCTGTAATGATTACGTTAACATTGGGTTCAATTTATTACTTGATAGAAGAGGTTTTTTTGTGTAATATAATAGATTCTGGCGTCGTATCAGGGAAATTTATGATAATTAATTTATCTAGCCTTAAGCCAACATATCATATCCAGGGGATTAGATTCGGAAATTAAGTCATCGTAAATGTACTGCCGTGCAAAGATAAAATGCAGTATCTGCTAACTTTACAAGTAGATACTGCCTTTTGGCTTTGCACGACATAGTAGATCTAGTATTGTAAGTACCACCTGAGTACCAGAAATACTTAACAGTAATAGAATTTCTGGTATTTCACTTAATGCCAACGAATGGCGCAGATCACCGTAAATCTTGGTTATTTCATCATTAATTAAGTTATGTGTTCTACAAATAACATTGCTTTTGTTTATGAACTGTGATTTCAATAATTATTTAATGGAAGAAGCAGTTGGTTATTTTGACGTATTTCTTGCATTTTTCTAGAAGATTGTGAAAGTGAATTAAATATTATAATTATTAGAAAGTATATGTAATCTAGTGCTAATTGATAAGAAGCCAATTAGGCACGAGTGTTGTCAGATGCCACTCTGAGGATGTATATATCCAGCCACGCGTACAGAATCAACCATGGTATAGGTCAAAAAGCCAATACACGGGCGGCTGGCTGAAACCGAGGTAAATGCCACGAGCAGAAACAGTTTTGTTTGGGATTTGCGGTGTTTTTTCTGTGTATCGTATACTGGCAGTTTTGTAGCCCACAGCAGAGATTTGTACCAGCAAACACGAGACTTTACGCCAATGTTGTTTCAATGCTGGCCCAGCGTCTGCGACGCTGGCCCAACATTGAAACACCATTTTCTGTTGTTAGCTGTGGTGGCTGGCCACTGGTTGACTCGTCTGGTCCGGTGCCTGAGGCTTTATTCTCGGTGCTCTCTACCTCTGGTGAGTCCCTCTGAAGCACTGCAGACCAATGGCCTGAGTGTTATGTCAGACGTCTCCTCAATGACGGCCCAACTGATGCCTACGTCTGGCCAGTATTGAGCCGTGATTGCTGACACCCCGCTAGCTAGGGCGACTATTAGCACTGTAATAAGGGTAACACTGGCTGTTGGCAGCCGTTTGTTTAGGTGCACACAGCTGCTTCAGGCCAGAGATGTGCTCCTCCAAATTGGCATTCGTTCTCTTCCCAGACATGTAATCATGGCAGTTTAGCTGCGTTTTCAAGAAATTGCTTCCAAATTAAGAACAGGAAACTTTTTTTAAAACCCTTTCGAGCCTGACTTTACAATTGTCATCCACTACAAGCCGCGAATTGCTGTCGCAATTCTCGACTTGTAGTGAATGAAGATGATTTGACGTGGTTTAAAAATTAAAGAAAATTACCATGTATTGGTAAACCAGTTTCATGGAAATTTTTGTTTTAAAACCCTTGGTTGTAGGAAAATTAAGTCTGTTTTCAGAGATGTAAAATGATGCTTTAATGCATCGTGAGGGCTTAAAGGGTTACGTTTACATGTAGTAAAGACGTTTGAGCGTTTTAATGACGCAGCAGAGGTCTCTGATTTTGACTTTCATAAGCTCGTTGAAGTTTGCAGTGTAGTTTCAGGGAGCACGTGTGTTAGGCTTGTGCAGGGAGCATTGCCCACAGGAATGCCTGCTATACGTACAGCTTCCCGGCAGGCGGTCCCTTCTCTCTCAGGTGAAGTCTGGCATGCCTCTCCGCTGTACTGAGGTGGCGGCCAGTGAAATACTGCCAACAGATGTGGTGCGAACATGCTGCCATATTCTACTGTCAGGCTACGCCATGCCAGGATCCCTTACTGCCATGTAAAACCAGAAGGGTGTAACTGCTCACTTGAAAAGTGAGCAGTTACTGCCATTTGGGTATGGCATATACTGTTATGTAAAACCAAAGGGCAGTAACTGTGGATTTTAAAAATAAACAGTTACTGTATTTTTTGGGGTTTACACAACAGCATATATGCCATGATACCCACCCCCACCACCAGAATCCAAAGTCTCTGAATCACGTATAATTAATGCAGATTGTACCTGAAGTCTCATTAATTATTATCAGGTTTAACATTCAAGGACGCACTATTTGATTAATTACACTAAGTGTTATGCCAGACATGTTTATTTTGAGGTTGTTGAATACAGAAGGTGTCCGCTAAGAACATAGACCAGGGATATAGTACACGGGCGAGGTTACCATCTTGTCGCCTGCCCCTCTAGCCATCTACACACTATTTCTAACCCCATTTATCTGGCCTGGAAAAGCATTAAGTAAATGCTGGCACAATGTCAGCCCGATGCCTCTACACTGATCTACCATTCTCCGTGTTATTGTGGGGACTCATGCCAGAGGCGTCTCAGAGTCGGGTCACTAAAAGTTTTGAGCGGCATTGACACCCTGCCCACTCAATCTGCTTCTCCCTCTCTGTCTCTCTCTTTATGGGGTGGTGGTTAGAGAGGTATGCGAAGAATGTGGTAATTTACTGACTAAAACTTTTACATATTAATAGCCACCAAAGTGTGTACATGTACATTTTAATATCAATGCCTCTATTTCGACCACTAAATCACTTGGTTCAATCTATTGTTCTGTTGACATCTTGACTTCAAATATGTCGAGCATGTTCACTTGTGGCATTTTCTTGGTTAATTCTATGGAGTATTGTTCACACATGAGACGATTGACTATATAGTAGTCTAGCAGAATAATATGAAGATATTTCCATTCACTTTTTACAAGTTGACATCTATCCCATCTATGCATTGTTTCATTATTTCGTCGTCAAGAATTGTTTTCTCTGGTGCTTAAAAAGTATGAAAGTTAATGGTGATTAATTATTCTGGATTTAAATTAATTTTATAAAATACGAAAGTAACTAAAACGACAGGGGACGCCCCACCAGTGCCTACCACTTGTCGTGATCCCAATAGACAGTAACAGCTGTGCAGGGTGTGTACTTGGATCTGGTATTACTATATAACACCAGCTGTATTATCAGTAATCTCGTATATAGATATAGGATTATGTCTAGCCTTACAATGACCGTGTCTGTATGATATAAAATAGTCAAGAAAAGATAGAACAGAAAAACAGCAGTACTGTAACTGTGCAACGTTTTCCGTTTTATGTGAGTCTTGTGTGGGAAAGATTAATGTGCTCGTTGATACTTAGTAACAGCCGCTATGGACAGAAAATAATGATCTTGCTGTCGTTTGTGGACTGCGTACGCCTCAGGCACCAAACATTCTCGGCTCAAACTACTGCTTTATTCTAAGCTGGCTTTATTCCTAATCCATCGAGGCATTGAAGCGCAAATCGCAAACTTTTGAATGAGTATGTGAAAAATCCACATAGTTGTAAACAAAAAACATGACTAATCTCCACTGACCTGCTATACTGGTACTCGACTTAATATTTGTATGAACTACATAAAAATGATAAATGAATAACGATAAATAGCAGTCTGTGTAAAATCCAAGGCTTTAAAATCTCATCGCAACTGCCAGAAATAGCATCAAGCTTATAATAACGAGTACTTAAATATTTTGCATCTTTGTCATAAATGTGCATCCATTGATTCAAAAAAAAAAATTAAGATTTAAGAAATTCTAATATGTGATGGTTTAAGAATTAGCGGAGTTTGTTCAAATCATCTTGGAGTGAAGACGTCTTTGTAGATCTAAAAGATAAGGCTTTGTGATTAATGACATCGTCAGTTGAAGTAGGATATGCTCCGTTGGATTGGAAAGTGTTGTTAAAATAAATTCTCCGCACATCTTTGTCCCCCTCACAGTCATACCTCACACAACTATTCCACTCACTGTGATCACTTTACTTCATCGGGAGTAGTAGGGCTATCTACAAACCATAGCGCCCCCTGGCGAATGAGAGCTAAAATTACCCGCACACAGTAATCACGAACCGCTCTGCCCTCTGGTGAAACCAAAATACATTTCTGATAATTATATTACGTGTATTCAATCTTGCTACAGGTTCTCTGAACATTGATATGCTTATCAATATTTGTAAAAAATCAAGTATTTACTGTCTTGAATATCATAATTAATTAATTTGTCTTGGTACTTTTCGTGAAATTATTTTTCTATGGTATTTTCCTGACTTGTAGCCAATGTACGAGAGTTTTTTAGGAACGTAATAATTTTATAGTTAAACGGGTTACCTATTTTTAAGGTGACTGATTAAAATAGGTGCACTTTCTGATCGTCTGTGATTAGGTTTAAAAACGTTCATGCATTATTTTGACATGTCAATTCTGGCAGTCCTTTGTAACGTTTTCCTCAGCTTTTAATACACATAATTATTATTTTCTAGATAATTATAAATCATCATGTTGCATGATACTGGTTCTTACAGCCTGAAGGAGAAGACGCGCTGAAGAAGATTCAGTTGATGGAGCTGGCCATAATGAATGGCACATACCGTGATGTGAACAAGTTACAGGCTCAGCAGATTGCAGCAGCTCGTAAGTGAATGTTAATGATCAGTCTTATTCTAACATGATCTGATTTAACCCTATGTCGCCTCACCTTTTGCAGCCAGAGGGAGAAGACGACCTGAAGAAGCGCCAGCTGATGGAGCTTGCCATCATTAATGGAACCTATCGCGACACAAAGTCCTCTTCCGCAGGTGCAGTTGCTAATGCTACGATTGCTGTGAATCGTAAGTCGGCATGCTGTGTTGGTGGCTCTGTAGTGGCGCTGTTTGGCCTCAGCATGTAGAAACGCGCCATCAAGCCAGATGCACAAGGCTTCATCTCCAATCAACAATCTAGATGCTTTCCCTCCAACATAGTTTCTCTGAAGAACATCAGTCCTTCCATTCTTTCTATGGATGAAACAATCAATCATTTATATGCCAGATTCGAAAGTT
Source organism: Flabesymbios commensalis (assembly GCA_964017125.1). Taxonomy (NCBI): domain Eukaryota; kingdom Metazoa; phylum Annelida; class Polychaeta; order Terebellida; family Flabelligeridae; genus Flabesymbios; species Flabesymbios commensalis. The sequence goes on along the minus strand of OZ024907.1, from coordinate 20,804,418 downwards.
TTGAAAAAAACACATTTGTATTTTTTTCGGTTGTCATTTATTATTATTATTCAAGAACAAAGACGTTTGGTTTCATTAACCAATTTTAAAGTTAATTTTTTAGTTTATACAAAAATAAATCTTGCTGAACTCAATTATCCCATTTAGTTTTCCAATGTCATAACTATTAAAATAGCACTAATCTGAAAGTGTAAAGTCACCTTTGGAAATGTAGTTTAAGCCTCGTATTCCATTCCTAAAGTGATGTCCTGAGAATTTAGTGATGCATAAAGTATTAAGTTGATTGTGAGATACAGGTATTTTCTAGTCTGGCATGAGTAGTGGTGACTGACGTGATGACGGAGGCAGCATGTGACGCTGGTCACGCTTTCCCCGCATCTCATCAGTCACATCCCAGCCTTCATATTAAAGGGACGTATCTGCCATTTTGTGGCAGATACGGCCCTTTAATATAAAGATTGCGGCATCAAGCATGATCAAACTTCCCCTCAGCATGAGCGTGTTCCATAAATTAATGACATTCTTTTTCATCTAAGATGTGCAAACGAATGTCATAAGCAATCTTTGCATCAAAATATATGCTAAATTATTTGAAAAATTAAAGAATTGCACAAAATCCGGACCGAGACATGATTTTGTATCCGTTTGTCGAGTTTAGTGCATGCATTTGATCTGGTGCCTGTGTAATTAGTTCCTGCAGAGTGTTTGTCTGAAGTGTGCCGCTTTTGTCTGTCTCCATTCTGTCATCGTCTACAAATGCATCGCTTTTCTCCCAGCTTGATTTTCAGATGATCGTGTGATATTACCAGTGATTCCTGCTTTCACATACACCCAATCAGTCTCTATATTCTTGCATTGACTATGATTCACTGTATTATTGCTTTAATTTGATCTTTATCAAATGAATTCTTCACCATTATAGATGCTTTATCAATTTCTATGAAATCCTCACTTGATTACTTGGGATTAAAGATTCATAATTGCCACTTGGTAAAGTATCATTTATGACGCTTTAATCTCAAAGTTAGGAAATATATATATTAGATGATTAATTAGATCACTCACTGATCAATATTTTTGCTTTGTTGATTACTTTGTTTCTCAAACTAGCTTAAATTCCTGTTAGAAACAAGTATAAGTTTTGATCATTCTCTAGATTTTAGTGCCAAGTCTTGCAGTGTGTGAAATTAGATAATAGTGATATTTCTACAACATTAGAGTAAATTTAAGCGACTCAATTTGATCAGTCTAAAATTTATCTGTATGGAAGAAATATTTTAGTTTTTGAGTCAGCTCCATCAATTTAAGATTTTTCAATTCATTGTATTTTAAATATACAATTTAATACTATCTGAGGTGTTCTTTGAATGAGCACTTAGTCTTACATCATGTTGTTATTGGCATGATTGTGGATATTGTTTGCATGTGTTGTGGAATTTTCTTTGCATGTGCATGAGAATTTATCTATTAAATTTGTGCGCAAAAACGTGACACAGGACATTAGTTAATCATATTGACAATTTCTTATTATTAGTCTACTCAATTAGAATAAATATTGTTACTTAATTCTGAAATAAAGTTTTAGTGAAGAGTAATAAACCGTTTAGACGATCTTCCATTAAAATACCAGCCGTAACAGTTTGGCATAGGATGTATCATTTTCTTTACTTTTTATTCCAGATTCTATATTTGTTTTCAGTGTTTGAGGGTTGATTATAATGTGTTTCAGATCATGCTAGATTAATGCAGGCCTCCGCAGCAGGAGTGGCACATATGAACAATGCTGCTGCCATCAGATCGCCCGCTGCCGCTGGTACACCAATTGTATTTGCCGCCCCCAGAATGCCCGCTGCTGCCATGTCACCGCCGACGTCTATGGCCAGTCCTATGATGCACGGATCCATGCCACCACCTCTGGTGTCACCCACTGACGGCACCATTATGTACCAGTATGCCGATCCTTACGCTGCCCTGGCATCCAGTCAAATGATGGACTATCAAGCTGCCTTAGAACAGAGCGCTGCCGGTATGTCCCCTTATGTGCGGTAAACAGCCCACATCACAAGCCGACCAATCATCATGGGCTATTCTTTTCAACGCTACTATGTACTTTGTGTAGACCCCCTTTACTATGGCTGCGGCACTCAGGTGTACTGCCAGATGTCGTAATAATCCACCAGTATACAATGAATGTTATAACACCACAACACCATGCTACCATACATGGTACACACGATGACCATGACACTTAAATTCACCCGTAGCAACTGTAGTTTTTATTTTAGTATATAATATATATCTATTAGAAATCTTTAATATATACAAAGTTTTATATTTTCTAGTACAGATGTTAGGTATTGTGTTTATGACTGGTGATTTATGTGCTGGTAGTATGACCATGGCTGTATGTAGTCATGATTTGATAACTGAAAGTATGAAAGGCTTAAGGCGGACGGTGATCACCTCCTATATATAGCTCCCTGAGGAGCAAAGGGACGTATATGACACTTTGTATAGTGACACATACTTTCCTTTTGTTGAAGAAGCGATATATAGCAGGTGTTTTTATTTTGTTGGACTTATATGAACATATCTTATGATAACCTGTTTCTAACATCGTTATGGTACCGTACTTTTTAATCGGTGACCTTTTTATTTTTTCCCGACTTGTTTTCTTCAGATTCAGGTAGAAAGGGGATTTACTGATGGTAGCGGACTAATAACTGTTACTCCTTCTGATGCTAACTGCAGAATAATTCAATAATACTTTGTAGTTATTCATCTAAATATATACACTGGATTTCAATTTATTTACTGAGATCAATGAATTGCTTCATGATCAAAAATGAAAGAAAACATGTTTTTAAACAATATATTTTAAATATTTTTAAATGTGAATATTATTAGAGCACTCATACTTTTACTATAGAGGAACAGATGACATAGGCCTAGGTGATGACGTTTGTCAGATACAGGTCACGTTTTAATATCAGTATATCCCAGTTGAAATTCTGCAGTTAGCATCATTTTTTGGGAGATTTAATCGTAATGAAACTTCTAATATATAATCTTTACTGTTTATCTGCTGCACCTGATGACCACATCTATCTCACCAGATCGACTGCTACCAAGTGCAATATTCCAAAGCGGCCCTGTCATGTAAGGGCTATGGTGCCCAGACCCGGGAGGGCCATGTTCTGCTAGTCATTTTGATCGTAACCCAGTAGACTAGTTTAGACTTTTTGTTTCTAACATCTAATGGTAACAATTTGGCACTGTGGCAGCGGGGAGATGTCTGTGACATAGACGAGGTCATCAGATGTGATGCCTCTACACTTAACGCTGATAACTTCTTAACCAGATGAACTGAGAATAATGAGCATGTTTTAATAGGTGCTGTTCCTAAAGTCAGGAGGCACGCAGTGAATATGCGAGAACACCCCTATACCCGGGTATCACTTGCATAAACTGACTGCACAGGTTAGTTTGGCGACACTGCTGCCGAATTCTGCATTTAACATTCCATTTAAATAGCTGAAAGCCAGGGCAGATACTGATTGGCGATCTCGATTCTCGTCTCACATTCAAAACGCCTTCTGTGTCTGCCTTGAATTTCAGTTGGCCCTGCTGCATACTGGACGCTTGTGTCTGTAAATAATAAGCTGAATGTTGACACAATGTTGGCCCATCGTATCCGACGTTAGCCCAGCATATCTCTGGCGTTGATATTAACTTGTATACTGTTTCCAGCATGCTGCAGGGCTTTTCACGTGTTGTGATGTCATATACAGTCTCATGCTAGGCTAATACTAGCTAAAGCTTGAAGGGGTCATGGTGATAGCTTGACTCAGTAAATCAGGTTGTTTATTTTAAATTAACCAAACGTATATAACACTTTAGGCCCAAAGGTACTCTAGATATTTTAATATACTCCAAAATTTGTGATTCAAAATTTACATTTTGGAGTAAATTAAAATAAGGAAGCTTTATTATTTCTTGCAATGCATTAGGATTTACTATGTTATACTGCTCAGTGAAGCGTATATAAATTTAACAAGTAATAAAGCTTGACATAGATTCCTAGGGATATTAGACATCTTTTTATAGACAACATTTTAGATTTAAGAAGTTTCTAGTCAGTGACAGGTTGTTATAGTGAAATCCATCAGATTAGGCAGATGTGATTAGTAGTGGTTTTATCCAGTAGACGGTGTTGGTTACCAGAATTAAATATCACAATTTCTGTAGACATTGGGCTGTAGCCTTTTAATATGGAGTACCCCTCTGTAGACATTGGGCTGTAGCCTAGGAGTACCCCTCTGTAGACATTGGGCTGTAGCCTGTTAATAGGGAGTGCCCCTCTGACGAAATGTCCACACCTTTTTTCTGGGTGAATCACACTGAATTACTCTGCTTATATTGGCCACTCTGGCATCATATAGAAGACTTACCAATATGCCAGATATAAAGAGGACATTATGGTCTTTCAGGGTTCACTAGCCATATTGTAGCATGTCATACGTTTTATTTTGGGCATGGGTTCCCAAGATGACATGAATTGAAAGTATGAGTATTTTATATTTTGTTGGCCGGCACGGCACTTTTTACCGTTTATTCAAAGTTTACACTTACGGATGTAGATTTTATTGATTATACATGGGGAGATGGATAGATGAGTTCATATACAGATCACTATAAATATTATGTACAGAGCTGTATTTATTTTGGCAATGTTTATAGCAAGCTAGTTCAATTTGTATATTTTGGATAAATCTGATCTGCCAGTCAGATAGCTGATCGGGATCATTTGAATATTTTTGTGAATAGAATTTATATGTATATATATTATATCTATATAATTATCTGTCCTATTTTAAATAAGTTTTCAGTCTGTTTTCTTTCCCATCCTTTGTTTGGTAACTACCAGCGTTTGCTTCTTCATGGAATCTGTTTAATACCAAATCACAGTTGCTTAATTTTGATTAAAATTTAATCATCACCAAATGATAATAATATAATAATAATAATAATAATTGAAGCTTGACTTAAGACTAACAAGTAGACTTAATGTTGACATCCTTTGTGATGGACCAATAAGTATGGTAGATTATGCTACTAACTTTGATATTACTAACCCTTGACGTTTAAAGGTGCTGCTCTGCTTTTCCACGCTCCTTATTTGACCAGAAATGTGGATTAATATTGTCACCCCCAGCCGGGTACATGACACTCTCTGTCGCATGTCTGCTGCTTCATAGAGCCCTTCAATACAGCACACACTTTAATCGTCAAGGTTGTAATGTCCAAGTTAATCAATCAATTGACATTTTGTATGAGAATGCATTTTATTGGCATATAGACTAATACTTCTCTTTTTCTTTTTTTCCACTGTTAACCTCAGCTGGCAACTAACCTTCCCCCCCAGTCGCACACAAATGCCAACCCCTGTGCGTACGGGGCTAGCCGACACTGCACCCAACGTTAATGATCCAGCTCACCCACTATCAGTATTACGTCCAGCTCCTGAGAAGATCGTGCCTTCACACTCACTAACCACAGTATGTAGAGAGGAGATGAATTAACACTGGGCCTACCACAACAACCAAGGCTTTAACAATCTGCTGGCGAGCTGGCTGGCTGGCTGGGCAATGCCGATGTGGGCTTCACCAGCAAGTTCACTGTGGAGCTAAGTGTCTGCCATACCCAACACACGGACTAATGCTACTAACTGTTAGACCAACTCGCAACCATGGTTGTTATCAACAAACCGAAAACTAATGTGGAATTTTCACCATTTGATTAATCATAATCATTATAATTTCCCTTGGTTACGGTGAATTTGTATATACACACATAAGAATTACTGATAGAGTGGCATCTATAAAAAAACAGCTGTGTGCGAAATAACCCTTTCCGAGTAACAGATGGCATACCATAAGATTAACTAATCTACCATTCAAATGACTTGATCAATCAGTGCTTCCATGGTTTTGATTGATTTTGCTGGATAACAAATCAACAATGCTGATATAGGACTAGCGGTGTTTTATAATTTGACTCCTGCTAATTCTCAGATGTTAAATTAGTGTGAATTTATGTTATTATAGAACGCAAAATTGGATGGATAAAGTTTTTACATACACTTGAGGTTGTCTTGCTATGGCAATCACAAATTCAAGTGGGTAAAAATGATCAAATTTGAAACAGAAAAATGCTAAAAACCGTCATTTGGTTTTCCAATAAAACTACACAGAGGGTTGTAGATGCATTGGCATTTAAAAGGTTAATTGTGGTTGTTTTTCGGAAAGGGTTGACTGCGCTGCTGATTGTGGACACCAAACACAAACAACACTAGCTGAACCAATGTTGCTGTGGTGTTGGGCCAGCGTCGTAGACGCTGGACTAACACCACAGCAACATTGGTTTCTTGTTTTGGGTCAGTTAACCCGTCCTAGTTATATTTAGATTGGGGGGGGGGGATGATCTAGCAAGCGGGGTTAGGGAAATCCAATGAAGAAATTTTGTTCCTTAACAAAATACTCATTTATCAGTTGCAATGTTTTGTTATTTAACGAATGACAAGAATACTCAGTGCTCACTTATCGCTCTTATTATTGTATAAAGTTGTTAGATGCCATTTTGTTTTTGTAATCTCGTTACACACTGCATAGTGGAGTGACGTCCAAGTTGTGCAAAACGGACCACGAGGGATCTCTGAAAGATATCACCCATTCTATCTTGTATTTTAGACCAATATACTTTGGATGACTTATAAATTCTGCATTCAGTCTCCACTGTGCCATTTGTCTTTTCAAATTCATCTTGGTAACGCAATTCAATAGGTGATGCCAAACAAATACATTAAATAACTGTGGTACAAATAGTAATCTGATCTTTATGCTAGATAGAATTGTTGATATCACGCCAAACTGAACGTTGATTATTATGTGAGTTGCTAATTATGTTTGGTGCCTTTCTGAGAGCTCTGGTGGACCAGTTCTTATAGACCATCCCAACAAGCACAACACATTAACCCAATGCCCTTTTAATGTAGGGCCACCGTACCCAACGCTGGCCCTACATTAAACCAGCAGTGGAATACGTGTGGTGTTTGTTGGACAGTATCCCTGGTGGCTGCTGGACATTAGGACATATGTATCAATCATGTGCAATAACAAGCACACAACTTGGGTGGTGACTCGACCCTCAAATCACTAGACGTTGAGCCAACGTTGGTTTAATGTTGAGCCATCGTCTTCGACGCTGGCCCAACATTACACCAACATAGGCTCAAAAGCCTGGTGTTTGTTGGGTGAACGCGTTAAATGCTCACACTGTGATCCATATAGAATCTACACTGTGTTTATGAGGGCCAGGCTAGGCCCAGCCAAAATACCCAAGTGTTGTTCAAATTACATATCACAGCTCTTGTATGCTAGAATTGCTCACAATTCAACAGGTGCCTTTAATACCAAGTGGGATATACTCAGAATATATATTGCCGGCAGAACTTGAGAAAAAGTCTGCGACGGATGGTTTGTTACTTAACTGTTTTAAAATTGCTTGTTGACCACCGCCAGCTTTTGGTGCTTTACCGTTTAATATAATATCAAGTACCTCATGTTTTGTTAAACATACGAAATGTCTTGTGCCAAAGAATAAATCACAGGCAAAAATAGGAGTCCCTAGAATAGATAGGACTGTTGTACTTTCTCTTGAGAGAGTAACTGGCAGATGTTATAAGTTAAGACAAACGCTTGTTTGTTTGTCTTGTTTACCATTATATGTTTAATTGGATTTTCTTGTTAAAGGAGTCCCACCGATTTAAATTTTATACAGAAAGCAATTTTTTGAGAGCATGCTCATATAAAATGATAGGATATATTTTCTTGCTATGTTGTTGCCAAATAGTTCCAATTTGTATTATATTAATTGCCAGATTGAGTGTTTAATTGAAACGATGTTCAAACTATGCTGAGGTGAATGTTTAATCCAGTTATATTAATTGACCAATCCTTAAATTATGCATTGCCAATGCGATTACACAGCTTAAGAAACGGAAAATTAGTATACAAATATTTATAAAAAATAATTTTTTTCATTGAGTTAAACAACACAACGAGCCTCTTGTACTTGTTGTGCGTTGTAGAATCTGTAGCTTTTGATAACTGGATTAAACAGACCGAACTGGATTAAACAGACTGTTAACGTCATTAAACATTGCTTCACTGTACATAACATTTAGAGATATTCAGGTTGATTATGCCACATTTATGCAAAGACAGAACACAATGTGTGTTATGCCCATGTCTTCCAGGAATGGCTTTTTGTATTTGTATCTAGTTTTTCGTACCAGAATGGACAATCTTTTGTTAGCAGATTGTCTGGCCTTCTTATTGTGTACCAACCCTGTCAACACGAGACGTTGACGCAATGCTGGTCCAATGCTCGTCCAGCGTCGCAAACGCTGCGCCATCATTAGTCCAGCACTGTGTCAACATCTCGTGTTTCTTGGGAATGTAAGTTTGTTGACTGATCGAGCAGGATTTGCTCACGACATGTTTTTTAATGTGACATTGTTATGAATGAGCAGATTTGTTACCATTTCGCTGGGATTGAATTATCACTAGAGGGTGTTTAGTGGCTGTAGAAATCTAACGGGACTGCGGATAACACTGTGCCTTATCTTACACTGCATGATCAGATTCTACGAATAATATATAACATTGACAACCCTGTAGTGATACTGATATAACTATGTACTTATATATTTTTGTACAAATGATGCTTATTTTGCTGTGCCCTCCAGTACTTAAGTCTGGACGCTAATGTACTTAAAACAGATTGTTTGACGGCCGTCATATGCATAATACTAGCCGACTAACCTGGGCGCGTGTGTGCACTATGTGGTTAAGAGCTGTTTTATAATACTGTTAATATGAATCTCAGTTGTTTACTAATCACTTCCATCCAGAAAATAGATCTGACAACGGTCACTCCTAGTTATATATTAACACATTGTTAACAATTTGCTGTTAACTTGGGATTTAACTACTTATCATGAATAACAACTGCATTTTTTGTATTTTTCGTAACTTTACGAAGTTGGAATAAAATTGAGTTTGTAGCGAAGCAGTATTCTCGGTGATTCATTACTAACCTATAATAGGGTTGGATGTTGTGCCTGATTTACGCGTCTGTAAATATTAAAAAAGACCAAATTCAACACCAAGTCACCATCCCAGCAAACACAAAACATTTGTATAACATTTGTACAATGTTGGACAACGTGGAAGATGTTGGGCCGACGTTGTACAAATGTTATACAAATGTTTTGTGTTTGCTGGGATAGACTGTCGTGAAAGCGCAAACAGAAGTATATGTTTACTTTTTGAGTAAGCAGTTACTGCTGTATGTCTTTGCACAGTTTAAAATGACATGGGCGCTTTTGACACAGAGCTAAACGTGTAGACCAGGCCAATACTGCCAAACGATTATTAACCAATGAGAATTAAGTATTAATCGACTGATACCGACTGATTGCTCTTATTGGCTGGCTTTGACTTTTGACCTCACAACTCTTTCTGATTTGCCCACTCTAACTGCTTTCTAACTGGGTTCTTCTGTCTTTCTCTGGTTTTTCTTCTTTTCATGCCCAAAGTCTTGGTATGCTCGGTCAGTCTTGGACCGGCGTTGGGTCAATGCTGGGCCAATTGTTTTAATGTTGGTCCAGCATTGAGCCGGCGTTGGTGTGTGTGGTTGTGTTGTCTGGTAAAGTAATGTGTTAATGTATGGGTGGTATTACTTCTCTATATGAAGGACACAGTGAACTGAGGCCACAGGTAATCTTGCCAATACTTGCCATTTCTTGCTCTCATTCTAGAGGTATATAGAACGCCACTGCAATTACTATACTGTCTAGCTGACTATGTAGATCCTTTATGCATTCAGTACCCAGAGGAGGGTAATAATCACTCGCAGAATCCTCTATAAACTGCACATAGACCACTAGGTGGGGTTGCCTGTAGAGGCACGCATTATGCCGCTAACGGTATTTTGACCATGACAACGGTGACTACAGTCGCTTACCATGACAACACATGGTGGTGTGCTCACCAAGTCTGTGATTTCTGTGTTCAACATATTATATTTTTTCTTGTAAATAGACGCATAACTTACAATGCACCAAATTGACAGATTATAATGTAATTAGAATTATATTTGTATATAGTAATGATTTTTACACCAAACAAATTGTACTTTTTCAATTAAATTGCCTTGTATAATCAGTAAGATGTAGCAGATTTCACGGGCTGGAGTTTGCTATTCACTCTGCAATATAAGCAATCAGATATGTACAAAATTCTTAAGATGAGTGATCCTCACGCTAATGACTTACTATTTATATTGATTACTACAAGATAATTGGAGGACTATTGTTCTCAGATGACGTATTGTTTCATTGGTTGTGCGCAGCTGACGCCGGATCATGGGGTTATTATTAGCGCCCCGTCTGGCAGCAGAACACGAGGGACCTGACTACAGATCTCCTACTTAAATACTCCCAACTTATACATTGTTGACATAGATGTAGAAAGTCTTTCATTATTCATAAATATCTTTGGACTAAATTTTACAAATACACGTGTACGTTCGTTTATTTCTACATGACATTGAATAAACTTGTAAAGATATATATTGCTCATTGGAATCTCGTGGTGGAGAAATATGGAATCCATTTGAATTATCGATTTGTGTACATGACGTACATACTTCTCGGTCAGGAGACCGGGTTTTAGTTGCAATAAAGTTTAGTTTGTTATGTATTTAATGACATTTTATTCTACTTTCTCTTGTCTTTGCTTTTTGCATGATCTCTTTGTGGTGAGTGTTTTCAAATAGTCATAGAGGAGGCATACATCCGTCCCCTCCAAGATGAATGACTCGTGGAGAAGTATGAGAACCAGTCTTCTAATCTCAATGACAGATTCTTCAGCAAACTAGGCCTGAACAATAATATCATAAACGAGTCCCGATACCCAGTCAAGCCATACTAAGTTATTGTGACTTCAAAATACAAACTATTATTCAGGAATATGAATTATTTATTTCATACCATGTTCACATATGATTAGTGCTTCACACTATGAAATACGGACATTTGGCTATTGTTGGTCTAATATAAAATTAACTATAATAAAATAGTACCCAGCCCTCAAGGGATTATTAGTCACTTGGAATTGTACTGCATAACATAATAACACAATAATAACAGCATAATAATAATAAAATACATTACTATAAATATAACAAGGTTAATTGAACAATAACACGACGTGTCTTCCAAGCCTGCTCATCGAAATCGATTGTTAAATGAATAAATAAACTGTTCTGACATAAGTAGGGGCTACGTTGAGCTGTTCATTAGTGGTTAATCAAGTAAGTTTGGTTGGATAGAAGATATATGCAACTATAATTCCATTCTAATTTTTTTATATAAGGTGCATTGACATTCAAAGTGGGAATCGTCTTCTATTTGGTTTGCATTACAGAGGCGGCATAATCGTTGATCTACTGGCGTGTTTTTATACCTGCCAGTTTCTATAGCTAATGGTGGTAGGCCTACACCACATTTTAATTTAGGACACACTATTGATCTTTAGAAAACAAATATTTTACATACATTTCTGTTGCATAAATGGTTTCAAATGTAATGTAGGTTTTTAACTAAGGTTTCAACTGGATGCTGGTGTTCCAATTGTTATTTTCAAAAAAATGTAATTTTGTTATAGCTATACTTAGCTACCACTTCCTTATTTACAATGTAACTATGCAGGTGATAGGTTTTAAACAAATCAGTTGTACGGCGAAACGGTCAAACCAGCCACCATTTGTCGTGGACATCCAACTGAACCACCCCCCCCCCCCTGTATTGTCAAGATGGGATATTCTGTGACCCAAGCCCGAGAAAATACCTGACAGCGAGATTTTGACATTTTTCTGATTCTTGAAAGGAGGTGTGTCTCCCACAGTGTAGAGAGGTAGTCACATACACGGCTAACCATGCAGTTATATAGCTTAGTGAAAGTTATAAATCCCAACATCTTTGAAAGCTTAAATCTAGATAATTATGCATGCGTCCAGAGCTTTACCACCCTTTAAACATTTAAACAGATGTCGTTTACCCTTGGGCCCAAGTCAAAGGTCATGTACTCATCAAAAATGATTCTCAATATATTTATTTCTTTCAACGGTATTTAGGCACATATCTCCTAATTGAAAAGAGTATTCACTATTTTCTACACCATTATACACAATCTAATGGTAATTGAAGATCATCATCGACTATCTGTGTGAAATCATCAGCGTAAAGTAATTTACAGAGCAGAACATCCCCATTTTCACACCTAAATTTATACGTTTAATTTATTTCATAGATCGTTAATAAATATGTTGAGCAGCGTAGGCGACAAAGCGTCTTGCTCCAGTATGCGTTTCGAACCAGTTAGTTAGAAATAATCCATTATGTTTAAAACCTGCATCTGTTTGATAGTAACAATATAATAACATATCCCTGTCAATCCACTCAAACGCTTTTTAGAAATCAATACATGCGACAAAAGTATTTCTTTTTTCGTCCATTCTGGACACAATTACATAAGACGATACAAATGCGTGCTCTGAACACGAGCGGCCTTCCCTGCACCCGTTTTGCTCTTCACTCAATATTTTTAAGTATTTAGAAAGTCGAGTATTCTGAAATATTTCGTGTTTACTAGGATTCAACACAAATTGTAAATTATGAAAAAAAAGAGTTGAAATATTCAAATCGACAAGTAAACAGGAACTCGTAGGATATGAGATATTTTGCCAGATAACATAGATTTAGAAGACTTACCGGTACATAATTACAACATTTCAATTATAAGATTAGTTGAAATATTCAAATCAAAAAGTTAACAGGAACTCGTAGGATATAAGATATTTTGCCAGATAACATAGATTTGAAAGACTCACCGGTACATAATCACAACATTCAATTATAAGATTAACGCCGCCACACAGACACATGCACTGTCAAATAAACTGTGCAATAAACTAAACAAAATAAATTACCTATTCAGAATAAATGGATCATAGCAAAATCCTGTCTTCATTTGGGTATGAAAACATTTATAATAGTTCACAGGAATTATGAATATCTAAATAACGGGGTTGTGATGCAATGGTTAGCGCTGCCTCTCGTCACGCAAGAGCTGGGCTTGGTTACTTCCCCGTTATCGGTATTCGGGTCTCAAAGAAGTATTATATTTGTTTTCACTTGAATCGCAATGGGTTTAACATTTTGGGGAGCCATCGTGGACTGGAGGTAGGCCTACGGAGCCAACCAACAAGATACGTCGATCCAATGCTGGGCCATCGTCGCAGACAGTGGTCCAACATTGAGCCAGCATTTATTCAGCGTCTCGTGTAGTGTCGCAGTTACCTGATGCTAATCTTCAGTGACCGTTTTAAATAGGAAAAGTATTGTGCCCAACATGGGCAGTGGGAACACATCTTGTCGACAAAAAACAGTCGGACCATCCATCCTCAAATGACAAAAATTAAAGTAGGTTGGCGTCATAATTCGCTAGATAAACATTGTGGACCCACGCATAGCTTATGGTCAACGTCCACGGGAGTCTGGTCCGCTGCAATGTAAATATTATGGTTCAGTGAAATAAAACGACCCAGCTGCTTCAATACACTGACGTAATATATCTGAAGCCTGCAATACAACAATGTATGTAGGCCTATATATAGTTGTGTTATAAAAAATAAAAAAATGGAAGAACAAAGCAGTAAAAATACACCTAAAAATACATATAGGTGTGAAGATCCAACAATTATGAAATAGTTCTCGTACAATAGATCATGCTTCTGCCTATAGGCCAATTATTCGGCAAATAAAAAATGACTTGTTAAGACTTGACAAACAAGAACACGCTCAATATATCCTGCTGAAGTGAGGTAAAACAAATGTGTAAACTGATCACTCTCGTTATTTTCTCCTGTCAATATCCAACTTGTTTGAGAACTGGTTATTAACCATACTCATTCATCAGATCCACTATCGGTACACTGGCGCAACTAGCGGCTTGGGTTAATTACACCGTAAAATGTGTTATTTTAGGAATATTCATGTATTTGATCTGTTTTTTTATCTGGCCAATATGAAACTGCCTGACAAATATGGTGTCCTTGACATTTTAACGCACATGTTCAGGCCAAGAGGAAAACACATGGCCAAACACGTGGCATAGTTATGAAATTAGCATTAATTCAGCTACTTCAAGGGAGGGCGGTGAGGACTAAACCTAAAAAACTATTGTTTCTTATCCAACGTGCGTATTTAGACCTGGCATTCTGTTGATATCTAGGCCTGACATTCTGTGTGACTTTCAGTATTATCTGGTGAGATATATTGACTACCCCAGTATACTTGTATTACATAACACAACATTTAAACCCTATATTGATTTTATTGTAATATGCCTAGTCTATATATTATTCGGATCGCGCCAAATTGTATTTCACATACAAAATAGTAGAACAAAGCCGTTGGTGAACACCATTCAATGGCCTATTAAAGTCCTGATGCTACAACCCGGCAAACACCTGGCCTACATTGAACCAGTGCTGGTTAATGCTTGCCCATCGTCTTTGACACTGACCCAACATAAGGCCGATAATGGTTCAAAGTGTCGTTTTTTTTACTGGGAGATTGCAGCGTTAAAAGATTTATATCGTATGATAAATCCTCTAACAGTTTATCTGTAATCAGATAACGAATACCTGGCTTCTTATCTTTAACCAATCAACCAAATAAAAAACTAGAAATGAAAAGATTCAATTATGACCTATATGTAGCGTAAATTATGCAAATAATTGACAAATAATAAAGCACCTGGTGTGATGTTATCACATGTAAAAGCCTAGATTTGTCACTTTCTTCAAAACTATCTCGGAAATTATTTGAGGAATTATTTGTAAAGTGCTTCACTAGAATGGACATTGTTGTTGGCCAATGTCCTTGCTATATCTTGAAAATATCTTGTGACTCGACTGTAGACCTGTGTATTGCTGGACAATAATTATTTAGTCTTGGTTCAAAAGTAGGAGGAGACCATTCATACTGATTACACTGTTTTGCTCATTATTAAATTGAAGTTTTCGACCCCCCCCCCCCCCCCTGCTCATAAACATATAATGTAGGGACTATGACTGGATCACTACGAAACTAGGATATCTTTACTGTCGGTACTTATGCTATTTGTGTTTTACATAATAATCTGTGCAGTGCTTAAAACTGTTGAATGAAAGTCTGACGTGTCCTGTGATTTCATGTTGCTGACGGTGCGCTATAAATGCCTAATTCGTAAAAAGAGTCTTCGTGCTTCCTGTAGTCGCGATATTGCAGAATGATTCTTATGATCGAATCAGGATGTGGCCCGTTTTAGACCATCGGAAGGAATCAACACTTTTTTTTATTCCTTACTACTATTTTACTTTACTTCAACTATTAATATTATTATTGAATTTTACCGTTCATATTGTCTGGTAATGGGTCCCAATGATCTGTTGTCTGGTCTTTGACCTATCACTGTACCGAGGTCACAGCCATGATGTTAGCATCACTTTGACTCTCACTTGATTCTTTTTATTCGAATGGCATGCTTCTATCATATCCGTGACCTGCGTCGAATTCGAAAAAGTGTGTCCATATATCTTGCCAAGCATATTGCAGTGGCACGGTCAGTAGCAGGTTAGATTATTGTAACTCACTTTCTCACAATATGCCAAAAAAGCAAGAGTGGTAGGCCTAACCAAGGCTCCACGTTTTAGTCGTTCCGCTCCCATTTTGAGACTATTACATTGGCTTCCTGTCATGTTTCGCATTCGTTTTAAAATATGCACAATACATTTCAGAACCCTAAAATACAACGAACCTGCATATCTTACTTCTTCGGCCGAAATTCTCAAAATATCTACGCTTCACAAATTCAAATAGATTTGTAGTTCCCCGTATAAAAACCGAAACTGGGTCAAAAGCTTTCTCTATATCTGGCCCAGCTTTATGGAACCTGTGCCCATACTTAATGCCGGAACAGTTTTAACAGTCAGGAGATTACTTAAATCTCACCCCAGCTCCTCAATAGTCCGTCTCCCTGTTGACAAACCTGCTTTGGCCTCGATTATGACACATGATCACGCTAAGGGTTTGTGCGCCTCTGAGCTCGGTTTGCTGAGGATATAGCCCAGCATACACAATACGTTGAATAAATGTTGGTTTAACGTTGGTTCAACGTCGTAGACGATGAAACAATGGTAAACCAACATTGATTCAGAGTCTCTTGTCTGCTGGGAGGCGCTATAGAAATTGTCTTGATTGATTGGTGTGGATAATTATGATATATTATAGGCGGCCTACACGCTAGCGACCATTGATTGGTCTTAGTGGTCAAAAACAATATTTTTTAAAGTATTAATGTTTTTGACTATCAATTCACTATTAAAGGTGTAGTCAACTGTCAAAATACGCGGGGCAATGAGGTCCCCAGAATGCAACAGTGGCCCCTGGACATTCCACAATGACATATCACCCCACATCCACAGTTATCAGCCAAGATAATAATACTATATGCGTTTCATACCCATCGCCGCATTAAGAGCAAGTCCCCAAGTCATGTAAACTCTATATACTTGAGCGACATCTATGAGGAAATAATTCACCATTTCTCTCATGTGTGCTTTGCGTTGGGACATAAAAGGTTGTGTTACCGTGGGGGTCTGGAAACAGTTGACCTCCAGCATATTGACAGTAAGAGCTTTCCCAGCCAACCTGGCACACTAACCAAATGTTGATTTATTGTGTACCCTATAGGCTAATGTAGGCCTACACTTGACCGTCCCACACATGCACATTTCACAGTTGTATAAATCTTTAATCATGGCGATTTTTTTGGCTGGCAGATTCATTTATTGTGAATGGTATTGATTTAGAATATACTAAGAGCTAACATTTGAATTTCATGGTGGATAATGTTGCTTTGAAGAATGCATATTAAGAAAAACCCGAAATTGAAGTCAAAATTCCAATCAATCATTTTTGGGAATCAGTCAGCCAGACTAGCAAATAGATCTAATTTTTGAAAGGAATAATGTAGGCTATTCAAATTATTAATCATTTTTATTGGCCCCACTGTAATATTGTCAGATGGAATATTGAATCCCAACAGTTTACGTGAATATAGCTTTAATGTGTGTCCTACAGTATGAATTGTGATTGACAAACTACATTGGATCATAAATAGGTGGCCTACATTATTATTTAATATTATTATTTCACATTCTTATATAGCGCAACATACACAATTGTTTCTATGCGCTTCAACATAGAGAGTAACTTAGCAAGGCCTGTTATCATTCAAATTCTAACTCAGTCTCCTGGGAGATATACAGCTGTGCTGCCATCGAGGCGCATCAAACTATTTTTCATTCTAAGCAAATTCGCCTTATGTGCCAAGTACTCACACATTGTGGATTTTCTGGGGTCTCGCCGGATGGAAACTGCGCTTACTATACGTCCATTGAGGTTCTTTTACGTCCAACTCAAAGTCAGTCAGACGAGCCATCTGATTTACGTGGTCCTCTGAGCCCCACGATACGACATCGCTGCACGCATGTCCTAGTGTATACAGCACCTGGTAATCCCAGGCGGTCACCCATTCAATTATGAACCGGGCGCGACGTTGTTTAACTTCAGTGATCGAGCAGACACCGATGAGCTAACGCCGTATTCCGCATACTACTAGTATATATATTTCTCAGGTTTGAATGGAGAGGGGGTTTAAGTAGGTGGGTCGTCTCGCTTCACTCATCAATAATATTTATCTGGTGACGGTCCCACTCCCCATAACATCGACCATGATATGGTGATGCTGCGCATGCGTTTGGGCCTACGACCTTGCTCAACGAATCGTGACGACCCACCTACATAAGCGACACCGACCTGGTGCAGTGGTTAAATCTGCCTACTTGGAAAGTCGGAAATCGCGGGTTCGAACCCCACTCTGGACTTCAAGTTTCAAAGAAACAAAATGTCTCTTCCGCGCTCACTCGCAAAGATTCAATATTGTGGGGAGCCTCCGTGACCGAGAGGAGGTTAATTCTCAGGATGTTAATTCTCCTGGCCCAGGTTAGCCTATATGTGCACAAACAAGACCAGAAAACACATTTTTTCCCCAAAAGAAAGTGGAAACGTAGGCCGCTATCCTTAAAATATAATATGGCTTAAATCTGGATGTGTCCGTTTAATATTAACCTAGGGGTTAGGCCTCCTAGTAACGTATCGATAATGTTAATCAATCATTTTGAATAAGGTAACAAGGATATTAAAAAACACACTTTAAATAGGCCTAACTAGAAAAGGGCTTTAAGCCGTTTGAGTGATATAGACAAAAAAATAAGTGTATTGGTCTTCCGCATGGGCCAGAATCCTAAATGTCTAAGATATTGATATAATTAAGGAAAGCACCAAAGAGACAATTTCAATATATCTTCGACGTGTATTCCTTCCACCACCATCGCCGGTGCTGTCCAACATTCATTCAACACTTGCCTACGATGTACCTCGTACAGAGGATGTAGGCCTATCCACCAAATTCCGGTTCAATGTTGGGCCAGCATTGCAGCCCATTGCTGGTTAAATGCCGTTCAATCGTCTACGACGCTGGCCTAGCAACAGTGTTGTGTACTTTGCGCAAACACGTGGCATTTAACCAATGCTGTTTCAATGTTGACCCACGGTCTTCGACGCTGGCCCGTCATTGAAACAGCATTGGGTGATTGTACCGTGTTTTCTGACTTCTGGTGACGCTAAACATCCAGGCGCCAGAAACACCAGATAACACAATACATTGGCCCAATCCTGATGTAATGCTGGGCCACAATCTGCGACTCTGGGCCAACATTATTCCAATCAAAACCCTGTAAGCTCTTAGCCACAAATATAATCGTGACTATTTTTTTTCTGAATACTTGTTAAAGACAAAGTACTTAACCTAAGGGCCTGAAACGTTATACCGCACATGTTCATAAGGACTGGTGTGCAGAAATGTGAACCGCCTCCCACACACAGCACACGTCAAACTCAGACAAAATAAACTTATTAGGCCAGCAAACACAAAAACATTTTAATGATATTTAGAAAATGTTAGACGAATTGTTTTTTAGATATTTAAACGTCGGGTCAACAAAATATTATAACAAATTAATTTAAAATGTTATTCGAACATATCATTTAAAAACGCTTTAAAAACATTTTTATAATATTTACATTTTATGTTAGAAAATGCATTTAAAAAAATGTTTTTAAAACTTTTCAAAAACGTATCATACTGAATGTTCTACATAATATTTCTATTTAATGTTTTAAAATATTCTGTTAACTCGACATTCTAATGTTGTAAAACATTTTCATATGCCTTTTTTTAAACATGTTAGAAATTAATTTGTGTTTGCTGAGAGGATACCGGCCGTAGGCCTGTCATGATTGGAGATTTGAGTGACACCAGCATGAGCCCTAATGCGTGAATTGAATTCAAAATTAAATTGGCCTTGAAAAGCATGCCATTGTGTGATCGTCACGGTCGATTTGAGCAGAGAAATGACCTACATAAATCATATGCCACAAGTCAATAACGCCGTAGGCTAAATGAGTTTCAACCCATGCGCCTTTATCAAAATGGCCTTGATTTTAACCAATACAGAAATATATTCATACGGTACCGGTACTAGGACCTACTATAGGCCTACTCAATGTCAGTATATTTTCAGGCGCCATGGTTATATTAAGACTGTTCAGTCGTTGGAGATGAAGTGAAAACTTTATACACTTAATCAACACTGCTCCATAATATGCTAAGCTGCATAATGTGACCTATGTTATCAGGCAGCTCTGATAACGAATGATACATTGAAATCTTTGCACCTTTAATAGTAGGCTTATTGCTCTTTTGATACTATCGCTCGGATCTATTCCGTATAGGCCTAGCGTTACTACTGAGTGAACTGTGTGCTTTGATGGTCTAACGTTACAACATGGAGGAAAGACTCAACGCATTCATGCGTGCATCAAAGTAAGAACTTAATTCTGATTTTAAGATAATATACACTATATATTATATCGTCTTTTCGTCTGGCTAAAAAGTATAATGTGCCCACTTAACAGAGTGGCAAATAAGACCTTAAACAAGCAGTTCACTGCATATCAACAGCGGGCCAAATAATTATGTCCCCAAAAAGCACCGCTCCGATTACAGAGATCTATATAGCCAACTGGGGAATAATTATAACTAGAAACATGAATATAGTGGTATACATCTTTAGTAGCTCTAAAGGATGATAACTATAAGCTTACAGGCAAACAAAATATCAGATCGTGATTTTTTCTCACAGACGACAATCTACAATCATGTAGGCTAATAGTTTAACTATATTGCTCTGTTTTTTTTTGCAGAATACCTAAGCTAAGGAACCTGCACGTGGATTGGGAAGATGACGCTTCTTCAGGTGTTATTACATTTACAGCACCAACAATGGACGAAATGAACAGTCAAGGTTGTGCTTCATTTCTAAATAATATCAAAGTTTACCATTATTTCTAGTATACAACGCCATACACAGCTTTTATTTATGTGGTTCCGAATAATGTGCTATTGGTATACGTTGCTATACGTTAGTTGCAGTCAAGATTATTTATCATTCATGATATCAAGCCTTGAAGTATGAGGCAATTTCGCCGATAATACGTTTGACTCGACATATTAAGATTATTATCATGTTTACAACCTATCAATATATTTATAGATTCAACGAACCGTCCATGTTTAACACGTTTAATTAAATTAAGAGGAAATCTAAAAATAATAGACTTTAATAATAGACCATTGACGGCAAGAGTCACGACAGCGTGATTTTTTAAAAGTGAGCTTCAGCTGAAAAATTTAATACTCACGTTTGTTTTTACATTGAGCAAAACAATAGGCCTACATTAAATGTCTGAGGGATTTGTGTTTTAGATTCCTGTGAGATAATGTTCCGTTAATAATTTTGCCAATTTTGTACATTTTAATTGACTTACCATCATTATATGTCACCATCATTACATAAATTTAAACGCTCAAATAATTTTCGTTATTAGTAAATACAATTCATGTTTTGTATATATTCAGGCAGAGTTCACGTGGCCATACATAAGCTGCTGTTGGCACAGACACTACAAACAGTGATAACCACAGACCATGTGTGCTCTAAGCTCTATCCCCACACCTCCCCAATGAGTAAGGCTGTGCTCTGGCAGTGTGATCCAGATATATATGACTACGTCCGGGATCACAACACACTACCATGTGATCGCTTTGAACATCAAATCTCCAGCGTTGGAAACACATCGCTAGCATCTGATCAACTGATCAAGCACCTCTCAACGGGGCGTGTTTATGTCAAGAGCAGCCATAGGTTACTCTGGTTTGATGAAGAAAAGAAGAAAGTTGTCAAGTTAGAAAAACTTAAAGATGTGTTGAATGATAAATTAAGCAGTGAATCTCCAAGCCTGGGTAATATAACAGTTGAACCGCCTGGTGACAAGTGCTTCACTACAATACGTACAGTAGAGCATCACCAAGTAGACCCCAACAACCACCTAGCTGCCCCTTGTTTTATAATTATGGCAGCAGACGGGATAGAAGAAGCAAACAATCAAGGGTTCTTTAATAAAAACAACTTTGCCATAACTAACCCAGGAGGTATGAGAGTAGTGAATTTAAAACTATTACATCAAGGAGAAGCTTTGTTGGGTGACACATTGACTTATCATATTTGGTTTGACGTTAGTACCATATACATCCAGGTCACAAAGGGAAGTCATATTAAATTAGCTTATATTGTCCTGGATTTACATGGAGAACAAAAGTCTAGAATTTAAATCTAATTGATTTTTTCACTAGTTTACCCTGAAATAATTCTTATCGAATAATAGTAGCTATAAACATAAATTAACCAAAAGTATGCGTACATCCTGAATGCCACAAATTATGTCATCGATATTTAGGCCCCTATCATTTAACATTTGTGACGAATCTGCGACTCAGAACTTCACTCAGATAAAAGTTCCTTTATTGCTATATATAATTGCCTAAAATAATTTCAGAAAGCTAACACTAAATTTTTAATTTGTTTATTTGTGGCTTATATCAATATTATTTTATTGTTCAATTGCGTGATATTTTCATTTTTATAAATATGTAATAATATTTTTCGGTAAACTTTTTAACGTAGTATAAAATCATTCATTTGGATGTAATAAATTATTTAAAAATATATATGTATTCGTGTACAGCATCCATATTCATATGCAAACTCTAGCATTCATATGCACATAGTATATCATCATTCATAAAGATGTTAAGAAGACCAACCAGAATACCTACAACACCACTTATCTATGAAAACAGCTCTGGGGCCTATCCCACTAGGATAAAAGACTTTCTTAACTTTGTCTTATTTCCATTAGAAAAGTTAAGATAAATCTTAACTTTTCTAATGGAAATATGAGAAGGTTTATATAATCTTAATTTTTATATTCTTAGTGGGATAGGCCCCTGGTCTTCTGATACCAATACTTTATGTTCCCCAAACACAAAACTAATTATGGCTCTAGAGCAGTTTCTGTTGCAGGTCCTATTATCTACAATTCACTATCTGTACTGCAAAAAAAACACAGCATCGATTGCGTATTTCAGAAAATGAATTAAGGCACATTTGATTGCTGCAAATCTGAGATCGGTTCTCCGAGTATTTTGCGCCAACGAATCCTTTTAATTGATAAGAAGATAAGTAATTGACAACTGTGGAATGTTTTTTCAAATCAAAGTAATTACCTGTACCACCAATTCCAACATTCAAGAATACTTACTTGGAGTTTTATTTTAAAATCTGCAACAAGCAATATTTCAAATAGAACCAAAAAAGCAAAACTGAATTGAAATCAATTTACTTGAATGGCATTCGGGATAAGCATACTAATTATTACTAAATAATAAGTAAATTTAGAACTCTCTGTTCATTTAGCATTATATATATGTTTGAATTGTTCTCCGGAAATGTTTTTTTTTTTCATACTAATTTGAACATTCACATAGGCCTAAGACACAGCCTGAGATTTTGTGGGCTTCCCAGCAGACACAAAACGTTGATTAAATTCTGGGTTAATGTTGAGCCATCATATACGACGCTGGTCCAGAATTATCCCAGCATTGAGTGAATGTCTCGTGTCTTCTTAATAACTGAACATTTTTATACACGCAGTGTAGAAGAGCTTTCACGTGACTGATAAAATAGGCATATGCCTACATAAAATGTGGTCAACTAACTGGTAGCTTGGATATCAAAAAATCTAATTAAACATTTGAGCGCGAGGACCGTCTTTATACGTCAGTATCTGATGTCTGTGGAACCGTCTTTATACGTCAGAATCTGACGTCTGTAGACGTCAGATTCTGACGTATAAAGACGGTCCTCGCACTGAAAGAATTAAAACATTTCTAATGGCCGTAGATATATAACATAGGTATTCAAATGAAGTGGAAACCCTTTGATCTCCATGGTTTATACAAAAGTATTTCAGCGCTTTAAGGGTTCAGGATTAAAACATGTGAACTACACCGTTGTGAGTACGCATGATAGGTTGTGGGTAACACATGCAATCCTCTCGGTTTCCGGTCTCGGCGGTTTGAGAGAAACAAAAAATGTTTCTTCCCTATCCACGTGTGAAAGTCAGTATTGTGGGGAGCCTCCGTGACCGAGAGACCGGCCTCAGACCGCCAGGGCTCGAATTTCGAATCCTGTGTCTGGAGGACAGTGTCATCTCAACCATCTCACCATCCTCAGGAGGTTCTGCTGGCCCAGTTTAGCCTATATGTGCACAAAGGTGGCCTAAAGCCCGATTCATTTCATTTTATCTGACGATATTAACACGATGCTACTCTAAAACGAAGGGTTGCCCAATGAACAGAAACAAATCTTGAGAATTTTTTCCATTTTTTATAACGAACAAAATGAGCATTCGAGACACATTGATAGCGTGCGAAATCATAATTCGCAACACTTTGATAGTGAACGAAATAATAATTCGCGATACTAGTGGGAAATTCATTTAATTTATTTTTTTGTCTTTACATTAAACAGATGTATAAATAAATACATAGCCTACATATTTAATATGAATACTAAATTGGTTTACGAAATGTAAAAATATATTTTCATATATATTTTTTTAAATAATATATTTTCATAGAAACGACAAAATAAAAAAAATCGTCCGTAGAATTAAAAAAAAAAGAAAAATCCGTAGAATAGAGGAAAATGCGTAGGATCTGGGTAATCCGGTAAAACCCAAAGTCAATTCACAATGGCTAATGTAAAACCCACTGTGATTCGTGTGAAGACGTTGAATTCAGAAAATGTATTTGATTATAATTTATTAACGATAATAAATTAATTAGTTCGGGAGTAGTCGGCACAGCGCGTTTGAATTTACGTACACGTACGATTATTGTTACATCGGCCGTGCTTTTGTCACGTACGTCACGTCTCCATACACGTGATTGTCGTCTATTTAGTAAGCCTACCTGGTAGAGGGGATTATTGCATTATAAATTCAATGTCCATGGTATGGTGCAGTACAAAAAGTCATTGGATAAGAGTAGAATTCACATTCCTACCTTCGGGCTTCCTTATGTCGTGATATTGTCATGATATGCAGAAAGCGACGTAAAGCATTATATATATTTATTAACTCGCTTTTACTCAACTCGTATCGTGATTTTTCACATAGGCCACATATTCGCAGTAGGTCTACCCATATGCTTACATAGCTAAGTATTGGAATTAAAACCTTGAATGTTTCTAATCTAATAAGCAAATCTGGTTATATTTAGTGGCACAAATTCGTACCACCCCCTTTAATCACATTCGTAAATGGCTTTAATTAAATTGTATAGAGAGCAAAAGAATAAATTAGGCTTATTCACGCCACCTAGTGAATAAAGTGTTGGCTTTATTCACCAGGTGGGGCTTAATCAAGAAGCTACCCATGAGTGATGAGGTAATTATGTACCGATATCATAACTGACATGATAACCGGATTTAAAATATCTTATAAAACATTATCTTTAATGCAAGAAAATGCGTTCAAATTTTTAAATACCTACTACTGTAATGTGACACAAGATAAATTTTAGTTTGTAAGGTGGAGGGCTATTTTGTTTAGTTTTTTCAATGGCAAGATATATCATATTTCTAGCTACGAAGAAGAAGAAGAATGTATTAAACCGTAATAATAATACATGTCAAGTGAATTGGGAATATCAGTAGAGAGCGGCATGGGAGACCTCTATTAAGACCATATGGTCGCTGGCATGGATGCCACCCATTAGATTATCTACGATATCTGATATCGTTATTAAATTAATTACAAAATAAGCCTGGTATGGTATGAATCGTGATCATGTCATCTATATAAGGTGTGTGAAAAATGCAATCTGCTGATCATCAAATTTGATGAGGGATATTGGCGCAAAACCCCTTTTTGTGATTTCCTGAAAACCATATATTTTGATATAGTTGTGTTGGCGGGAAGTTTATTTAATTAAAACCACCTAATTATTCTTGATTATTTGTCACTTAACATTTTATCTCTATCTTTTGTGTCTTCTTCGGAGATGATTAATTTGAATATTTTACTGTAGAACGGAATATCGTTTTGGTAAATTATAAGTAGTAAACGTACCAGGATTGAACCTTGAAACACTGCGTCAAAAACGTTTGTTTGTTTCATGTCTACATGGGCCCAGCCGGGCAGGGAGCGATATACGCCAGGCGGTGCTGGTGATGGGGCAACAAAACAATCCCGTTTCACGTCTGACAACGAGGAAGACATGACCTGATAATTACTGGCAGCACGAATCACAGAGGTGGCGTGAGGAGACAGATGGAGTGCCAACACAGGCGACAGTCAGCCGCCGTAACGTGATCGCCTAGTCACATTGGGAAGGGAGAAACTAGGATATTTCTCTGCAAAACCCCATGAAATATCAGCAGGGTTCAAACCCGGGACGCATGCCTGACTGACGAGGCAGTCAGGCACTCTAGCAATGCTAGTAGTTATTGCAGGGCTTTACTGCCTACAGTGTTACCGACTTTCTCATTCATCAGATCCACTATCCTTCCACTAGCGTCAGCTAGTGTATCTGATTGATTGCACTGTAAAATGTGTTCTGTGGACGTATTCATGAATTTGACCTGATTTTGTATCTTGCCAATAAGGCAATACCTGACAAAGATGGTGTCCTTGACATTCTAAGCCACATGGTCAATGTTGATTTTATGTTGGGCCAGCGTCGTAAACAATTGGCATACAACAGTCCAGCATTGTCAATCCTACAGCGTAAACAGGATAGGTCTACACCGGCCCAATGTTTTCTTGATGTTGGGCCTGCATCGCAAACGATGGACCAACAGTAAACCAATATTTGGTCAGTGTGCCATACTGACTGATACTACACACCAGCGTTGGGTTCATGTTAATCCACAATCTGAGATGCTGTCCCAACATTAAACAAAGAGTGGTTGTTAACATCACTTTGGACATGCTTCTGGTATCTTGATCTTACACAAAAGCAAATCTACAACAACACAAGTAAAAGACGCACATTTAATGTTGCTGTTATGCTGGGCCGTCATTGTATAGGATGGACCAACTTTAATACAACACAGGTTGATCGCATGCACTGGTTATAATAATACCAGACATATGATGACAACCTTAGCCCAGTAGGCCTATAGGGGAGACATAATTATATAAACTTGTCTCTCATAAGTGCAAGGAATCCTCGAGCTTGACATAGTTTCAGGGTCAGGTGTGGGTCACGGTACACCAGATTTTGATGCCCTATCAGAACGCAGCAATTAGAGAAGAGATTCTCAAAGCACTGTAGCAGGGCCACCTAGCTGTGCCAGTGTGGCCCTGAGAAGGAGGCTGTGTTACCGATAGACGTCTTGTCCTATAACTGTCACTGGAGCAGGACCGCTGTACTTTAGAGCGGTATTTATTCTTATTCATTTAGTCACCATCTGATGACGCTGGTAGATGGCCGAAATAGTCGCTATAATGGTGTTATGAAATAAACACCTTCTGACCACACAACTACCGCGTTAAGGTCTTCATTTCTTTCACATCCAACTCCCCTGTTTGGCTGCGTGACCAACTTAATTACATTACATAATTAGACCGCAGTCCAGTCAGTTGGTCACCCATGCACCTGAGGGTTGCATTAACCATTTGTGCGATCGGCATAATTTAAACATTATAAATAAAGGCCAAAACCGCCGCGTCGCTTGTGATCTAATAATAATAATAAATAATGGTGAGTTCTTATATAGCGCACATACAATGCTCTGTGCGCTTCACACATATTACCCCTGGTCACTGGACCTGTTCATTCATGTACCATTTCAACTCCCTTTTTGGAGCATACAGCACTTGCAGCCATTTCGGCGCTAGGAGCTAGTCGCACACATTGCCATCTCTGTCCTACCAGGTACTCATTTACACCTGAGTCAAGTGAAGCATGTGAGGGTAAAGTGTCTTGCCCAAGGACACAACATCGAAATAATGTCCCAACACAATGTCTAAACACAACTAACCATTTTATGCTATATAGCAACGCAACTATCTTAGCAATATCATACACTTAATTCATTGTACATATATATATTATCATTTTTCTAGGCGAATATCTATCGTCTTTAATATGAACACAATTTATCTGAATAATTAGGAATCTGTTCTCAATATTACTTGAATAAATATATCACAGGCATGTCATATACGGAATACGGCGTTAGCTCATCTGTGTCGGCTCGATCACTGAAGTTAAGCAACGCCGAGCCCGGTCAATAATTGGATGGGTGACCGCCTGGGACAACCAGGTGCTGTATACACTAGGACATGCGTGAAGCAATGTCGTGTCGTGGGGCTCAGAGAACCAAGTAAATCAGATGGCTCGTCTGACTGACTTTGAGCTGGACGTAAAAGAACCTCAATGGACGTAGGCGCAGTTTCATCCGGTGAGACCCCAGAAAAGGCCATGAATGATATCATGAATGATAACAGGCCTTGCTAAGTTACTCCCGTGGCGCGATAGCTTAATAGTGCGTACTGCCACGTAATATATAGATGCAGAAATGGGTACATTATTAAACATTGACACAGGTGGGTTTCACTGTTCTAGGAATGTGCTTTACGTCGACTACCAAAACGGGGCGCGAGTGTTTGGCGACTCGGCCACAGTTACATAACCTTAGTCCTAAGTTTGCATGAGGGTGGGCCTATAGCTAAGATGTGTCGCTATGTGATCTACCTATTAATTTGGAGAGGCTGATTGGGTTTGTATGAAAAAGATGATCAATTTCCACGACTTATCAAATCGAATCGAGCGTTGATCAGAACTATCGCTATACTGTACACAACTATCCACTACTTCTGGTATGTCTCTTCACACCCGTTGAGTTATAGTGCAGCAGCAACCCATGATATATACTAGACATAGGGCCTATAGCATTAACTTCAAAAAATCGATTACGATTATTTTTATTTTATACCTCCTTTTCTCGCCATAATAAACACAAAAAGATAATATCTTAAAAATTGTAAATATTTGTGCGCCATGGAGATATTCGTCAATACATGCATATAGTACTTGTAGAAAATAGTACTGGTATATGTTTTGTTATTTTATATTCATTTGACAATTTGTGTTTGTTAAATTTTCTCAAATTAACCCGTTGTGATCAAACAGCACATATTGCGGTAATTTATCTTTTTGCTATTTTCATCGATATATACCTGAAATAATATACTTTAAAAATAATACATGTAACCTATGTCATTAGCTTAAATATTCAATATATTTTATATATGGATAAAAACGCCAACATACAGATTAAAAAATACTGTTCTAAATGTTTGTTGCGAATATGTTTCATGAGGAAGACCAATACACTGTTATGTTTAGAAAATATTAAGCCGATTTTTTGTCTATAGCACTCAAACAGACTGTAGACAGGCCTCGGAGTTCGGGAACTCCTTTTCTAGTTATATAATAATTACATACCTTTATATTATATGTCCGCTACAATCTGATCAACTTAAATCGTTCCCCAAGTAAATAAATTATTTGCAAATTAACTTTAAAGTAACTAAGCTGGGGGTAAGTTCAAGAAAAATAGTCAGACGCTGTTTTTTAATCTTTACTGATACATAATAATATTATTTGTCGTCTACAACTATGTTAAAAGGCTTACCAACACAAATTTATCCTTATAAACGCGCCGGGTGATTGTAGCCATTGTACATTGGAGGTTTTAGGACATCAAATAGTGCACAATTAATGAATCAATTAATTGGGGCGAAAATTGAAAAGCCCACACACCAACGACCACGCGATGTTGAAACACTGTTTTGCTTTGATGTCGCGCCACCGTCTACGACACTAGCCCAACATCAAGCCAACAGTGCATGGTCAACGTCGTGTGTTCCCCGGCAGCGGTGCGTATCACGGGGCTATTGCAAGCTCACCTGATAATGTGCGTGAGAGTGTCGAGTCTGAATAATAATATTAAACTGATTTGTCGGTAAGTCCTGGCAGTCATATTTTATACCAATATATACAAGTGAACTTTATCATTTCACCATTTTCTAGCTCTTGATTGAGTGTATAAAGCGATAATACAAGGATTAGTGTGTCTCCTGCTTTTTCAGACCAACTGAATGTTGTGCAATCATTATAATATTTATCTTCACTTTCAGATTACCTTGTGCTGAATATTTATTCAGAACTTGAAAAACGCACAGCTCGTAATGATTTCCAGATTGATTGAAATATATGGAGATAAGCATTTGAAGTGGATAAGTTTAATTGTGATGTTACTGGTGTGTATTTTAATTTACAAAATGGATGTGCGACCATTACAGGACGTTTCATATTTATATACAACATTTTTTCAAAAGGGTAATTCGCATGCTGGAAATGGCACAGTTAACCTGCAGAACAACAGTGGGAGCGAATATGGATATAACGAAAATAGTCCAAGTGAGTTTTATGCAGCATTTGGTTGTGGAGTGATCGAAGTAAATTTCGATTACGCGTTCTTACTACCTTTAACTGCACTAGCCTGGGAGAGAGTGGGTTTCCAAAGCCTCATCATTTTAATGGGAACACAGGAATCATGGAGAAAATGTGAAGTAAAAAGATATATAGTGAGTCATCTCGAAGAGAGACGTTGTCAAATAGTGTACCTTCCATCCTCTGATGAGAGTATCGTTTCACTTAGTCAAATTTCAAGACTATTCAGTTATAAATACTTTGATTTGGCTGATACCAGTTATATTTTAACATCAGATGCTGATCTGTGGCCATTACATAGACATTATTATCTGCCGAGTAAAGATAAAGCTGTGCTAAGTACGAACGCGTTTTGTTGTGGATCGTTTAAGCACAAGGGTAACTCATATCCAATGCGGCCTATGAGTACCATCGGCATGTCTGTTGAATACTGGAAGGCAACGATGGAAGCAAATACTAGCTTCATTTTATCTAGTATTCCATCTGCTTTGGAAATACAGGCATATTTCGCCAAAGAATTTGGAGATCTAACTTACCATACGGTGAAAAAGGGACACAATTTTGGATGGTACATGGACCAAAAAATGGTTAGTATACGCTTGAAACAGCTAGAAGAGAAATGTGGTGGGGACCTAATGGAATTCGTGGAACACAAAATCAGGGGAAGAATTAATAGAAGAAATTGGAAAGTGCCCGAAAAATTAAACGAGAAATTGGATGCGCATCTAATTCTCAAGGGAGGATATAAGCCACCGGTGTGGAATGCAACATTTGCACTTGTAAATAAAATGTACCAGTCTGGATCTCCAGAAATCACCTGGGTGAAGAGGTACCAGGAAAACTTCCCACGTGTTCCATAACTGTACGTCTACTTTGGGGACTATCCGACCCGAGGATATCGGAGCCGTGTTTTGAAGAAAAAATCCTGAATCTCTGGACGTCTGGGCATGCATGGGGGTAAATCCCAAAAATAAAAAAACATCAAAGCAATACAATGTATATAAATACAACATGGCCGCCACACTAACATAAAAAAATCTATGTCTGCTCATAACTTTTTTTAAAATGCGCCTAGAATATTCATTCTGGTGTCTACACATAGGTTTTTATGTATGAGGAATTCAACAAAATAAAAATAAAACACTTCAAAGCAATAAAATGTACAGATACCCAATATGGCCAAAATATATGTATGCCCATAACTTTTTTTTTTAAATACAGCTAGAAAATTTATTCTGGTGTCTACACATAAGTTGTTAGGTATGAAGAACTCAAAAAAAATCTAAGTTAAAAGCTTCAACGCAAGCAAATGTGCAGAAATCCAAGATGGCCGCCATGCTAATATGAAAAATATATGTCTGCTCATAACTTTCAAAGAAGTTCGCCGGGCATATTAATTACGATATCTATATACCTAGTTTTTTAGGTGTGAGTAAGATGCTATCAAAGACATAATTCATAAAATTGAATTTGCAGCAATCCAAGACAATAATCACCAACTTAGCCAAATCCACTAACTTTATTAGCATTTGAATAGGTCTACTCAGAGGGTTTCGTTATTGTTCCATAAATTCTGCATTGAATCAAAGTTATTTTGATTCTAATGTATGGTTATCACAACAAAAACTTAATAAAAAATCACAAATAAAAAATAAGTAGTTTGGCAAACTATATGACAATGAGTGACAACTGAACGAACAAATCTGACTAGTATCCCTTACCCATTTAAATAATAGAAAAATAATATATTCCTACTATTCCTGTTTGAATCGATACATCATTGTATATAAAAAGCTTTTTAATATATCAGCTGCAAAAACAGCATACAACATTGCCTTTCGACGTTTGCGAATTGTGTGTACACAACTACCACATCGTTGAATCAAAAAACGTGAAAAAACGTAAAAATAACAATTATAAGACAATGATAATAAGAAGGTTACTTCAAAAGCACTTTGGGCTATGATTGAAAACTGAAAGAACAATTCTGACTAGATTACACATTTTACTTAAACACTTAAAATACATACCAATGAAAAATAAATGAATATCCCACATAAACGAAAAATAATACCTTTTTATTTCAGTATTCAGGAAACATAAACCGAGAAAATTATATGATCATTTGCTGAAATAATAACATTTCAATAGTGAAATAAAATTGTCCTTTGCCACTTCTTGGAAAATAAATACATATATAAATCACACATATCTTTTTATCATCAGTGTTGTGTATTCATACGATGGTGTGAGAATTTTGCTTCTTATGACAAAACATAACACATCTCTGCCCTCTCGCTTTACAAGAACAGCGACTGGTTTCACACTTTCCAGTGCAACTGCAAAGTGTGATGGCGCAGTCTCCAATGTGGTGAGTGCCACTCTAACTGCATAGGAATTGTGCAAGAGATGTCCGAGGATAGCAGCAGGTTTTGGTAAAGTGAAAGGTAAATGTGAAGCTTTATAGTCTGATATCAAGTCTGAAGACCTATCATCCGACTTTACATGTTACCCCCTGGTCACTGGACCTGCTCATTCGTGTGTTTCGACTCCACGAAGAGCATACAGCCATTTCGGCCCATTGAACTTATCGTACACATTGCCATCTCTGTCATATCAGGTACTCATTTTCACCGGAGTCAAGTGACGCATTTAAGGGATAAGTGCCTTTCCCAAGCACACAATATCGAAACAATTTCTCAAGATTGAGATCAACCTCCATTAAAATTAATGATCCTAATCAGTATCCCAGTAATGGTCTACCTATCTGGCATGCTTTACCCGACATCAGGCAAATCGAGGTAAATAAAGGCTGATTTACGGTCATTTTGAATTCGATATAGACTAGGTAAAAAATTTCAGGGTGCATCCTCTCCTGAAACCTCACATTTTGTTTTATAGTAAGTATTTGTTTTATAGTAATGGTCAAGCTATCTAGCACCTGATATCAGGCCTATCGAGGTAAATCATGCCGATCGTTGGCCATTTTGAATTCGATAAAAGTTAAAAATTTCCAGGGTGCATCCTCCCCCGAAAAAAATACATTTTGTTTTATAGTACCGGTCTAGCCATCTAGCACGGTTTACCAAATATCGGCCATGTGAAAGTGAATAATGGCCTAAGGGCGGCCATTTTGAATTCAATCAAGTCAAAAAATTTCAGGATGCATCCTCTCCTGAAATCTCACATTTTGTTTTATAGTAATGGTTCAGCCATCTAGCACGGTTTACCAAATAACGGCCATGCGAAAGTGAATAATGGCCGATACGCGGCTATTTTTAATTTGATCAAGTCGAAATTTTTCAAAATGCATCCTCTCCAGAAACGTCACATTTTGTTTTATAGTAATGGTCTAGCTATCTAGCACGGTTTACCCGATATCAGGCCTATCTAGTTAAATAATATCGATTGTCGGCCATTTTGCATTTAATTAAGTTAAAAAATTTAAGGGTGTACCCTCCCCCGAGAACTCATATTTTGTTTTATAGTAATGGGTCTAGCCATCTAGCACGGTTTACCAAATATCAGCCATGTGAAAGTGAATAATGGCCGATAAGCGGCCATTTTGAATTTGGTCAACTCGATATTTTTCAAGATGCATCCACTTCTGAAATCTCACAATTTGTTTTATAGTAATGGTTCAGCTATATAGCACGGTTTACCCAATATCAGGCCTGTCGAGGTGAATAATGACCGATAGGCGGCCATTTTGAATTTGCTCAATTTGAATTTTTTTTAAATGCATCCTCTCCTGAAACCTTACAATTTGTTTTATAGTATTGGTGTAGCTATCTTGAGCGGTTTTCATGATATTCGCAATATGAGGCCTGTCGAGGTGAATAATGGCCGATATGCGGCCATTTTGAATTTTATCGACTTGAGATTTTTCGAGATGCATCCTCTCCTGAAACCTTACAATTTGTTTTAGAGTAATGGTGCAGCTATCTTGAGCGGTTTTCATGATATTCCGTAATATCAGGCCTGTCGAGACGGAGGTTTGCCGGGTACTTGATAAGTTGAGTAAGCAGTTACTGTTGTTTTCCTATGTACTGCAGTGATATAGCCGTAAAATGAAAATCTCAACCCTGTGTGCAAAGGCTGGTAGCCGTTTTCAGCGAGTATTACACAAAGCGACACACTTTTTGTTCGAAATGCGGTTTTAACCACGATTTAGGATAATAATTTTGTTTTATAGTAATGGTCTAACCATCTAGCACGGTTCACCAAATATCGGCCATGTGAAAGTGAATAATGGCCGATAAGCGGTCATTTTTAATTTGATCAAGTCGATTTTTTTCAAAATGCATCGTCTTCTGAAATCTCACATTTTGTTGTATAGTAATGGCTCAGCTATCTAGCACGGTTTATCCAATATCAGGCCTGTCGAGGTGAATAATGGCCGATAGGCGGCCATTTTGAATTTGATCGAGTTGAAATTTTTCAAAATGCATCCCCTCTTGAAACCTTACAATTTGTTTTATAGTAATGGTGTAGTTATCATGAGCGGTTTTCATAATATTCCGCAATATGAGGCATGTCGAGGTGAATAATGGCCAATAGGCGGCCATTGTGAATTTAATCTACTTGAAATTTTTCAAGATGCATCCTCTCCTGAAACCTTACAATTTGTTTTATAGTAATGGTGTAGCTATCTTGAGCGGTTTTTATGATATTCCGCAAAATATTTCAGTCGGATTCACCGATGTCATAAATTAGGTCGAAGTGCTGGGTCAACTTCAAGGTCAAGGTCCAAAAAAAAACTAGGGACCTTAAAGAACATGTATGTGCAATATGACTGTAATCGGCCCAGTACTTTTCGAGATCTGCTCCGTAAACGAAGTGTGCGTCAAAACGTCTAAATTGGTCATAGTTCTGAACCAAAAGTAGGTCAAAGCTCATATACCCCAAAAGGCACAACATATGTGTACGCGACAATGTGACAACGTCGGTCCGTATGGGGCTGATTAAGATTCTGAATTTTTATATAAAAATAGCGCATTGCTGTAATTCAAAAACAGCATGGAAGTACATTAAGGTATAAAGAACAAAGTGGATATGTCAGATGAAGAAAAAAACGAAAATAAATCAAATAAGAGGACTCGAGATCTATTAAGTTCGGCTTCAAGTACAGAGAGTGTACACAGTCCTGCACATAAAATGTTAGCAACAGGTAGTGTACTGACCAGTGGTCAATCTGACAATACAGCTGCAGCACACCCGCACCTCTCACAACAATACACTGCACCAGATCAAAACAATGGAACGTTATTGGAACCTGTCAATATTAACAACAACACTGCACAGCATGACCAGACTGTCAGCAACAACATGCTTTTAGACGAGCTGAAACAAATACGCCAAGGCCAAGAAGATATACGTAAAACCTTTAAGATTCAAATTGATGAGCTGAGACACGAGTTGTCCGTAATGGTAGAAAAAAAGCTGGATACTATAAAAGGCAATATTGATACAGATCTGGAGAAAATGCAACAGGCCATAGCGGGAATCGAGGGGAGGCTCACTACGGTGGAACAGACCACACAGGCTGAAAATGTCGAGGGTGCAACTGACGCAACTGCATCTGTAACACCTGCTACCCCCAAAAATGTGAGTAAATTGATAATAAAAGGCCTGGTATATAATCCGACAGCAGCTGAAGAAGCAGAGGACACCTTAAAGGCTAGTGTACTAAGTTGTTTACAAGCTACAGGAGCTGACATAGAATTAGAAGGTGTACAGCACGTTGAGCGCACACGCAGTGGTCCTGACATAAAGCCTATAATTGTACAGCTAGTTAGCGAAGAGGTGAAATCAACTATTTTGCGTAATAAAGCAAAGTTGAGAGAAATCGAACCCTACAAGTCGGTGTATATAGAAGGTGATGGTAGTCGTCAGGAAAGACTAAGAGATGCTAATATGCGCCGTATTGTGAATGCTTTACCAGGCCTTAACTATCGCCGCGGTCGTGTTCAGCCGGCCCCAGCTGCTGTAAATAACAACTAGGACAAAAGCCAGCCTCTCAAGATTGCCCAATGGAATGTCAATGGCTGGTCTGTTCGCTATGGAAGCGAACAAGCAATATTTCGTCGTGAATTGGTTTTGACAATGGACATGGAAATATACTGCATATGTGAATCGCACCTTAAAGACCAAGAAGAAATCACAGTTCCTGGTTACACATGGATAGGCCACAATAGACTGCACCTTGCACCTAATGCACCTCACGGATCGGGCGGTGTCGGGATTCTGGTAAAAACCTATCTTTTTAACTCTTTTGAAATTAAAATACTGGACAATTCAATGGAAGGAATTTTGTGGACGCAATTACAGTCACGCTACGATAATGAACATACTGTATTACTATGTGTTGCGTATCTACCTCCCTCTAACTCGTGCCGCGGTGACACAGCCCAGACATTCTATGATACATTGCTTGGACAAGTCTATATGTACTGGAACGAAAATGACATACTGATATGTGGAGACTTTAACGGGCGTATTGGTAACGCCCAGGACATAGAACATAGTGATGACACTTCACAAAATCGTCACCCCGTTGATACAGTGCGCAATAAATACGGCGATTACTTGATAGAATTCTTAAGAGATTCTGGAATGTGTGTTATGAATAGCAGAGTTAACCCAGAAAATGACAATTATACATGTATATCCAGACGTGGTCGCTCTGTCATAGACTACATGATTATACCATGTGCATCATTGGATAATGTATCAAAGTGCTCCGTGAAAACAGTGAGTGATCTTTGTGAGGAGTACAACCTGACTCCACCATCTCGAAATACACCAGACCACTCTGTACTGTGCTGTGAGTGGGATCTATCCTTGTTCAGTAGGTTAACCAGTACACACAGGGACACCGAACAATCAAATAAGGAAATGCAGCCTGGTGTATCCCGCAGAGTTTACCAAGTACGCAACATACCAGCTGATGTTTTCGCCACAGAAAGGGCAAGTAACGTACTTTTTCAGGTAGCGGAAAAACTAGAAAAACTAGACAATGATAAACAACAAATAAGTGATATATATAAAGAACTTGTCAATACCATTCATAAGATTATGGACGATAGCATTCCACATAAGGATATAACACAGCGCACCCATAAATCTGGTCGACGAGGACGACACCGCCCGTACTGGAATAATCACCTGAAAGAGCTGTGGAAGATAGCTCTTGCTGCAGAAAGAAAGTAT
This sequence comes from Flabesymbios commensalis, assembly GCA_964017125.1. Classification (NCBI taxonomy): domain Eukaryota; kingdom Metazoa; phylum Annelida; class Polychaeta; order Terebellida; family Flabelligeridae; genus Flabesymbios; species Flabesymbios commensalis. The sequence goes on along the minus strand of OZ024907.1, from coordinate 20,766,919 downwards.
TTGCAATATAAAGGTCGTCAAAGTGTTAAAAATGAACTTCGGAACGTGTTTACCAGAAGACGAAAATATTTTGACAGGGCTCTACGTCGATCCGAACGCGAATATCGTGCAAAGCAACGAGACGAACTGTGTTCACTCCGAAACCAGGACCCGCGCCAATTCTGGGAACGTGTGAAGCAGATGGCCCCAGGTGGGAAAAAGGAAAAAGTGGATTCAGTCCGTAAAAATGATGGTACACTATCTTCCGACACTGGTGATATAGGTGAAGCCTTCAAACACACATTCAGTGACATTTACCGTGCAACAGACCACGACCGAGAGAGTATCACAGGTTATACAAATCTCATTAATCAAATGGAAAACGACACTCACACCAATAATGATCGCGCACTAAATGAACCAATACGTATGGAGGAACTGCAAAAGGCAATAAAGGTGATACAGAAGGGTAAAGCAGTTGGTGTAGACAATATCCCGAATGAGATTATCAAAATGCCATCATTACAACCCATATTGCATAAACTATTTGAAACTTGCTTTAACAGCAGTATATCGCCGGAAATGTGGCATAAAAACATTATACATCCCATTTTAAAGCCGGGTAAAGACTCAAAATGTGCAGGCAGTTATCGTGGCATTAGTCTCATGTCGACAGTGGCAAAAGTATACAACAGCATCCTCAATCGACGTGTTATCAATTATGCAGAAGAAAACAACTTAATTGGAGATGAACAAAATGGATTTCGACGTGGTAGGACCTGCTTGGATCATCTATACTCTCTCACTACTATTCTAAACAATCGTATTTCAGCTGGACTATCTACGTTTGCCTGTTTCGTAGACTGTGCTAAAGCATTCGACAAAGTGAACCATACGCTTCTCATGTACAAACTGCTATGTAACGGGATCCGGGGAAAAATGTACTTCACCATCAAAAATATGTATAATGACCTCCGCTCCAGTGTTCGAATTAATAATGTCATGACTGACTCATTCCCTGTTGAGAGTGGAGTCCGACAGGGTGATAACTTGGCACCGACGCTCTTCACTCTATACATCAACGACCTCATACCTGTAATTAACGAGCTCGACGTCGGAGTATCTATTGGTGACTCGAAAATAAGCATATTATTATATGCAGACGACATAGTTCTCCTTTCCGATTCTCCTTATGGTATACAGCAACAATTAAATATCTTGAAGGACTGGTTGAAAACTTGGCACATGAAAGCAAACGTGGATAAAACGAAAGTCGTGCAGTTCAGGCCCCGTACCACCAAACAATCTATTGCGAAGTTTTTTATAGATGACGAAAATGTGATAGCAACGGACTCGTATACCTACCTCGGTGTATTACTCACACAGCACATGGATTATAAACTGACCGCAGGTCAACTAGCAAGAAGTGCAAGCCGTGCTGCCTCCAAGCTCATCTCAATATACTTTGAAAACAAAGGTTTACCATGGCGTGTCTTCACTCATGTTCATAATAGTGTGGTATCCCCTGTAATGGACTATGCTAGTGCAATATGGGGTCAAAAGCGGTATGGTGTATGCGATGAAATTCAAAGGCGCTTAATTCGATGTTTTCTAGGGGTAGGAAAAAAATGTCCTATTCCATCAATGGAAGGTGATATGGGCTGGTTACCTCCATACGTACGTCACAAAGTGGAAACAGTCAGAATGTGGTGCCACCTTTGTCTACTGCCTCCTGACCGCTTAACACGCCGTGTAACGCCTGACCGCTTAACACAACTTTTACTTGTGAAAACTATGTTAAAATGTTACAGCCGAGTTCGCAAAGCTGCATAGCTAGACTACGCTCCGGTGTGTTCCCTCTGGCCATCGAGACAGGCCGTTGGCGTGGAAAACCGATCGAAGAGCGTCTGTGTCCAGTTTGCCCACAACCCGTCGTAGAGACCGAAGAACATTTCCTGCTGAGCTGCCCCTTATATAAAGACATTCGTGCAAAACATATCAACCAATTAATAACATCATATGACTGGAACAATATTTTTAATAAAGACAAACTGATTTATCTCTTCAGTGATAACTTTGTATATGCAACTTCGAAAATGGTAAAAGATTCATTTTCAAGACGCATAAATTAAATATAATTATTCTTTTCTTTTTTATGAACTTATCAAACACACAGTTACAAAATGATCAGTGCCATATAAGCCTGAGAGGCTGGCCATCATAACTATTAAATGTTTTAATTTTTCTGTTTAAATTATGTATATGGATGGCACTTTAATAAATAAAATACTACTACTAGTACTATTTTATCTTGTACTTTATACATGTATTGACGAATAGCTCGCCACTTAAGTGCAAGTCACCATTTTTAGGATATTATCTTTTTGTGTTTATTTAGGCGAGAAAAGGAGGTCTAAAATTAAATTAAACGTAACTGATTTTTTTTAGGTTAATGCTATATGTCTAGTATATATGATAGGTGCAGAATAAAATTACTGCATACTTTTTGTGGCATATATTAATTACCATAAAAAATAAAGGAAAGTATAATTTCTTTTTGTGTTTATTTGTGCGAGAAAAGAAGGTCTAAAATTAAATTAATCGTAACTGATTTTTTTTAGGTTAATGCTATATGTCTAGTATATATGATAGGTGCAGAATAAAATTACTGCATACTTTTTGCGGCATATATTAATTACCATAAAAATAAAGGAAAGTATAATTATTCCTCAAAATGTTCGTTCTTGTTACCCCCCCCCCCCCCCCAACCTTAATTTGGAGATTTCAAGCTTTCTAACAGTATACGATAACTGATGGGAGGTTGTCTAAGATTTTAGAAACTTCGCTGCTGCACTATAACTCAACGGGTGTGAAGAGGCATACCGGAATTGGTGGATAGTTGTGTACAGTATAGCGACAGTTGTGTTCAGCGCTCGATTAGATTTGATAATTCGTGGGAAATTGTTTATTTTTTCTTTCAAACCCGATCAGCCTCTACAAGTAAATTGGTGCATCAAATGGCCACACACCTTAGCTACCCTCAGGCAAACTTAGGTCATGTAACTGTGGCCGAGATTGTGAAATACTCCGCCCCGTTTTGAAAGTCGACATAAAACGCACTCCTTGATCAGTGGAACGAGCTGTGAGATTACGATTCTTTATATAAACATAGCAATAAAACACATACTTATCGATGTATTATAATGTGAAATGACATAATGTAACTACATATAAATGTTCCCACATATTTATAAGTAACGCACCTGGTCGGGGAAGTTAGACTAATTTATATACAATAAGCGCCTATTGCTTTATTAAAGTAAAAGTAATTTCATCATCACGCTGGTACTCCCTCCTTATAACATACATATCACAGGCAGACAGACAGATAGATATTTTATTGACATAAAGAAAAGTCATTATAGATTTATTTATCATAAAAACGATAGCAGCCCATATAATACTGTTACCTGGCTTTTTCTAATTAATGAAATTACACTTTGACGTAAAATGTTGGGGGTATAAATAAATCATAGAAAACGTATTTTACTCTCCGGAAAAAAATCGGGGTAATTATTCTTTGGCTAAAACAGTTATCTGGAGCCCTGATATAGACCTACTATGTGCATATATATACTATATACGATAGCCATAGTAATCATTGAAGTGGAAGGAGTGATGTCAACAATGAAGTTGCGCCACTTTAACCCTTCAACCGCCAAATAATTCGATCTGAATTTTCACCCACTTGAAGTTGTGTCTCGCTGACGCGATTCACAATTTCAAGTGAGTGAAAATTATTCAGATTTGACAAAACGGAGGTCAACTGTTTTCAAATATTGCTGATTGGTGTAACAATTTTTCTTTAACATGTTTAAAAGGTGATACCTAACGTGTTAATAAAGAATGAAAACCCGAATATATGCGACACCGGCGGTTAAAGGGTTAATATCACACTTACAACACCCCCTTCTTCATAGTCCGAGTTTGACGTAATCACAGGGGTCAGCGTCAGAGATGGACAGCATAGCAAAAGCTGGGGTTTGTATGTTGGTAGACACTGTATGCTGAGATCAAGAATTTCATAAAAAATGTGAGAGTGACCCCATTCAAATGATCAATTAACCTATAAAGACTGGCGTTTTACTCCTAACGTTAAGGCATTGCTGCAATCAGATGTAAATCTGTCATTACAAATTAAAAATCATTGAATCGCACATAGAGTCTGTGCATTGAGCCAATGGTGGTATAATGTCTGACCAGCGTTGCAGACGGTGGACCAACAATGGTGGAAAGACGGCTTATCTCGATAATAATCTGACCGGGTTTCGACAAAAGGCTTTTAAAACATTTCCATTCACACAATTAAATGGCAGATATCTAATTTCACTCAACCTGTCGTCGCCACAGGGATATGAGACCCCCTGTTGAAGTAAAACAGCCCTCAACCATTAAAAGGGTCATAAAGGGTGGACATGGATCTGTACACAATGTTACAGAATTCTCACCCACGCTATTAAACTAATCCTTTGGCACCATTTGCCATTGTTGTATCAACACGACAGCGTGTGTTGATTCAACACACTCTGTCGGTATTAAAATCCAAATATATTTTCACATTAATTCGTAAAAAATGATTTCAAAAATATCGCCGGAAATCCATCAAACCTCGTACTTTTAATCCATTATAACGATCATATCAATTGTGGAGAAATACAAAATAGGCAATGACATCCAAACTTAGTCTATTTAACGATAATTGGCTTCTAGTTCGTATGGTGACTTGGTCAATGTCGTGGTCACCTATACAAATTGTTTTCACCAACCTGGTCAAAGCGATAAAGGTACAAGTACAAGTAAGTGATGCAAGGATCACATGTAATAGCTGGTCGCGAACAAAACTCCTTACGTTTGTTTTAATAATGTTAAATTATTAAAGAATAATAGTAAGTGTACATATATATTTAATTCTAATAATTGTGTTATATTTTTACAATTGTGTTTGCAGCTCTTTTTCATAAATGTTAAAGTAGGCTATATTGGAGATGCTAGGACCACAAATTTTCTATGGAGTTATCCAATTCCCCATTGTCCCGAGGAGTGATTACTATGTATTGCACTAAGCACACGTTTTGTGTGCAAGCAAATAAATCAAATGTTCTTAATATTTATCTCACACATCGTTTCTTCACACCAGTCTACAACGCACGCACACACAATGTTATAAAAAAATGGAAGTTATGAAGAATGCATAACAGCTGCTATTGCAGGACATAATATGATTACATTAGGTCAAGCAGGCACAGGAAATGCGACACTGAACAACATTTGATCTGATTTATCAAGAAGGGGTAAAAATGTAGCCATGACAGCCACTACTGGCAGTCATCATGCTTGCTATATTTGGTGGACAGACTATTCACAGCTGGGCAGGCATTGTTGACGGGCGATTTTTCTGCACGTCAGTGTCCGAGCGTCATTATAACGATGACAAAAAAGCTACCAGAAGATATGCCAGGAAATGTAGAATATGATTGAATTTGTATAAATAATTATTAAAATATAACAAAATGGTAGAAAAACTGTATTATTTGGAAATAAATTACTTGGACCAATTGACATGCACAGAACATACACTTCTATATATATATATGTATAAAGTCAACACTTATAAAAAGAGACCCTTCGTGAAATTCAACGGGAACAAAACATCACTTCTGATTTCGCTCACATAACAGACAATACTTTTGTTTTCTTCAAGGCACTTGATGATTCACTGTTAAATTTAGAGACCCGCGAGAATATGAATTTACATTTTAATTATTGTTACATTTTGTAGCTATGAAAAAAAAGATAGTGGCAAAAACACAATAAAGTTTTTGCGATGTATACATCTAAACACAAATTACGGCTGAAAATGTCACATGTAGACTAACTGATAATGTAGGCCTACCTACAGTGACGCTTGAACAATATACACTAACTTGCATTCCAGTGTAGCACATTTTTTAGGCACAAACCCTGCAACTTATTTTATTATTGCTATATTTTATATTAAATGTAAAAAACAAGTTCGTTTTTAAACATGTTGGTTTCGTAATTCGTCCATTTGAGTTCAACTCAAGTATAGCAAGATTTTAATATTCAAAGGGTTAATTAGCAATGGTTGTCGAAACCCTTACATACACACATGTACCATTACACTTTGACCACAACGATAACGGTGATTACTGTTACGTCATAGACTTATAAGCCCAAGGAGCTATACTTGCGGTAATAATTGCATTTTTTAAAAGATCGTAATAAGAGGGTAAAATGTGATTTTGGGGATCGAAAAGTGGTTCGTAATAAACACATTTCACAATAAACGACTTCGCAATAAGCAGACTTGTAATACATGAAATCCTATGGGAAACGATCCGTTCCAGAGCAATACTTCGTTATACTCAGAAATTCGCTTTAAGCGTGTTTGTTATAAAGATGCTCGACTGTAGTTAGGAGCTTTGTTGAGTGGTAAAATACTCCAGACAGTCGAATGTACTAATAACATAGATGTTGATTTGGTCTGGGAATGTTGGCTCTTGTGCTACGATGATGTAAGAAGATCAAAATGTAACCCCAGGAATTTACCACCTTGGTTTAACTCTGCAGTGAGACGTCTAAAAAGAAGCAAGCTTGGACACAAGCTAAGACGTTTAATAAAGGTCATCATTGGTATCAATTTAGAAAAGTAAGAAATTAATTACATAGATTATTGTAGTTCAAGCACAACAAGTTCATTGCTGATTAGCCTGAAACACTCAAGGAAAACCCTAAACGATTCTTGTCTTATTGTAGATCGAGAACACAAAAATATATACATAGAACAAATCGTCATGAATGTCTAAGCGCCACCAATCTCAATGATATGGCTTGTATGTTCAATAAAAATTCTGAATTAGCTTTTAATACCAACACTGATGAGTCATTAGCTGTTGTAGTGGCTGAGATAGCTTTTAAAGTGGCTGTGATGACTTCCTTAGTGGCCAATAATAGATAATTTTTGTGTGGCTGAGATCACTTTTAATGGGCTGTGATCACGTCTTCAGTGGCTAAGATCACCTTTGTAGAGACCGAGATCACTTTGTAAGTGGCTGACATCAGTGTGTTAGTGGAAGATCACCTTTGTAGTGGTTGAGAACTTTTTAAAAGTGGCTGTGGTCAGTTCTTCAGTGGGCAAGATCACTTTTGTAGTGAATGAGATAATCTTTAAAGTGGCTGTGATAACTTCTTCGGTGGTAAATATAATTTTTGTTGTGACCGAGATCATTTTTTGTTGGCTGACATTAGTTTCTTAGTGACCAAGATCACCTTTGTGGTGGCTGAGATACTTTTTAAAGAGGCTGTGATTACTTCTTCAGTGGCTAAGATCATTTATGTAGTGGGTGAGATAACTTTTAAAGTGGCTGTGATGACTTCATTAGTGGCCTAGTTCAGTTTGTTGTTTGTGGCTAAGATCACCTTTGTGGTGGCTGTGATAACTTTTAAAGTAGCTTCAGTGGCTGACATCAGTTTGTTAGTGACCAAGATCACCTTTGTAGTGACTGAGATAATTATTAAGGAGAATGTGAGCACTTCTTATGTGGCTAAGATCAGTTTTATAGTAGCTGAGAAAAATTTTCAAATTGTATGTGGTCACTTCTTCCGTGGCCTAGATCGCTTTTGTAGTGGACGAGATTTTTAAAGTAGCTTCAGTGGCTGCCATCAGTTTGTTTGTAGCCAAGGTCACCTCTGTAGTGGCTGAGATAATTATTAAGGAGCATGTGATCATCTCTTCAGTGGCTAAGATCATGTATTGGCTGAGATGGTTGTGAAAGTGGTTGTGGTCACTTCTTCAGTGGTCATGATCACTTTTGTAGTGGACGAGACAACGTTTAAAGTGGATGTGATCACTTTTTCAGTGGCCATGCTCATTTTTGTAGTGGCTGCGATAACTTTTAAAGTGGCTGTGTTTTCTTCGGTGACCAGGATCATTTTTGAGGTGACTGAGATCACTTTTAAAGTGGCTTCAGTGGCTGACATCAGTTTGTTAGTGGCCAAAGTCACCTTTGTAGTGTCTGAGATAATTATTAAGGAGGATGTGATTACTTCTTAAATGATCGGTAAAGTATCTGTGATATCGACCGAGCTATAACTCAATATACATTTCTCGGTAAATGGCGGCACAAATTTGCAAAAAACAGGGCACGTAGAATATTTTCAGCTGGTTAACGCTAATCGTTTTCTACTGTTTTTTTCCAAGCTAGATACACCAATTATAAATATATTTCCGAGGGTGCACGGGAACCCTATTTTTTGACTAGACTAATAAGCTTACCAAAGCCACATCCAAAGGTTATACAAATAATTTCAATTAATAGCAAAAATAATGTGAAAAACATTCGAAAAAAAATCGAAAAACTCAAAATGGAAAGTGAAATGAAATTTAATTTTGAGACAAAGAGACAAGCACAAAAATGTTCCATCAATGAAACATTTGACGGTTATTTTTTGTGTCGTTTATTTATTGTAAAACAACTTCCAATCCTATAATCAGCACACTTATAAACAAAGTTATACACTGTAGAATAGTTGTGGAACAGAATATATATTCTAGATAAAAGTAGTAATATGTACCCGGCATGACCTCGCTGCCTAGCTGACTTCGCGGCAGATATATTCAGGGTAACTAATATCTAGTAGCAGAAATAGACAAGACAATCTATTTCTGCAAGTAGTTATTTCAAGGGACTAGCCCACCACTGAATTCAAACCTTGTGAGGTGCATCCACAGTCTTAAAATGTTATTAAGCTACTACCTAGAAAGGGCTACCAGGCATTTTACTATCAAGGAATATGTAACTAGACAAAAAGTAACATTAGAATTAGTCCCTTTGAATGGTACCGATCGTCAAAATTTCAGGGGCTGGCTCGTGGCCTGATAAGAGCAAAAAAACGAAGGCACAAACAAAAGCACACACGCACGAATGTATACGCAAGTGAACGAACACACACACACGACGGAACGTATGAATAAGCGCATGTATCAATAAACAAAGGAACACATTTACATGTAGGCCTACAATTTCAAACATATCTGCATACGAATAAACAAGCAAAATAACTAAAACACACACAAAGAAAAGAACGCACAAACATATAAGCGAACAAACAAAAGAATGCACAACAAATGCACATACACACAAAATACAAAGAAAATAGCAGATACACAAACAAACGCATGTAGGCCCTATACAACACACGAAACGAATACACATGCAGTTGCTCGAACATTCTCACAAACGAACAAGCAAATGAATGTGAAAAAAAAATGCACGAGCAAAAACACGAACAAACAGAAGAACGCATCAACGCACATACAATATATTTAATCGGACAATGTGTAGTATAGGGCCTATACATTAATCCATTTATAATATAATTATGGCTCTAATTGGCAAAATCGATGTTATTTTACACGAGTCTTATTGTAGACGTTGTTGGTGTTGGAATTGAATAGAATTTGGGTTCAGGGTAATATATAATATAACGTCTTCGTCAATGAGTTCAAGGAATTGATGAGTTATGTCATCTTTGGATCTCTAATGGGCGTGCACTCTCTCAACTTTATCAAATTTGTTAGCGGGAGGCGGCGGGTAGGTTATGTAGGGGCCTAAGGCAGTAGTGATAAAATCATGTCGTGAGCACTGGTGCAAGCAAGACAGACCAATTAATTTGCATAACGGGGGAGGCTCTCTGGCGTAGTTCCTCTGGGGTAGGCCTATTTATCATTATGTAACATTGCATACATAAGGCTTCAAACGTAGGCCTCTACATTGTAATTATGCAACGCCATGGTTGCGGACTTTCTTATATGTTTTATTTAAACTAGCTTTTATTTAAACTAGGGTTGGGATCCGATTAAAATTAATCATTCCCACATTTTAAGAATTGCTTAGAAAATTTCCAATTTCTCATATTGTCATAAAAATTCTATAGGCCTATGCTAGTGTGAGGTGCGTTTGTGTCGCTTCAGTGCACGCGAGAGTCACTGCGCCTTGGTACCAATTAGCAGGTGTGATAAGTCTATCCATAAAACTCCTATAGTTTTATGGCCTTACACTATCATTTTGTAAGTGGAATGTGAACATTTGACTAATATAACATTTCATCACCTCTCAAAGTGCGGTATTGAAATTGATTAGGTAGGCCTAGGCCTAACCTAAGCCTAAATGGACACCAATATTTTTAGTAGGCCTAATATATATGTCTATACATAGGCCCCATCATATCCATCCATCCATCCATCCATCCATCCATCCATCCATCCATTCATCCATTCATAACCGTATTGGTTTGTTCACCCCCGCACGGGGTGTACATCATAGAAACGATAGGTGGGGCCCCTGGGTGGCGCCAACTACACGATCACTCTACACTGAACCTTCTCTGCTTCATACCTTCCATTCCCTTTCAAAATGGCAATGTATAAGCATTACAATGATAGCGATCTCAGTGAAGAAGACATGATGCTATACTACACGCCAAGGTTTCCTATAAAACCTTACCAGTTCGAGCCGTTGGCTAAAGATTATCCGGATAAAAATGCTAAATCGGGGGATTCCGAATCCGAGAGTGAGTCTGATGTCAGTGATGATGAAACCAGTGAATCTGAGGATTTTGATATGGACGATAATGAGGCGACAGAGCCACGTGCGCGCCAGCCTGGAGGACTTGCTGTGGGTCTCAGGACGGGACGGCATGCCGGACCAACAGAGAAACAATTGGAGCTGTTTGCGGCGGACAATCCAGCTCATACCAAGCCTGTCCCAGATGGTTCGCCTGATTGGTGAGTTGTGATGAAAATTGGTATTGTATCAAACTCATTAATTTACTGATACATTAAAAAAATGACGATGTAGGCCTTAATCTCATCTAGGCCTATATTATCTCCATAGGCTTTCTAGCCTAAGATAGACCTGGCCTATGCCTACGAGAATCAGATTATGTAGCGATGAATAGGTCTATGCCTAAATATATCAAAGCATGGAGATAGGGCTAGTAGACCTCTACTATCTCCGAGATCAAAGTGAATAAAGAAATGGGGCTTACATACCAAATGAATGAATTTCTTTGATTTATCAGTCAATTATCAACCAATTTTCATGAATTATTCCACACACTAGACCAATTTGCTAGTCATGCGGCGACTAGGCCTACCCTGGAAATATTGTTTGTAGGTATAGCAGAAGCTAGATCATTTGACATACATGTAGGCCTAATGAAATTCTGAGACGAAATTAGGCCTAATGAATGGGTTTACAGAGGGCGATATTTACTAAATGTTTATGATGTTTATAGAGACTAACTTTTAAGCTATCCAAGATTTTTAATTGAAGTTTTCAGGGTAACTTAATCGCCGCATCACTAGAAACCCGGTACTAGAAAATAGTGCTTGTATAATTTCATGAAAATTGGTTGACAACTGACATAAGAGAACTCACTGAGAAATCGGCGAATTATTCATCACCACGGCTAATGTGAATCCTACTAGGCTTAGTAGGCCAACTATAAATATAGTGAGATGACTAAGATGACATTGGCAATTTACCCTCCAGTTAGGATTCGAGCCCTGGCCCGGGCGTCTCAGATTCTGACTCAGAGACGTATTGGAGCACTCTGCTCACACAATATTTAGAAAAAGGAAGCAAAATAACATACAATGTGACGAAAATTACATCTTTAGAGAGAGAGCTAAACAAAAACACTGTAACTGACGACTTTGGGGAAAAAGAGTCTCAAGGAAATGAAATGAATCGGGCTTTAGGCCACCTTTGTGCACATATAGGCTAAACTGGGCCAGGAGAACCTCCTGAGGATGGTGAGATGATTGAGATGACACTGTCCTCCAGACACAGGATTCGAAATTCGAGACCTGGCGGTCTGAGGCCGAGCACGCTACCTCTCGGTCACGGAGGCTCCCCACAATACTGACTTTCACACGTGGATGGGGAAGAAACATTTTTGTTTCTTTCAAACCGCCGAGTCCGGGAACCGAACCCCGAACTCTGGCGTGAAAGGCAGCGGTGCTAACCACTACCCTAGGGCCCCCGCCCAGAGTTTCAAGGGAAAGGTAGCCTACATCATGAATTATATTTTTAATTCACCAGGTGGCCCTCAATTGCCGGCTGATCAGCAGTATCATTTAATGGGCCTGCTCTGCTCGTTAACCTCTGGATAAATACTAGGCCTGGTTTGGGATCCAATTTTGTAGAAATGAATAAAGAAAAAAAATATCAGAAAGTAAAATAAATGTTTATCTCCACACGCAAACTTAAATAAATATTATTCTTGAGTGGTAAAAATTAGGTTCTGCAGGATAAATAAAGTGAAATAAATAATTTGTCCAATTGAAAAACTCCACTCCCCCCCCCCCACTCCCTGGTAGTTGAATGGTAGCCATCTTATGTCATGTGTGACTTGATCGTGTGAGAAAATACTAACGTTGTTCATTATATCAAGAGTTTAAATTATTGATTATATCTAATGAATAAGGTATCACACCTCATTTATAGAACGAGTGACATTGTATTTCCCAAGATCGCATGTGGCTGACAACCGTTACAACAATTATTTGATTTTCATAGCGATGTAAACGATTTAATTGCGACATTTACGGCTTACTTCAGGGAGGAGAGGTTAACAACATATTTGAGATTTTTTTTTTAATTAGGCAAACATGGTAAATATTTTTTTGAAATTGGAAATACTCGTAAAATGCAAGCAAAGTAATAATACGTAGGCAGCTGTGGGTTATATTGTCCAAGATGCAAAAGAAATAACAAATTTAAGCATTAAAAATGGTAACGTAATTCACTTTAGAAAACGACCGTGCTCAAAACCTTAGATATAGAGTAGGCCTACATGGATCACCAACTTCGTGGTGCGTTCTTCATTATTCCATATCCTAAAACATAATATTTAATCACCAGAGCCAAGCAGCTCGTCAGACCATAACATTATTAAAACTAGACAGTCAATCAGAAACTGCAAACCTTTGCCTCAGTTATCATGGTTATTGTGCCCGGATCATCCCCAAAATTTAATGGGATTGTTTCTTGGTCCGAGACACATATCTGGTCAAACGTTTCATACAAATCCCTTCATTACTTAGTAAGTAATCATGTGGGCAAACAAACAAACAAACCAACACGGCCGAAAACATACCCTCATTTGGTGGAGGTAACGATAAGTTTATGACACCTTCACTAGGTGTCTCTCATTAATCATGAACTTCAGGACGTATTTTCGGATCTCAAAGCACCTACAAAGTTATGAGGTAGTTAGTTTTGACCGGGTTCAGGGAAAAGTGTTTGTTTATGACTTCACGGTGGTAGAACAGTTATTTAAAAAAGACACGTTCGATACGACATTTATCTTGGAGAAAGTCTTATTAAGTGTTTCGTCTTCAAAAAAATTAGCCGATAAGATTTTCCCGAGGGAAAGTCGTATAAAGGGTTTCGTCTTTAAAAAAATAGCCTACATGTTCTCGTACATTTTATATATTAGGCTTGACTCTTTGTAATTAAATTTCTGAAGATGACAAACAGTTTATAATAATTATTAGTCAGACTTTGTAGGCTTGTGCGAGATATAGTCTGTAGTCGTTGTTATTCTCCGAAGTCTACTTGCGCAACCCATCGATTAAATAGTGATTATGATGATTTATGAGACTACGTCTTTAAAATATTTCTATGAATTAGAAGTGTGTCCAATAAATATGTTTAGTTACAAACACTCAGAGGAAGCAACATATTTCAGTTCAACAACTTACTATGATAGTATATAGGCCTAGTATTATATGCCTTAGTAGCATTTATATTAACAAATACCCTAAATTATATTTATGTCTGGAAATTTTTTTCTTCTGCTTCTAAATATTTTGTTTTTCCAATAAAAAAAATTTATGTAAAAATGTGCATTTCTAACGATATTTCTAACCATTGAAAACTTGTATTCGGTGGAAATGGAATATTATATACATAATTTGTCATGTTGATTATGGAGTCGTTTTATCACGAAAAAAATGTAATCAATTCCAAACATTTATTCCAGGTGTGATTGTGGGCATTGTATTCATATGCCCACTGCTGCAGAAGAAGTCTGCTGTGGGAAAAGTTCGGAGTATCTGGCCAGTCTTTCGTGTATAACGCAACATCCTGGTTTTATAGCAAACTGTATAAGCCCGTATGTGACAGAGGTGTCGTTTTACGAATTTGTTGAGGATACGGGGCCAGTGGGTGACGACGAGCCTATTCATGGGTAAGAACATATCACTCCTTTATTTCTGTGGACAAATAACAAGTAACAACAAGTATTTATAATTGTTCATGATGATGGTTCCTGTTAGCTGGTTATAATCGGATTCACATTAACCGTGGTAGTCTGGTGGAATGACACCAAACCTTGTTTTGTGACTTAACAAATTACATCATAGCACACAAGTATGACACTGCAAAGTATTTTCTAATATCTCATTGTATTCTGTAACCCCAAAAAACATATACTTTGCCACCAAAATCAAGTTTCTAGGTCTATTATGGCGGCCATTTTCAATTTCATCAATAAAAAAAAATTCCTAAGGGTGCAAGCTCTGCACCCGGTTGATATATCATCAGTATGACATTGTCTACTTGAGACAGCTATAAAACATATGTTATGTCACAAAACAACCTTACACTTACCCTTATAACTCCCACTCTGCAACCAGACTATGGTGAATGAATTTCGATGAAATTTTACAAGCACTATTTTCCATTCACGTCGCCACTACCCTGAAAATTTCATTGACAAATATTGTATGATTTAAAAATTAGTCTATTTAACTTGTGTTAAAAAAATATGAATGCCACCCCCTATGAACCCATTAGCTTCGTCTCAGACTTTCATTACATATCAAATGGTCTAGCTTCTGACATAAGCCCCTCTTATCAAACCTTTGCGAAATTTTCACTGTAATGTGAAATGGAGAAAAATGTGTGTACAATTTCATGAGAACTGACTGAGGAATCCGCGAAATTCCCTTAACCTGGTTGGGTAATTAAATGTGAATCTGACAAAAGAGAAACATGAAACAATTATTACATTACATTACAAGTTTATCGATTTATACAATAGATAATCTTAAATCTCTGAAATTATCATTTAGAACATCGAACACATTAAACACTGGTGACACAAAGTTGTTTGCACCCATGGTTGGAGACGACGTTGAAATGAATTTGTGGGCATAGGCAGTATATTTTATGTGACCAATTTCATGTAGGGGCCTAGGCCTATCATTGTTTAAATCACATACCTTCAACAACTCCAAGGTAAACCAAAGCATAAATATTTATCTATAATTTCGGATATCATTGAAAGTAGCAAGAAAGAGGCATGGACACTCTTTGCTAAGTACAGCAGTTGTCAAGACGACACTCCCGGGAAAGTGAGTGCATATTGCTTTACGTCACTTTCTGCACATTGCGGGAGTATCACGACATGAGGAAACGCGAAGCCGGTATATTAATGCCCTACTCTTATCCATTGATTTCAAGGGCTTTTTATATTGCGTATTACAATGGATAAGTAATGCACACCACAGGCCTTTGAACTGCTTGGAACACTATGTTTGCACAGCCAAGATGACAAACATCTGACCCGAACGGGATTCAAACTAAACCTGATCTATCGCCATAAATATCACCGCCCAGTAATGGTATTGTCTTATGGTTGATGTTATCATTCACTGATTAAATAGCCATATTAACATGATTATAGTAAATTAAATGAAATGCATGGGGGTTTAGGCCACCTTTGTGCACATATAGCTGGGCCGAGAGAACCTCCCGAGGATGGCGAGATGAATGAGATGACACTGCCCTTCAGACACAGGATTCGAAATTCGATCCCTGTCGCTCTGAGGTCAAGCACGCTACCTCTCGGTCACGGAGACTCGCCACAACATTTAATTTTTACGAGTGAGCGTTTTGTTTCTTTAAAACTTGAGGGCCAGAGTCCCTGAGTGGGGTTCGAACCCGCGATCTCTGACTTTCCAAGCAGGCAGCTTTAATCACTGCACCAGGGCCCCCGTCTCATCATGATTATCATGATTATAGTATGATCATAGTTGAAGAGATGCATTTCAGTACCATTCATAATACGCAGTAGCCCTTCAGTTTCACCTGTAAAATTATCAATGAAACCTTGAATCTGCCACATTTCGTCAACATGATTAGGTCTATGATGTTAAAAAACCATCAAATCACGCACTCTTTTTCAAATTGGCCCTGGCGTTTTTGTCCATTAATTGATCTATCAAGGTCACAAAAGTACTCACTTTCTCTTCGACATATAACATGTTGGAATAATGCTGCAAATTAGGTAATTCCTGACATTTCAATGGGTCACGCATGTGTATTGTTCTACATGTGAAAATGTTGCTAAACTCTTCAAAAAAGCATTACCAGAGCTAATAATTATTAGCCTCACTGCTGATGGTCAAAGTAAAGATACAAAACGTGACCATCGATCTCAATTGACTTGGGCACATCCTCACATGAGCCCCATATATTATATCAAATTGATATTTTCCAAAGTTAGTCAATGTGAATGTAATAAAAAAACCTTTGTATTAGCACATGTCCTACTTGTTAATCCTAATAAATATGTTTATACCAAATGTGAATATAGAAATGAGCTACATCTGTGAAACTATGAACGTTAGTAATGTCAGTCAATATGTTGATACAAAAGAAAGAATAATTTGCATATTTTAACTATGGAAAACATGCAAGTATTTTACTATGACAGTATGTTTTAATTACACATCAATGCAAACACGAAACATATTTTTATTAATAATATTACTTTAATGACTCTAATATGGGTAATTGTGAATTATTTTAAACATATTTTACTATATAGTATGTTTTAATTATACATCAATGCTAAACACTAAACATATTGTAGTATTATTATGACGCAGAATGTTTTATCTGTCTATCCACCCACGTTTACTGCATATCATAATTAAGGATTTTACGTATCATCAGGTCTTTCAATTGTAGTAGGTATGTGTATAAATAAAATTAATATTATAATCTTTTCTGGTCGTATAGCAGCAAACTCTAGTGGCTGGTCTGTCTAGCTTTAATAGTTTATTTTTCCGAACGAAGCCTTGTATACACTATAAGCACGATTTTGCGCATAAGCAGGACTCCCAACTAAATAGTTCAGTTTTTAGTCACTGTGTGGCGTATTGCTATTGGGAAAAGTGTATTACAAACTTGTATGGTCAATAAAAATATATTTAAGCTAATAGATTAAATTTGATCAGCCACAAATATAATGTTTGTATGTTTGACCTGACTCACGTTTTACCAAGATTTTGAACATTATTAATGTGGTGATATAATTCAAGTACCAATTAAAGGGAAATGCGGATTATTTTATTGGTTCGAATAGGAATCTTATTATTTTCGCCCTGTCTATATACATCAACTATTTCTAACACTGTTAAAATGTCTGTTTTAGGTTGTTCAGGTACCTATCTTGCCGAAGGCTGATCCGCTGGATCTTTAGGAAAATTAAGAAAAGGGAGCGCAAAGTGATACCAGCCTGTTGTATGAGGAACATACGACAGGCATATACTGTTGACGGGCCCAAAGGCTTTAAATACCCAGCTGTTTAATGATACCTGCGGGATCATTCTTTTTTTAATGTTGAATAGTTACATACTGAATCATAACAGATAGTCCAGTGTCAAGTACATTACTTCTGTCTCGACCACTGACGCTATACATAAAATTGTGTTAATAAAGTCATATACTTTCTAGTCAAGTCTGTCGTTACAGGTTTTATTAAAAACCGCCTTACATAGGGATTTTTTTCCAAGTGACTGTTTTAATATTTTATGTTTTATATAACTTTTTTTGCAGGAAAGTGGTGTTGAATCAGCCGTGGCCTGATTTAAAATATATAGCCGCAATATAAATGCATAATGATGTGATTATTTCGCACCCTCGCTGACCAGGGCATGTATAGTCGAGACTCCATTCTGTTAAACTGAAGTCCATGCGGACATAAAGAGTAGAATTAGGAGACAGCATCATTCTTATAGGAAATTTTGCGTAGATACCAGAAATCATTGTCTCCAAGCTGAAATATTGTCCGCTCATAGTCAAATTAGCCATTTTAAAATTGCCGCCAAGAGGTTATCGTAACAAAATATAATCTTAATAAACGGCCTAAAATTCCATTCAAACCCTCTAATATTACTTATCTATGGATGCACAAATCATTGCTGGCATTATTTTTGCTGTGTTGCTCATGTAAATTGTCAAAATTCAAAATGGCCGACAGAATGGCTGCCAAATGGTCTTTTTATCATAACCTGTGTATTAGTTCAGCGGATTTTATTATTATTTTGGGAAAATCGTTCTCATCGTCTTAAAATTTGTTACAGAGCTGGACTAGAGAAGCTATACTGATCCATATTGGAAGCGGAACCACCTTGTAGCTTTACTGCATGAGCTTCGTTGAGGGCATTTTCGAACTCCCTTATTTTTTTAAATTAATCTACGTTATTATTTAAAAAAATATCTGGTTCACCAGGAATGTCCACAAAACTGTTTATTAATGCTTTTAGCAGTTTATTTAGTCAAAACAAGGGCGGATATATAATGTGTGTGTGTGTGTGGGGGGGGGGGGGGGGGGTCGCACCCCTTTTTTCGACAAATTAATACAAAAAAGTACCATAAATCGAGTAAAATAGATAATACTAATGTAGGGGAATAACCTAGTAACTGTAGCGAAAAGAATTCGCCCAGGGCATTTTTCACCCACCCTAATTTTTTTTTTAAAAGTACTAATTATTTTTAAATATTATGTTTCACAAAAGATATCTACAAAACTGTTTATTATTGCTTTTAGCAGTTTATTTAATCAAAGCAGTGGTGGATCCATTGCGCGTTTGTTCGACCAATTATTATATTAAGTACCCTAAATTAGGTAAAGTGGTTTTAATGTGATAAAAGCTGCACAAATGAAGGAGAACCAATTTGTAGCTGTAGTTCAAGGGTTTTTTCCCTCAGGCTATTTTTTTTGCTCAAACACCCCTTTTTTTGCCAAATTATTTTAAAAAGTGCACTAACCTGGCTTGTATACACAAACAAAAATCTTTGGGGCGGCGAATCACCCACGTCAGCCACAAAAATATGGACTCGCTATTGCATTTAAACACTAAAAACGACCAAATTTTGAAAAATAATCTGTTTTTATTATGTTTTTTTTTATATGTGCTCCAGATTTTTCCGGTATTTTACAAAAAAGATGCAAAGCATTAAAATATTAACTAAAAGCAAACTTTTACAAATATCTAAAAAACTAACAATTTTTTTGTTAGATCTATGAAATTAGTGTCTGTACATGTTTTCATTGTCAATTAATAAAATGAGCATGAATTAAACAATAAATATTTTTGTAGAGCCTTATACCGGTAGGTATGGTAATATAATGTGACATCTAAGCGCTTCAAAGAATCAGCAGTTGTTGCTGTTGTGCAGTAGTCATGCATTAGAGGGTCAGATTCTTATTATAAAACTTTGATACAATTATCTCATCGCAAAATGGAGTACGCCCAACTCATTAGCTTGCTGTATTATTGACAAAACCAGAATCAAGATGTGGAAGCTTATGTGCCTCAGATAAATTTAGGAGGATTAGTGAAGAACCAGCAGAACTGAGATACCATTTCACTGTCGTCATTCCATCCTACTTTATGTTTTTTATGACTTTGGTAAGTTTGATTGTACCCAGCATATAGATCGGGGAGTATTGTTACACACTATTAGTTACAATTTTAGTGGTACGTAATGGCAAGCACATTTTCCACCTGCAAAAAATATTAAAACGTGACGAAGAGTGACGTCTCAGTAAAAAGTGGAACAGCTGATGGTGTGAAGTCGGACAATTTCATATATCGATTCTAGAAATAAAGGGTATTGTAAAGAGGTGTAAATGATTAAAACAGTATATGAACACATTTACACAATAATATCCAGTTGATGAAGAAGTACTGGAATCGTACGTGGAGAAGTGGGTCACTTACGAAGAGAAAAGTTTACCCGATGCCTAACACTACTTATTGCCCCAGTTCTCCCTGTTCCTCCTAAATTTATAATACATTCAGTTACTCAATAATCACCACTATATAATCATAGTGAAAAAAAATATATACATACAGATGAAGAAGGTAGCAAGGGTGATCTGAGCACAATAAATATGATATACTAGTTTATACAGTCATATTAAACTTGCTTTATATCACTATACTCTACTAGTGTCTGTAATTTGATTCTAGAAGAGAATGCTACAATGAACATGAACAGTTGAATCCCGCGTCTGATTTAAAGATGAGACCAGACACAAACCTGGAAAACTTTTCACCTAAATTTCCATTATCACTTCAAGTTCCTTTGGGTAATGATCTAAAATCAGGGATACTATTCGCACTAGCCCGGTAACACGAGGCTGGTGGAATATTGTAAGGGCTAGTGGATTTTCCTTACAAATACATAATTAGTAAAAGATGGTAAGGGCTATTTGGATTTCGGTCTGGGCTAGTAAAACCTTAGTCGAATTTGCACCCCTGAAAATAACCTCTGGGGACATCCCCATCGACATACGACGTTGTTGCGACGTTTATTCAACGACAGTGTCGTTGATTCAACGTTGCAATAACGTCGTGGGATATTATACTGCTACTGACACATCAACACCCTCCAATAGCCTCTGGTGTCCAATCCTTTCACTCCCTCATCTTAACACCCAGTTATTTCCTGTCATTTTTTTACATTCAGATATGAATTACTACCACAATTACCAACCTCTAGGCGAATAGAAAATAATTGATTTTCAAAACACTTCCTTATTGTGATGAATTATATAATGGTGTTAATATAATGTTTTATAGGAAATGCAATGTATTGTATTCAATCAAAACAATTATGTAATGGAGCTCATGTGATTACACATAGCAAAACGTTTTCTTTTATTATTTAACAATTATTCAATCAATCAATCAATCAATCAATCAATCAATCAATCAATCAATCAATCAATCAATCTATCAATCTATCAATCAATCAATCAATCAATCAATCAATCAATCAATCTATCAATCAATCAATCAATCAATCAATCAATCAATCAATCAATCAATTAATCAAATAATCAATCAATCAATCAAACAATTAAACAATAAATCAATGTTGAAGTGGATAGTTCTAATCCTGGTATTTCGTTCTAGTTCGTTCAATCATCTAAGTTGAAAAGGTAAGATGATTGTTCTCGGTCTTGGTTGAAAATAATGTTACGGACATGATTGTATTGTTATGTCAATGTACAGGCGCATAATTATGTTCTTGATATAGTCGAGAACATAATAGCAAAATTATACGTCTTACTATTTTGAATTGAAGTCCTTGATCTGATTTAAATGCATACTAGAATAGAGTATAAACCGTTATTTGAATGCTTTTTTTAAAGTGGTGGCTCATATCCCACGTACGCTATTATATGCATTCATGACACATCTTAATGACTAGGCCAACTGTCATTGTTATTAATGTTAATCCGCTTACATAGCCACAGGCTTACATTTTGCGGTTGCATTTTCCACCATAATTTTTTTTAAATTATTCTCTTATTATCTTACTTGATGTGAATTAACTTAATTCCGTTTTCGCTTACGTATTATAAATTATTTTGAAGAAAAAGATCAAATCAATAATTTTGTTCCGAATAAGGTTAATTGGTTGTACCTGGGAATATTAACGTACCCGTGGTATTAATATTAATCCAAGTCATCGATACCGTGATCCGGACAAGGAAATAATCACCTGAAGGAAAATGGACTCGTCCAAATCTCACCGTCAACACTCGTCAATCGAAGACATCGACGGCTGCCCAGTTACCGTGTAAATAACTAATACGGTCGGGGACACATTATACGAGCAGATTTCTCAGCTGAGTGTGTGACAGGCGTGAGCAGTAGCATGGTGATAGCCTGATATCATGGCATATCCTAGGATAACACTGAAGTGATCTACAATCACAAGTATCAAACCAATACTATTATCAAATTGGAAAATAATAGACACGCTGCTTTTTTGATTCCCTTTGGATATACAATGGAGTTATAATGACCAGATGATAGACGGATACACTCGACAGAAAAATGAAGAACACTCGACCATGATTTATGATTGAAGATGGCTTTATTTAGCAATTTAGCTAAAGGAGCGGGTACTTGGTCCGGCCATATTGTGCCCGTCCAAGAGTGGGATCGAATAAAAGTGAGTTTAATTGATATAATTTCACTAATCGGAAACGTTCAATAATAACGGGCCTACATTATAATAGGACGGAATATTATTTTTATGCATACCAATTCATAAGGCTACATAATCTTATTGTATGTGACCCATTGAGATTGATTCCTAAATAGATCACTCAGTATCTTCGGTAAATTACAGAACATAAAAAAATAAAAATATTGTATAGCGTAGCAATTTTCCATCAATTATCGTGATATATACAAGGCTGTGCATCTATATCTATGAATTAATACTGAATATGTATATCTTAAAACCGCCTACAATGGCATATAATGACAAATTTATTTCCTTTATAATCGTGGATTAAGGTCTAGGACCTATACCCATTGAATTGTGATTCTTGTGGTTGGGGATTACATTATTAAATGTACAATAGCATGAGACACGCATGTAATACCATGTAAAGCCATATGCAAATAGATGGCTATAGCGTCACAGTGTTTAACCCTCTGTGTGCTATAGAGAACATAATATCATGAATGAGCCGTCCACAAATAGACTATTGTACAAGTTGCTATGCTTTTAACCTGTTGTATCCTCCAGTATCTACAATTATTTCGCCACGTAGGCCTACATAATTAGTGTATTACTTTTCACATTTTGTCACCTTTATTATTTCTACATATCAAGGCGATCTACATAAAAGAGAACGTAATTTTAATGCTATAAATAAAGCCGTTTGCATCTCACGGTTATTATCAGTAAGAATACAGTAGTGCGTTTTTAGCATTTTCACTAATCATGCTAAGAATAACTTTAGTTTAACATGTTTAACATGATTAAATCATGAATATAGATCATTTAGATACTACGGGGTGGGGGGGGGGGGGAAGGGTGGTTGAGAGAAACCATCTTAGCAGTGAAGAAGTCAAGTTTTGCAGGCCTACTATTAAATTATATAAATGAAATTTCATCCAATTGAAGTTATGTCACATTAGGCCTACCGCAGTTCGCAAGTGGATGGAAACCATTAGTATCAGCTGAATTTGAAAAGCAGTGAAATCAATAATTTATCTATATGAAGAAATGTTGATGTCATAGTATAGGCCTACATATTATAAAGAATATAAATGTGTGAAGCCGAGTTTTGAAGCTTTGGTTTTGACTCTTTTAAGTTAATGTAGATGGGTCGTCACGATTCGCTCAATATAGGTTGTGAGGCTACCCACATGCAGATCATGGTCAACTTTCTAAGGAGTGGGGTCCATAAGTAAATGTATATATTTTGTATCAGTGAAGCGAAATGACTGACCTGCTTATTTCTCAGATTCTTTATCAAGCTTTATAACCAACAGGCCTAGTTAAAACTAGATAATTTCATGAATAAATAAACGCGGCCCGACCAGTATAAGTACAGTAGCATCATATCTTTCACCAATATTATTAACCCTTTCCGTGCGGGGACCGTCAGATTCCTACGTCTAAAGTCGATCGCCGCACTGTAAGAAATAAAATATTTCAAATGGCCGTAGACACGTAAAATAGGTATTCAAATGAAGGGTAAAAGCTACCTAAGACAGCTATGATGATTTCAAATTTAAAAATCTCTTTGGTCTCCATGGTTTGTGCAAAAGTATTTTAGTGCTTTAAGGGTTAGGTTTCTTGTCAGTTAGAAATTTCACATACTGATAGGTTAATTAGACTTGACAGTCCATTTACCGGAAAATGTAGGTATTCTTTTCTCTGCTGTTTAATATCGGGTAGTGAATTTATATTCAACCCCTTTCACATGTTTAATTATGATTGCAGCTACATTCATGATGTGAGTGGATTATAGGTAAAGCCGATTATATGGTTCTATTGAAAAGACATCATTAGGGACCTACAATGCATTTAAGACTTCCTTTGGATCACATTTGTCCACAAACCAGTGTAAGGTAATTCTTATAACAGATTAATCGTATCTGGAAATGAATGACGAGGTGGACCTTGTTGTATGGTGCTGATCCTTCCACACAGTCCGACCGGATTTGAACCTATTACCTGGAAATGTAGGGTCATATTCGTCATTAATATGTCAATACTTATTAACATGCCAAGCAAGTGAAAAAAATGGAATTGAAATTAAATGCCAAACCAAAGCGAATGAATAGGCCTATAGGCTCATGAGTAATATAATACTACCCATGCCTGGTTATTTTTCGATCAAGAATGAAGAATACTTCCTAGAATTTGATTAACATATAATACTCACCCTTTCTCACAAGGCCATACATATACAGTATTGTATTTTTCAAAAAGTGTATAAATGTGTTATAAAGGACCATTATTTAGACATCTAAATTTTCAAATAACCGTTTTCCTTTTTTTTAAAGCGCCGGCACGGCTGCAAGTGGAAGAAAAATGATTAGTAATTAGTAAATATATTTTTTAATAAATAACAGAATAATAGTATTGCGTATTATACGTATGTTACACATGTTAAATCACTGATAAATGCTCCAATTAGTATTGTTGTTTAGATTTAGCGGCATACTTTATATAATAAAAAGTTGACTCTTTCAGAATCAAATCATTTTCACAGAGCAGTGATGGTTGTAAACATTATGATCCAAAGAATTCCAGAAAAAAATCTGAAACAAGTCCGTCCATCATGATAAGATTTACCTTTTAATTCTCATTGTTTATTTCACGTGAAAAATATATAATGTTTGAGTTTTCTTTTGACTATAGTGGAGATCCCAGGGGGGTACCCAGGGAGCTCAATTGATAACAATTGTAGCCATGCTTATTTCACCAGTACGACTGCATGAGGCAGGGGAGTTTTTTCCTTACGATCTCGTACATGTCGGAGCCGCCACACGGACATGCTGCTCATATGTCACCGAAATATCAACAACAATAAAATCCATTCAACAGAAAAACCTCTTTGTCAGCCATTTTATCCAGGGCCCAATACTTATCTGCTTGTAAAGTAAGCAGATACTACATTTTGGCTTTGCATGGCAGAATAGAGGCCTCTCACTTGTGCACCTGGCACCGCATTCAGATTCATGTCAGTGTCAAAGCAGGAAGACTGGTGGTCTTCGAACATTTGACTAGTTTATCATAATTATAGATTAGACCACCCCAATGGTTAACCCTTTCAAGCCTGAATTTACCATTGTCATCTTCATCCACTACAAGCCGCGAATTGCTGTCGCAATTCTCGACTTGCAGTGAGATGAATTGATGTGGTTTAAAAATTAAATAAAATTGCCATGTATTGGTAAACCAGTTATCTGGAAATTTTCGTTTTAAAACCCTTTGTTGTAGGAAAATTAAGTCTGTTTTCAGGGATGTAAAATGATACTTTAATGCATCGTGAGGACTTAACCCTTTAACTGCCAAATTATTCTATTCGAATTTTCACCCACTTGAAGTTGTGTCTCGCTGACGCGATCCACAACTTCAAGTGAGTGAAAATTATTCAGATTTGACAAAATGGAGGTCAACTCTTTTTAAATCTTGCTGGTTGATGTCACATTTTATCTTTAACATATTTAAAATGTGGTACTTAATGTGCTACTAAGAAATGAAAACCCGAATATATGCGACACCGGCGGTTAAAGGGTTGAAAGGTTAATTAAGGAACGGAGAGGATGCATACAATATCTCAGGTATTCTCCTCTGGTCTGTTTGTAACTGTTTGTCCCCTGGTCTGTTCGTATCGCTATCATTAATATAAATGAATAAGTGTATGTTGATCAGCTAAATGCTAAATCGATATATGGTTTTGATTAGACTGTTGGCAACTATCGGTTGATTTTCTTCTGTGGAAAATTACTTAAACTAAAGCAGTCAATATTTTCACTCACTTAAAGTTGTGTCTCGCTACCGCGACCCACAGCTTTAAGGGATCAAAATACCAGAATCAAATGTGAGAAGTATTAGTAATAACCACAGCGACTATTGAGCAATATCCGGCTTTCTCGTTCAGCTTCTACTGACCTTTCAACGTTTATTAATTTTGGACACATTCAATTTTATCCACAGAAAAGTCATCTAATGAGATGATTTTATAAAAAAAAATCAAATATTATCATGATAATCAGATATAAACTGCAAAAGTAGGGCGTACGTAATTACACTGTAGGCCCTGGAATGTTCGCCGAATGCTAATCTGCAAACATCTGCAAATCCCTGTGATATGATATACCAATCGTCTAATCATTCCCAATCACTTTACCTGTAATTTTTGTGGATAATATTTTTGTGTAATATACAAATTGTGTGTACGCGAATCGTCATTATATTGTGTTGAAAAAAAATTGAATCTCTGGGCACAATAATTCACTTCCAGCCAGCCAGATACATTTAATTTGGCATGTTGATAAAATATGTTTTTTCTGCTAGTGTGTGGAGTCCATGACAGGAAAGTGACGCTGACACTGAGTTGGCATGCTGATCTATTCTGGGTCGTGTGGCTATTGTTTAAGTGCACAGGTAATTTTATAACGACCTTTTAATCCGTCTGGGGCGAGTTCAGAGGTAGACGGACTGTGTTGGCCGTTGCCCGGCACCCCAGACCGAAGCTTACTTACAATAATAGCTCATCTTAAACTAATCAAGTGCTTGTCTCTGCTCGCGGTGCTCGTACACGTGCAAAGTAAACAGAGGGGTCAATAAATCGTCACACTTAACATTCTGCACCCTGTGAACAAAATGCAGTGTTCAGAGTTTTTGGTAACTTTATACACGTGACGTTCAACACAATGTCTATAGCCGACACTATAGGCTACCTCAATCCTTAAAGCGCTAAAATATTTTTATTTAAACCAAAAGACCAAAGTGTTTTTTCCATTTGAAATCATAATAAATGTCTTAGCTTAGCTGTTTCTGCTTCATTTGAATACCAATGCTCTGACTCTACATACTGACAGCACAGTGTATTTTTCTTAGTTACATCCTGTGACATGTTGCACATTCGTACAGGCCCTGGTCAGCGAGGGTGTGACTCTACAATAGACGTCAGATTCTGACGTATAAAGTCGGTCCCCGCGCTGAACAGAATAAAATAAAAAGGCATGGAAACTTAAGGACACAATATTTTTTAATTATGAATGGCTATTGTGATTTATGATTTACTGGAGAGGAAAAATAATTGTATCGATACATTATGCTCTGATTTCGGATACGTGATTTTTCTTCAATCATCTGTAATAATATGCGAGCCGCGTTGACCTGTATTAGAATCATTTCAATATTATGGTAATATTAGCTTACATTGTTGTTTAGTCCTACAAGTATGCTTGAAGTGGCAATATAATCTGAGAAATTTTAGTGTTGTGTGTTTGAAGTGTTCTTGGTATTTAATGGGTAACAAAATAAAATAAGTGACTGCACATCTATTTGATTCTTTCTTTTACCTATACCTTAAATACAAAATCGACAAAATTTCCTGAAATTTAAGGGTTTAGCAAAACCATACATCCTCATAATGTATATACAATATTTTGGTAAGTTAACGATAGATTAAGTTGCCCTAGGCCTCAGGCGGTTAGCGTCTGTACTGGATCAAACTCAGATTATCATTGACCTTATACCGAGACTTATGTTATCTTTTCTTATGTTACATTGACCTATCTCGTATGTCACTGTCGTACTTTGATGTTACACCAGTATACATGACAATGACAGTTACCATATTACAAGACAACGTGTTTACATATCCCATATCAACCATCGCGACACCTTTTTACTGTGATATACATTCTATATCAACAAAAAAATGATTGTCACAATGACCATAAATACTCATGAATACCGGTATTATTAAAATTAATATAAATCTGCGAAAAACAAACGCTTGTAACCTAACGCACTAAAGCGACCATTTGCATAATGGTTGTAAAATAAGTTATCCCGACAGACCCGATGTATTAAGTCTATGATGGATTAATGGTGGACTGGTGGTCCAACACGAAGCCAACATGGACGCGATGAATCTTTTTTGCCTTCTCGCAAACCTTATCAGTTCTTCACTCAACGCCAGTGACTCTTTTTCGGAGAAGCATAGAAATAACATTTAACATGTTTAATTTGTTTAATGTTTTATTTTATTTGGAAATATTCCATTTTCACTCAAATAAGCCAACTGTTAAATCCGCATTTGCCACAACGGAACGGACGTTATTAACAACAGTGCAAATTTATATTCTAGCCAAGTCTTGAATTCCCCGGATAATTTAAATAACGATCCGCTCTTTTTCCACCTTTGAGATGATGTATCTTCAATTTTGAAATGTGGCATATGCACCCTTTCGTACCCAAGAAGAAGAAATATACATAGGCCTATAACATAATACACCTGAAACGAGGAGACTGGCTATTAAAACCTCCACGTTAAGGCATTATTCCGATGAGATGTCAATCTGTCATTACAAAAAAAATCACTGATCAAACAATGGCGCAGTAATTTATTGCGCAATCAATCGTCCGCGCACCGAATTTTAGGGGAACAACTTAACGAATAGCAGTGATTATAGAATCCGTATCACACACATAGTCTGTTATCAGTGCTACAACCCAGCAACACAACCATTTGTATAGCATTTCCACAATGTTGGCCCAACGTCGAGACGTTCGGCCAACATTGTGGAAATGGTATACAAATAGTTTGTGTTTACTGGGAATGTGTCAGTGTGGTAGAGGCGTGAGAAACTAGGAATCCATGATCCAGACATAATTATGTACACTACAGCAGTCAGACCCTGCAGATGGCCATCACCTGATCACTGGTGCTGGTTCGTGATCTTTCTAAACCCTTTCGGCTCGGTGCGGTGAGTCGTTG
This sequence comes from Flabesymbios commensalis, assembly GCA_964017125.1. Taxonomy (NCBI): domain Eukaryota; kingdom Metazoa; phylum Annelida; class Polychaeta; order Terebellida; family Flabelligeridae; genus Flabesymbios; species Flabesymbios commensalis. The sequence goes on along the minus strand of OZ024907.1, from coordinate 20,737,708 downwards.
AATTACTTTTGAGTTCACCCTATGACTTGCAAGACAGAAAAAAATGTCCAGGTAAATGATTGAGAAGTATCATTCAAAAGATGTCTTGTTATAAACTAGGATACTTTTCATAACTTGAAGCAGCAAATCGCGTGGACGTGTGTCCATTATTATGACGTTCACGTATATGTACTACTCTTGCACGATTGCTATTGCGTGTTGGAGTTGCTAATTAATGCTATACTTGTTGTGCTCAATAAATAATAATAGTGATAAACAGTGGTTTAGCAATGAACCGGTTAACACGTAGACCATGGATTTGTTCACGGATTTGATATCCCGGGAAGAACGTGTTATTCGGTGAATAACCCCGTGGGGTCTGCCATAGCCGCCCCCGGGGTCTGCCATCAGAAAACTTCACACATTCATGTTTATTTGTATCAAAACTGAAACTGGTCTACGTAAAACTAGAGCACTCTCTATATTAGAGTTTACTATGTATACTCGAGTTAATAACAGCGAGCTGAAGGTATAGCATTTAATACCGACTCTTCAGATTTTCCATGGCCGTGGGAATCAGTCAAGCGAGACCAGATAATCCGGCTGCCGGATTCAGAAAGGTGCTCATTCACAATTTGTTCAGATCCCGCTCGAAAAAAAGAGACGTTGTACCAATATTGCCTTGCTGTTGGGCTAGCGTCACAGTAGATGGCAGCATTGAGCCAGCCTTGGCTCAACGTTTCGTGTTTGCTGGGCGTCACGCCTGATCAATGACCTGTAGACTGACGACTCACGCTGCCACCTCCCCACTAACCAGTACAATACTGTAACACTAATTGAATCAACATAGCCTTGCAAAGCGCAATATGAACAATATGAGTTTGCGGAATCAGATTGTTTTGCTTTTGAATACCAATAGGCCTAGTGATTTGATATTACACAGACCTACATTTCAAAACCAATACAACAGTTGCTGCAGTGCTACATTTCAAATATAATCCAGTTTGTTCAATGCTGTATTGCGTCCCAAGATTTTCTATAATAAAAGTAGTAGTAGTAGTAGGCCGTGTGTTGAAAGGGTTTTGAAATTTCATCAAGCATCCACAATCCTGTTCTCTCCCAGCGAAGTGCCGCCCGTTCACTACACCCTCCCCCCACCACCGCAGGCGTAAACCGATGAATCAGTGAAACAATCCTGTAGCGGAGAGAATGTTCAGAGTGTTCATTCAAAGAACAAGTTTTTTTGAACTCCTAACTAAATTATATATCCCTCAATTACCATGCTTACAGAAACGCTGAAACGACACGAAAAAATATTGTTTTCTCATTAAATTTGATAAATGGCTTTATTGATTTTCCGTATCTTTGATAAAAATAATGACATCACTCTTGGGGTAAAAACTGCTAGTGGTAAACAAATTTCGATATTGCCTCATTCTGAAAAAATAACGTCAGTAAACGACATGTTCAGAGGGCCAACTCATTTCTCACAGATACATATATAGTCAGGGCCCATTTTTCAAAAAGAGGCGATCTTAAAGTTTGTAAGGCATTTCTTAGTAGAATTTGTCATGCAGCTGTTTTCACACAATTCGGATATGCTGATTCCAAATCTGCCCCATGCCAAGTTCTATTTTAAGTTTTTCCCTTTCAAAATTGCAAAACAAAATGGCCGCCAAAATAGCAGATAAAGTCTCAATTATCATTATTATACATCATATCTGGGTGCACAGCGGACACACAAACTTGCCTTTCGTGTTCAAAATAACATTTTTGTTTTGAGGAATTTCATGTTTTAAGACCTGGTCAACTATCACGCAAAAAATCCAAGATGGCCGCCAATAATACAGAAAGTACCATAAAGTTTTTCTAAGAGTCATAGAAAGTTGTTTTTGGTGGCCAAATATAGGTTTTTAATACAAATAATTCTAGTATAATACAGTAATAACCTCTAACTTTTATATTACATGAAGTTTCAGGGAAAAATCCAAGATGGCCGCCAATTATACAACAAGTAGGCTACTATAACCATTTTTGGCCCATCCGGCCTTTAGGCCTAAGATGAGCTTATGCCATCGTGTTGCTTCTGTCGTTTGTCGTCTGTCCACAATTCACAAGAAATGCTTCTTCTCCTTCAATTATTATCCGATTTCAATTCTGTTTGGTTTGTTTGAAAGAGATCGGGCCTGTGCATTAAACTTCCTCGCGGATTTTAAAAATTTTAATTAATAATTAACTTATGACCTAATTGAGACCCAATTAGGGCACTCTGTCCACAATTCACAAGAAATGCTTCTCCTCCCTTAATTCTTATCCGATTTCAATTCTCTTTAGTTTGTTTGAAAGAGCTCAGGCCTGTGCAATAAACGTCCTCACGGATTTCAGAAATTGTAATTATTAATTAACTTATCACCTAATTAAGACCCAATTAGGGCACTCTGTCCACAATTCACAAGAAATGCTTTTCCTCCCTCAATTCTTATCCTCAATCCTAATTCTTATTATTGTGCCTGTGCATAGAATTTTCAGAAATTTTATTTCGTAATCAACTAGCGCTAATAAAGGATTCCCTTCTGTGTCATTGCCACTCTGGTCCTAAATGTCGTAGGAAGTTATTTTTGACGCTTAAATAGTTTTCTGATACAAACAAATTACACAGCATCAACAAACTCAACTTCCATGTTACATGTAGCAGGGTTAGAAATTAACTTTTTGGAGCACTGGCCTAGAGGACCACCAGTCCCGAAAATCTGTTGGTCCTCTGCCATTTCTGGTGGTCCTGTTAAAACAGTATTGGGCAAGGACATTTCAGTGGCCTGTCAAACACTGCTATCCAGTAATCTAAACAGAGGGACGATCATTTCAATCTTTTAAACAGTTTTGGCCCCAGAGTTTTTTGTGGCCTGTCGGACCACTGATGCCCAGTGTTCTGGTGGCCCTAAGGATTATTTGGTGGCCTCGGGCCACCGGACCACTGCTAATTTCGAACCCTGATGTAGTCACGAGGAATGCAAAAAATATGATTATTTGAAAAACAACACATTAACTATGAGGAAATTGCACAAAAGTAACATGTGTTACTTTCATAACTGTAGCTACATAGGCTTGCTGTGTATATCTCAGATTTGTATGAATGCCATCATCTTGCATACTGATAATGCTAGAATAGTCGCCCTCATCAATATATTGCTCATATATTTGTGCAGCTTCGAAATTGATGTAGCAACTCCTTGATAGGACGCCACTGGCTACTTTCTCGTTGTCCTAATTCACACTTAATCAAACCAAATGTGATAGTTCTTCAGGTTGAGCAGGAAGCTTTTACACGAGAACTAGTTGCAGTTGTCCATCGATGAAGCTCCAACCACAATCTCATACATGTTTATAATATTGTCATCTGGCCAGAGCTGTATTTATTGCTAAACAGGCCTAAAATACAACGGAAACAATATCCACTTTTTGTGGCAGGGGTTATTGACGAAGAGGATACATTGAAATACTCCAATTGGCTCAAGTTCCAGTCCTGGGTGTTTATGAATTAATTTAAATGTCTTTCTTTTAGAATTAATGTGCTGAAACGGTTGAATAGTACGATAAATATCACCAGTTCTAGGTTGAGACAGATAGGCATTGCTATGATGAGAACGTTTCGAAAGCAGAATGATCAAGTTTACATCAGTTACTACGACTACCGCATTGTTTGATTGTCGTATTAACATTTAACGTCACATCATGTACTTCAGTATTTTTCACGCTTAAATACCAGTGTTCATTGAATAGTTGAATAGCATTGTTTTTTTACCAAAAGTGGTGAATTTGAACATTGAACTGAAACTGTATTGCCCGCCTCCCTGATTCTGTACTTTATCTGTTATATATTCATCTGAGATAACATCGCAGTGTGCATGGAAATGTTTTTGCTGTAGGATACATGTGTCGTGCATAGATTATTAGATGATCAATGTTTATTACAAAATAATATAGTACATAAGTACTAAATACTCTGTGTGAATGATAATTATTCTACTATGTCTGGAGGAGACATATAGTTATTAGGGACCTTAATATCTTCACGTCCGTCATATGATTTCATCTCTTTATATATGGTAAGACTTATTGTCTTTAACATTGATACCTCTTCTTGCAAAATATGGTTGCCGCTCTCATACCACTTCAAAACACAACTGAACCTTTTGGGTTATTGTATATTATGCGAGAGTGAGAGCTTATATCTGATTAGAAGCATGCATGACCAGAACCTACTGATTCCTCATACATTCTACCATATCACGACCACATCTAGAAAGTTTCTGTATTTTATGTGTTTCTTCATAAAAACATCCTGATCGTGCTACAAACGGTATTGTTGCCCCAATTACCACATATTCTGCATCATATCTTGTTGGAAAAGTGTACCCAATCATCTTTGGTGACTTGTTCATGACACTATAACATTTAGTTGCCAAGACTAGGTTAGTTACTAACATCTTCTGAAGATGGTGTATGTTCACACTATATTTATAAAATAAATTCATCGTCAGTATTTTCAACATTACCCTAGCGTGTCCTCAACCATCAATCTTTTATGCCCAAAACATATATAAGTCAACTTCTGCACCAAATTACAGATTTACGATATCGTGTAACTGTATTTTATCATAGTTATTGATGGTGATATCATCACATTCAAGTTAGGGGAGTAAAGGTATGTGTAGCCTACATTACGGTTTTGTGTGGATCTCTGATCTCTGTACGCGAATCGTCATTGTATTGTGTTGAAAAAAAATGAAATCTCTGGGCTCAATAATTCACTTCCAGCCAGCCCGATACATTTAATTTGGCCTGTTGATAAAATATGGTGTAGCGTTTTTCTGCTAGTGCGTGGAGTCCATGACAGAAAAGTGACGCTGACACTGAGTTGGCATGCTGATCTATTCTAGGTCGTGTGGCTATTGCTTGAGTGCACAGGTAATTTTATAACGACCTTTTAATCCGTCTGGGCCGAGTTCAGAGGTAGACGGACTGTGTTGGCGGTTGCCCGGCACCCCAGACCGAAGCTTTCTTACAATAGCTCATCTTAAACTAATCAAGTGCTTGTCTCTGCTCGCGGTGCTCGTACACGTGCAAAGTAAACAGAGGGATCAATAAATCGTCACACTTAACATTCTGCACCCTGTGAACAAAATGCAGTGTTCAGAGTTTTTGGTAACTTTATACACGTTACGTTCAACACAATGTCTATAGCCGACACTGTACCTCAATCCTTAATTAAAGCGCTAAAATATTTTTATTTAAACCAAAAGACCAAAGTGTTTTTTCCATTTGAAATCATAATAAATGTCTTAGTTAGCTGTTTCTGCTTCATTTGAATACCAATGCTCTGACTCATACTGACTGCACAGTGTATTTTTCTTAGTTACATCCTGTGACATGTTCCACATTCGTACAGGCACTGGTCAGCGAGGGTGTGACGCTACGACCATTATAAATATTTTGCTCTTTCAGTGCGGGGATCCACTTTAGACGTAAAAATCTGACGTCAATAGACGTCAGATTCTGACGTATAAAGTCGGTCCCCGCGCTGAACAGAATAAAATAAAAAGGCATGGAAACTTAGTATTTTTTAATTATGAATGGCTATTGTGATTTATGATTTACTGGAGAGGAAAAATAATTGTATCGATACATTATGCTCTGATTTCGGATACGTGATTTTTCTTCAATCATCTGTAATAATATGCGAGCCGCGTTGACCTGTATTAGAATCATTTCAAATATTATGGTATTATTAGCTTACATTGTTGTTTAGTCCTACAAGTATGCTTGAAGTGGCAATATAATCTGAGAAATTTTAGTGTTGTGTGTTTGAAGTGTTCTTGGTATTTAATGGGTAACAAAATGAAATAAGTGACTGCACATCTATTTGATTCTTTCTTTTACCTATACCTTAAATACAAAATCGACAAAATTTCCTGATATTTAAGGGTTTAGCAAAACCATACATCCTCATAATGTATATACAATATTTTGGTAAGTTAACGATAGATTAAGTTGCCCTAGGCCTCAGGCGGTTAGCGTCTGTACTGGATCAAACTCAGATTATCATTGACCTTATACCGAGACTTATGTTATCTTTTCTTATGTTACATTGACCTATCTCGTATGTCACTGTCGTACTTTGATGTTACACCAGTATACATGACAATGACAGTTACCATATTACAAGACAACGTGTTTACATATCCCATATCAACCATCGCGACACCTTTTTACTGTGATATACATTCTATATCAACAAAAAAATGATTGTCACAATGACCATAAATACTCATGAATACCGGTATTATTAAAATTAATATAAATCTGCGAAAAACAAACGCTTGTAACCTAACGCACTAAAGCGACCATTTGCATAATGGTTGTAAAATAAGTTATCCCGACAGACCCGATGCATTAAGTCTATGATGGATTAATGGTGGACTGGTGGTCCAACACGAAGCCAACATGGACGCGATGAATCTTTTTTGCCTTCTCGCAAACCTTATCAGTTCTTCACTCAACGCCAGTGATTCTTTTTCGGAGAAGCATAGAAATAACATTTAACATGTTTAATTTGTTTAATGTTTTATTTTATTTGGAAATATTCCATTTTCACTCAAATAAGCCAACTGTTAAATTCGCATTTGTCACAACGGAACGGAAATTATTAACAACAGTGCAAATTTATATTCTAGCCAAGGCTTGAATTCCCCAGATAATTTAAATAACAATCCGCTCTTTTTCCACCTTTGAGATGATGTATCTTCAATTTTGAAATGTGGCATATACACCCTTTCGTACCCAAGAAGAAGAAATATACATAGGCCTATAACATAATACACCTGAAGCGAGGAGAATGGCTATTAAAACCCCCACGTTAAGGCATTATTCCAATGAGATGTCAATCTGTCATTAGAAAAAAAATCACTGATCAAACAATGGCGCAGTAATTTATTGCGCAATCAATCGTCCGCGCACCGAATTTTAGGGGAACAACGATGAGCAGTGATTATAGAATCCGTATCACACACATAGTCTGTTAGCAGTACTACAACCTTGCAACACAAACATTTGTATAGCATTTCCACAATGTTGGCCCAACGTCGAGACGTTGGGCCAACATTGTGGAAATGGTATACAAATAGTTTGTGTTTACTGGGAATGTGTCAGTGTGGTAGAGGCGTGAGAAACTAGGAATCCATGATCCAGACATAATTATGTACACTACAGCAGCCAGACCCTGCAGGTGGCCATCACCTGATCACTGGTGCTGGTTCGTGATCTTTCTAAACCCTTTCGGCTCTGTGCGGTGAGTCGTTGAATTACTTTTGAGTTCACCCTATGACTTGCAAGACAGAAAAAAATGTCCAGGTAAATGATTGAGAAGTATCATTCAAAAGATGTCTTGTTATAAACTAGGATACTTTTCATAACTTGAAGCAGCAAATCGCGTGGACGTGTGTCCATTATTATGACGTTCACGTATATGTACTACTCTTGCACGATTGCTATTGCGTGTTGGAGTTGCTAATTAATGCTATACTTGTTGTGCTCAATAAATAATAATAGTGATAAACAGTGGTTTAGCAATGAACCGGTTAACACGTAGACCATGGATTTGTTCACGGATTTGATATCCCGGGAAGAACGTGTTATTCGGTGAATAACCCCGTGGGGTCTGCCATAGCCGCCCCCGGGGTCTGCCATCAGAAAACTTCACACATTCATGTTTATTTGTATCAAAACTGAAACTGGTCTACGTAAAACTAGAGCACTCTCTATATTAGAGTTTACTATGTATACTCGAGTTAATAACAGCGAGCTGAAGGTATAGCATTTAATACCGACTCTTCAGATTTTCCATGGCCGTGGGAATCAGTCAAGCGAGACCAGATAATCCGGCTGCCGGATTCAGAAAGGTGCTCATTCACAATTTGTTCAGATCCCGCTCGAAAAAAAGAGACGTTGTACCAATATTGCCTTGCTGTTGGGCTAGCGTCACAGTAGATGGCAGCATTGAGCCAGCCTTGGCTCAACGTTTCGTGTTTGCTGGGCGTCACGCCTGATCAATGACCTGTAGACTGACGACTCACGCTGCCACCTCCCCACTAACCAGTACAATACTGTAACACTAATTGAATCAACATAGCCTTGCAAAGCGCAATATGAACAATATGAGTTTGCGGAATCAGATTGTTTTGCTTTTGAATACCAATAGGCCTAGTGATTTGATATTACACAGACCTACATTTCAAAACCAATACAACAGTTGCTGCAGTGCTACATTTCAAATATAATCCAGTTTGTTCAATGCTGTATTGCGTCCCAAGATTTTCTATAATAAAAGTAGTAGTAGTAGTAGGCCGTGTGTTGAAAGGGTTTTGAAATTTCATCAAGCATCCACAATCCTGTTCTCTCCCAGCGAAGTGCCGCCCGTTCACTACACCCTCCCCCCACCACCGCAGGCGTAAACCGATGAATCAGTGAAACAATCCTGTAGCGGAGAGAATGTTCAGAGTGTTCATTCAAAGAACAAGTTTTTTTGAACTCCTAACTAAATTATATATCCCTCAATTACCATGCTTACAGAAACGCTGAAACGACACGAAAAAATATTGTTTTCTCATTAAATTTGATAAATGGCTTTATTGATTTTCCGTATCTTTGATAAAAATAATGACATCACTCTTGGGGTAAAAACTGCTAGTGGTAAACAAATTTCGATATTGCCTCATTCTGAAAAAATAACGTCAGTAAACGACATGTTCAGAGGGCCAACTCATTTCTCACAGATACATATATAGTCAGGGCCCATTTTTCAAAAAGAGGCGATCTTAAAGTTTGTAAGGCATTTCTTAGTAGAATTTGTCATGCAGCTGTTTTCACACAATTCGGATATGCTGATTCCAAATCTGCCCCATGCCAAGTTCTATTTTAAGTTTTTCCCTTTCAAAATTGCAAAACAAAATGGCCGCCAAAATAGCAGATAAAGTCTCAATTATCATTATTATACATCATATCTGGGTGCACAGCGGACACACAAACTTGCCTTTCGTGTTCAAAATAACATTTTTGTTTTGAGGAATTTCATGTTTTAAGACCTGGTCAACTATCACGCAAAAAATCCAAGATGGCCGCCAATAATACAGAAAGTACCATAAAGTTTTTCTAAGAGTCATAGAAAGTTGTTTTTGGTGGCCAAATATAGGTTTTTAATACAAATAATTCTAGTATAATACAGTAATAACCTCTAACTTTTATATTACATGAAGTTTCAGGGAAAAATCCAAGATGGCCGCCAATTATACAACAAGTAGGCTACTATAACCATTTTTGGCCCATCCGGCCTTTAGGCCTAAGATGAGCTTATGCCATCGTGTTGCTTCTGTCGTTTGTCGTCTGTCCACAATTCACAAGAAATGCTTCTTCTCCTTCAATTATTATCCGATTTCAATTCTGTTTGGTTTGTTTGAAAGAGATCGGGCCTGTGCATTAAACTTCCTCGCGGATTTTAAAAATTTTAATTAATAATTAACTTATGACCTAATTGAGACCCAATTAGGGCACTCTGTCCACAATTCACAAGAAATGCTTCTCCTCCCTTAATTCTTATCCGATTTCAATTCTCTTTAGTTTGTTTGAAAGAGCTCAGGCCTGTGCAATAAACGTCCTCACGGATTTCAGAAATTGTAATTATTAATTAACTTATCACCTAATTAAGACCCAATTAGGGCACTCTGTCCACAATTCACAAGAAATGCTTTTCCTCCCTCAATTCTTATCCTCAATCCTAATTCTTATTATTGTGCCTGTGCATAGAATTTTCAGAAATTTTATTTCGTAATCAACTAGCGCTAATAAAGGATTCCCTTCTGTGTCATTGCCACTCTGGTCCTAAATGTCGTAGGAAGTTATTTTTGACGCTTAAATAGTTTTCTGATACAAACAAATTACACAGCATCAACAAACTCAACTTCCATGTTACATGTAGCAGGGTTAGAAATTAACTTTTTGGAGCACTGGCCTAGAGGACCACCAGTCCCGAAAATCTGTTGGTCCTCTGCCATTTCTGGTGGTCCTGTTAAAACAGTATTGGGCAAGGACATTTCAGTGGCCTGTCAAACACTGCTATCCAGTAATCTAAACAGAGGGACGATCATTTCAATCTTTTAAACAGTTTTGGCCCCAGAGTTTTTTGTGGCCTGTCGGACCACTGATGCCCAGTGTTCTGGTGGCCCTAAGGATTATTTGGTGGCCTCGGGCCACCGGACCACTGCTAATTTCGAACCCTGATGTAGTCACGAGGAATGCAAAAAATATGATTATTTGAAAAACAACACATTAACTATGAGGAAATTGCACAAAAGTAACATGTGTTACTTTCATAACTGTAGCTACATAGGCTTGCTGTGTATATCTCAGATTTGTATGAATGCCATCATCTTGCATACTGATAATGCTAGAATAGTCGCCCTCATCAATATATTGCTCATATATTTGTGCAGCTTCGAAATTGATGTAGCAACTCCTTGATAGGACGCCACTGGCTACTTTCTCGTTGTCCTAATTCACACTTAATCAAACCAAATGTGATAGTTCTTCAGGTTGAGCAGGAAGCTTTTACACGAGAACTAGTTGCAGTTGTCCATCGATGAAGCTCCAACCACAATCTCATACATGTTTATAATATTGTCATCTGGCCAGAGCTGTATTTATTGCTAAACAGGCCTAAAATACAACGGAAACAATATCCACTTTTTGTGGCAGGGGTTATTGACGAAGAGGATACATTGAAATACTCCAATTGGCTCAAGTTCCAGTCCTGGGTGTTTATGAATTAATTTAAATGTCTTTCTTTTAGAATTAATGTGCTGAAACGGTTGAATAGTACGATAAATATCACCAGTTCTAGGTTGAGACAGATAGGCATTGCTATGATGAGAACGTTTCGAAAGCAGAATGATCAAGTTTACATCAGTTACTACGACTACCGCATTGTTTGATTGTCGTATTAACATTTAACGTCACATCATGTACTTCAGTATTTTTCACGCTTAAATACCAGTGTTCATTGAATAGTTGAATAGCATTGTTTTTTTACCAAAAGTGGTGAATTTGAACATTGAACTGAAACTGTATTGCCCGCCTCCCTGATTCTGTACTTTATCTGTTATATATTCATCTGAGATAACATCGCAGTGTGCATGGAAATGTTTTTGCTGTAGGATACATGTGTCGTGCATAGATTATTAGATGATCAATGTTTATTACAAAATAATATAGTACATAAGTACTAAATACTCTGTGTGAATGATAATTATTCTACTATGTCTGGAGGAGACATATAGTTATTAGGGACCTTAATATCTTCACGTCCGTCATATGATTTCATCTCTTTATATATGGTAAGACTTATTGTCTTTAACATTGATACCTCTTCTTGCAAAATATGGTTGCCGCTCTCATACCACTTCAAAACACAACTGAACCTTTTGGGTTATTGTATATTATGCGAGAGTGAGAGCTTATATCTGATTAGAAGCATGCATGACCAGAACCTACTGATTCCTCATACATTCTACCATATCACGACCACATCTAGAAAGTTTCTGTATTTTATGTGTTTCTTCATAAAAACATCCTGATCGTGCTACAAACGGTATTGTTGCCCCAATTACCACATATTCTGCATCATATCTTGTTGGAAAAGTGTACCCAATCATCTTTGGTGACTTGTTCATGACACTATAACATTTAGTTGCCAAGACTAGGTTAGTTACTAACATCTTCTGAAGATGGTGTATGTTCACACTATATTTATAAAATAAATTCATCGTCAGTATTTTCAACATTACCCTAGCGTGTCCTCAACCATCAATCTTTTATGCCCAAAACATATATAAGTCAACTTCTGCACCAAATTACAGATTTACGATATCGTGTAACTGTATTTTATCATAGTTATTGATGGTGATATCATCACATTCAAGTTAGGGGAGTAAAGGTATGTGTAGCCTACATTACGGTTTTGTGTGGATCTCTGAGCCGGTGGTTGTGACTTCATTCGTTCAATTGTGTCCAACTGAGTTATCAGCGCATTACCAGGCTTTTGTACGGTATCTATTCTGATCAACAATATAAAAATTAAGATGATACTATTATCATGATTATGTAACTTGTCAATCCGATTGAGAAACATAATTTTTATGGGATGTGCACGTTTTAACCAGCACAATATACCTAGTTACTAGAATCATAAATTGTTAAATTTAAACGACTGCTTTTCTCAATAGGAACGGAACATGTATGTGTGTCATTATTGCCATGGTTATGCAGACCACCTTGATGGATTAACTTCATGTTTTGCTTAACTCTAGTACAGGGTTTGGGCAGGAGGGTGCCACCCGTGGCCAACGTACATTTAAATTATTGCTTTCTTCCTTACGGTACTGCAAAAACACGATCCAGGTGGATATCACAAAGGCCACATACTAATAGGCCTAGAACAAATATATGGTGAGCGACAGGTTATCTAGTGCCGGACAGTGATCAACAATCATAAAATATTTTTTGTCAATAGTCTAAACATTTTTACAACATGCCGGATATTAAGTTTGTTTCCCTCGGCTTCTAAATGTGAAATAATGACTTTATTAAATAAATCATTATTATTACACTGGCCTACGATCTGTCGTTTTCCTGGCGCAACATTTGTTTCCCCCCCATAACTTTGTAAAATATTAATAATATATGTTATTACGGCTCTGAATTGGTTTCCTGGGTTTGAGAAACCTATATGTAGACACCTAAATACATCTCTACGTTATTTGGAAGCAAAGTTATAGCACATTGCACATTGGATTTTTTCCTCTAGCGGCAAAAGCACCAGGTGAAATTCAGGGGACTTTAAGTATGTTGCTCAGGTGGGTGTTATTACACCGAAATGATGTTTTTATGTTCATTGTAAGCCAAGCCGTGATGTAAAGTTGTGACATTTTCACTAATTTTGGCGGCCATTTTGTTTTTAAATTTTGAGTAGGAAAAACACAAAATATAGCTTGGCATGGGGCAGATTTGGAATCAGCGTTCCCAAATTGTGCAAGAACAACTGCATGCCAAATTCTACTAAAAAATGCCTTACCAAGTCAGAATTTTCGAAAATGGGCCCTGACTAATACATGTATACTATGTACACAGATCCATATAGAAGGCAAGGCTGAATGATCTGTCTCGTGTGATGTTCAGGCAGTAAAGACGTTGGGACAACGCGGAAACAACGCGTGTACTGAATACATTGTGCGTACATTGGCCATAATATTTGTTTTTCGTCAACACATATTGTTTAGTTGAGAGGCTGTGTAAATTCATCACAGAAGGCGATGAAGAAATCGTGCCAGATATCTAGTCCTAGATTGACAGAGTGACTGTATGACAACACGGTGGGCAAGCCTGTCCCAAGTGGCACAAGACACAATCTTATTAATACATATCACATTTCAATCTAGATCCCGGTTGAGTCGCCCACTCTGTGGGAAGATTAAATATAATATTTGATGCATAGGGCCTACCTGTTAACATGATTCCGTTAATGTCAATGAATGTCACTGAACACTTACCATGATATACCACGAAATGTCACACATATATACGCTACACGCAATGTTTGGCTGGAAATTATAAAATTATGTTATTTTTTGTATTTTAAAGTTCTGAAGCACCCTTGCTCTTAACCTCCAACTGAAAATTGGAAAATTATTTCTTTAGAAAAAAATAAAATCATAAATTATAGAGTATGTTAAATGTTTGAATTTTGAAGCTCCAAACCCTTGCTATGAGCCGCATGCTAAAAATTGTACAATTATTTCTTTAGAAAAAAGGTAATCAGAGGCTAGATAAATCGTATTACGGTTTGACATTGTATTAGAAAGTCGGTTTGAGGAATCACTTTGCTATAAATGTACTTACAGACATTACAGATTGTTTCTTATTTTACAATGTTCACCAATTTGAACGTAATGCCAAGTCAACATTTACGTCAAAAAGAGAAGTTGGGCTTTATTTTACTAATTATGTTCCTGTACACACTCCCATCAGAGTAGAGCGAAGTTTATGCAACGTTGGCAGTGTATCACAATGCCCATATTGCAGCAGCCTATGTGTGTCATATCCATGATATTACTCCCACGAGCCATTCTAAATTATTAGACCTATTTCCGTTTGGACTTTGAATGTGTGAACAAGCCTGCAGGATAGACAGACATTAGACTACACAAATCTATTCAACTACATGTACAATGTAGATCTGGTTTTCAACAATAAAAACAACAACTATTCTCGGTATTCAGCCTGGTGTGGTATAGATAAAACTATTGATTAGCGGCTTTCCAGTTGAGGCTGTTTGACAATGATATTGAGTAACAGTTACCAGGGCGGCCGACAATCGATGCAAAGAAATTGGATTGGTTCACGGACGTAAGATGACGCCATTGTTTGTCAGGCTGGGATTCCTAACCTTCTCAACCCTATAGATAAAACACAGGTGTTTGATATAAGTTAGGCCTACATGGCAAATACATGGCGTATTTTACCAAAACTATGGCTTGAAGGATAGCTGGTTAGATATGTAACGCCTTTTAAACGTATCTCTTACTGTACAACAACTACAACACAGTAGGCCTACACACTTACGAGCTGCTTCTAGCATAATAAAAATAAATTGTTTGGGTAATACTAGAATGACATATCTTTCTACAACATCGAAATTGCTTATTATCTTATATATATGAATACACAAATCTTGAATACAACATTTTCGTGATATATCATATACTTCAGATTATACTATTTATTATATATTCAGCTTTTTATCGACCCTCTTACCAGTAAATTAAGATATTTTTAGTAAAAAAACAATGGTAACACATTTATTTAAATATTTATAGGCTCTAAGAAATAAAATATCTACAAAATATTGTAAAATGCTGGGTGGGATTACATGTATTACATAAAACTGAAAGTACATGGACATTAGGAATATCGTGAGGACATAAAAAACAATAAAACAGTATGACGCACGACTGTTGAGTTAACTCTTCAAAGACTTATCATGACTATGTAGTAGTTTTTAAAGCATATTATAACTGTTTTCCTTCACTCACCCGGTTAGGGGCTCTTGGCATGTCTAGGGGATTTACCCCCAGGCATGCCCAGCCAGTCGGAGTATCGGGTTTTGTTGTGCAGTTCAATGCTGAAACGCTGTGGCATTTCGCTCAGTGTCGCTATCCTCGTGCGGATAGTCCCCAGATATTAAGCATTCGTCCCAATGTTCAGCCTGATGTGAAACTATTATCTCCAGACTAGCTTATTGCCATACCGTGACCACAAATCAGACTATAATTTCAGTCAGTTACCATTCTTTAGCACTCTATTTAATTTAGTACGTAATAATATTTTTGCTCGTCTTTGTATTTTTCAGTCGCATGAGGATACATCTAATGTGCTACCTTTACTAAGAGACGATGAAGCTGATCAGCGACAGCACCGTCATGGCGTCACCATCAGACCCACCAGTAGGTGCACCAACATCAGCCGTGCCAAGTCAGCTGCCTCAACATACACATCCTACAGTGGACAAAAGGAGCACGGAGAACTCAAATTACCAAAGACATTTCTGACACGTAAAGGAGCCCTGCTCCTGTTCTCTAGCCCTGATCCTGATCAGGAGCTGAGTGAGAAAGAGAAGGATTACCTGCAGCATGCCAGAAAACTCCTCAAACACCGCTATAAAGATTACTGTAGTAAGCTGGGTGGCAGTGTGGACCGACTGGTGCAATCTATTCTTATGTTTGGAGATCAGGTCAGTAGGTTATTCACAATAATATCATTTAAAGCTGTTTTGTAGACCGCTGGGTTTTTTTTCACAAATGTTATTTTTCAACTTGTAGTATTTTAGCTGAATACAGTTGAAAAACCATTACGATCACGGATAATTTCGATATGTTTACCTACTGTAATGTATATATATATAATGTATGGTTTGCAACACTTCCATAAGAGAAATAGGCTTAGATATAGAAATCATCTTCATCTATCCAGTTGTCTGCTACCGGCAGACTGCCTGGATATCACGTATATGTGTTATGAATTCAGAACCCCCCTCTTTCCTGGCCAACTCCTGCGGGTCAGACAATCTGACCTGAGTGTGACCTCCACACAACAGTCAGTAAACCGATGACGTCATAATGATTATTCATGTTGCTCCCACCCCTCCTTTTCGTACAGGCCTCACACACACCTGTTGTCAAGGTCAGACTGGTAGTCTGACGGTCTGACCTGACGGGGCAGGGTGATAGAAATAGGCTTACAGACAGTCTTACAGAAATAGGCGTACAGACAGTCAGGGCTCTCTCACTTCTCCACTGTTGCGCTATGAAGAATGAACGCGAAATCTTGTATGATTCTGTAGCCGCAATTATCAATATACAACCGACAAATGAAATGTTTCTAGGAATTATGACATCTAGAGACATACCAGTGGTGAAGTCACTAGCGCAATTTATTTATGGTTGCTTTAAACAAATTAAGGGCTAAAACTACTGAGTATAATAAATCTGTCACCTGTCGCTATATTATTCATATTATCATGCCCTCATGATCTGACTTGGATATTACCACATATCAAGACGGTTGTTGCTCTGGGATCTTATTATTTGGCTTTTTGGGGCCGGTTAGGGACGTTTCCGTCGCCTTTGTTATCAGACGAGGTGGGGCCTTATGGAGGATTTCAGAGTTGCTAAGTCAACTGATTTTCTCCATGAGGTCGGGAATGTTTTTCTTCGATTGTAACTCCGAGTATGTGGTTCTAACTAGGTCGTGATTGAAACAGTATGAATTAAACAATATAGTGAATTATAAAAAGGCTTAATGTTTTTGTGCGAGGGCCATGTCCTGTGTGAATTGCACAAAGAATTTTTAACCGCCATTACTACTGTTATTACGTCGTTAAGTTTGCACCACTAGTCAATCTCAGGGAATCTCCGCGCTCATAGCGACTGTGCTTGCATGGTCACATGATATTATATTTAATTTTAAAAAATACCATATAATTTTTACCATTGGCTTATTGCATACTCCAGTTACTGTAGCATAATCATGCACTTGTATATATTTTAGGTTTCTACGCTTTCCAGAGTGTCTTTTTTGCTACTATATATAATTAGTATGTCATACGTAGTAGCTATTTTATCTCTGGTTTTGGTGCGGGAAACAAAATGATAGACCACTATGTTATCTTGGCAATTCCTTTTATTTCATTTTTAGTAGTAGTCATTTATATTATCGAAATACCCAGTTTTTATTTTGGCAATGCCACTTAACATGATTTTAGCTGTCTATGTCATACCATGTATATTATCATATGATTTTAACAAACTAACAATCTTGTATATACATGTACATATATCTCTTTCATTTCTATGACAAATAAGTCTGTAATGACTTTTCTTTTCTGTCAATAAAATATCTGTCTGTCTGTCTCACTTTAAATTCGGCGGGAACAGACGTTAACACGCCCATTTATTGGTATGTGAACCCAGACAACATCACTCCAGTGGTCCACCAGTGGCTATAAACGGCAAAAAACCACTGGTGGACCACCAGTGGCACACCAGCGGCAATCAGAAGGTGGGATTTGCCACTGATGGCCACTGATGGCCCACCAGTGGTCCACCACCGGCAAAAAATGTAGCTAGTTGGCCACCCGCTATCAGCTGGAAATACGTGTGGTGGGCCACCACCGGCAAACAGTGGCATTTGGTGGTGGGCCACCACAGAAAAAACTAATGACTCAATGCTGGGCTAGCATTCCTTCTATTATGCGCACTGAAAGATTGTTTCGGTTCTGGTTTCCTATGAAGTTTTTTTTTAAACTCAGGAGTTTTCAAAATATAACAATGACGGTCACGCTAGTTATCACAAAGAGTTGCATGGATTTTAATATTAATTTAGTTTCGACATGCCGTCCTGCGAAAAAAATCATACATTTTATAACCCGCAAAAACGTACAGTAGAACATGTCACCATTTACCCACTAAACAAACTAAATTTTATGTGTAAGGCTATAGCGCATTCCATAAAATTATTAAGAATAATGCATAAATACTACTGTTTATTGTTGTTGCCTTTGGAGCATCACTTGTGTTATCGCACCTCAGTAAACTAGTCTGCTGTGCAAAGCTAACGCGACAGTGAAACTGGGAGGTTAACAGGTTAAGTATGTAATTGTATTGTTTTCTTCATTACTAAAGGAGACAGAGAAGGATGGCAGGAGTATATCAGACGAGGAGAATAAGGCGTTCTTGGGATTCCTGCATCACCTTGACGACAGAAGTGGTGACCTTCACACACAACCAGGAGGGGATTGTGACTTCTACCTCAAAGATCTCTGTGACATCTCCAGATCTGGGTAAATAACTCCTTAACTTGTACCTGATAATACAAACGTGCTTCTGTGTAGGCCCTTAATCAAAAAGTAAACAATAGCTAATCATTTTCTGATGAACAATACCAATTTACTGTATTGTGCATTCAAAGTGAATCTTCGAACCAACGAACACTTCAGAAAGACCTTTTGCTACATTTGTTTGTTATTCATCTCAGATATTATTTACTCAGTGGTTTCTTTAAGAATGCACAGTATATACACCCTTTTCAATAATAACACGCCACACAGTGACTCAAGCTGAACTATTAAGTTGGGACTCCGGTTACACTCTTTTCGATAACAAAACTCCACACAGTGATCAAAGCTGAACTATTTAGTTGGGACTACTGTTTAATGCGCAAAATCGTGCAAAGAGTGTATAGACCCCCTATTATTTTAAATATTTTTTCATCAATTAAACACAATGTGGCGATAGCGCAATGGGATACTACCTCATTTAAAAACGTCAGAGGAATAACTTACATTGAAAACAGTTACAAATGATTTTACCACGCTCCTGACTGCAAGGGGAAATAGGTTATTTAAAAATTATATTCCTTCTACGCACACAGGTCAGCGCTGTCAAGACCTCCTTCGGTGAGATTCGCCTTTGACAACCAGTCCTTATACAGCGGACATGACCGGAATGACCTGTTGACCCCTGACCCGGATATGCTTCTTGGTCATCCGGGTATGCACTCCAGGCGATCATCACACAACAGTATTAGAAGGTATATAAGCTCAAATATATTCATTATAAATAATTACTGGTGGACTGTTATTATTAACTCTTGTCCTGCTGAATAATTGTTTTTAAATTTCCACCCACTTGATGTTGTGGCTCGCTACCGCGACCCACAACTTCAAGTACGTGAAAATTGGTCATATTTGTTCAATTTGAGACAACATTCGCAAATCTTGATGTTTAAGCACTTATTTCAGTCCCTATATCAGTGATTTGATCACCCGATAAAACGGATTAAAAACGATAATATAGTCTCAATCAGCAGGCCGGAGATTAAAGAAACTGTTGCAATGTGTATCTAAACAGACTAGATTTCGTACATACAATTTCAAAGCTAGACAGCTCCCAATGGTCATTGTAGCAATCGAGAATACATTGTGAATATTAATTTGCATTTGTATACTCCGAAGCATGAAAATATGTCATAGCGCGTTATTGAGAAATCATCCGGTATTATATCCTAGAAAACATCGACCTTATAGATATTGGTGTAAACATACTTATCTGCAATTGAAATAAATACGAACGTAATACTAGTTTTTTGCATGTGACCTTAGGCATTTAGTTAGGCGAAATCAAGTAAATAGATTTGAGGAATATTTGTAATTCTTATTGTGTTAAGGTACCCATCACCGAGTCTTTCCCCGCATCACGGTAAGCGCGTTCTCTCAGCCAGCAAACTACAGGCCTCCATCAAGTCAAACAGCTACCTGGGACAACCTCTCACAACACCCGGTAAATAGATCATCAACATTATTTAACGGATTTTTATTTAAAATCGTATTTGGGTAATTTATAAGGTCGATCATACAAAAACAATCAATAACATGTCACCTCCATAAATAAGAGCTATCTGGCCTGCTCTTACTTATTCAGTTTTCCGCTAATCCTATAAGTTAGGGTCACTGATATAATCCAGTAATATAATTTTTCATAAGGTTTTGTGCTCTTTAAATTGTGGTTATTTAAACCAGGTAATTAAACGTCTACAGACGTCATATTGTGAAGCCTAAAGTCGATCCCCACACTGAAAGAGTAAACTATTTATATATATATTGCAGCGCTCTAAGCGATAAATGAGTATTATAATGATTGCATCCGACATTACCTGCAGGTTCTCTAGGGTTAAATCAGTATTATAATGAATACATCTGACTTTATCCACAGGTTCTCTGGGGTAAATCAGTATCAAATGAGTGAATCTGACAGTGCATTTGACATTACCTACATGTTCGCTGGGGTAAATCAGTATTATAATGTGTGAATCTGACAGTGCATCTGACATTACCTACAGGTTCTCTGGGGTAAATCAGTACTATAATGTGTGAATCTGACAGTGCATCTGACATTACCTACAGGTTCTCTGGGGTAAATCAGTACTATAATGTGTGAATCTGACAGTGCATCTGACATTACCTACAGGTTCTCTGGGGTAAATCAGTATTATAATGTGTGAATCTGACAGTGCATCTGACATTACCTACAGGTTCGCTGGGGTAAATCAGTATTATAATCAATGCATCTGCCTTTACCTGCAGGTTCTCTGGATGGCTTATCCCGCCCTAACACACCCATGCGACACCAGTCTCCCCTTGAACGAGAATCTCCACAACATCTAAACGCCGCCATCAACAGAGGAAGGTCTCCATCTCAAAGCTCATACGGTGAAACATGAAAAGCTTATAACCTCAGTAATATCTAGTTGTGATATTAGAGGTTGATTTAATGTTTGGACAACATTCAACCAAACTGTAGTGCCAGTCATTATATTGTATATAGGTGGCTTGGTGAAAGGAAAAGCATGATAATAGTGTTTTGTTCTCTGTCATCCGCCGCTGCAGTGGTGGTTGAATTTTCGAGCAATATTTTGCCCATGTAGGCCTACTTACTTATTTACTCTATAAAAATGTTCACGTTTTAACCAAAATGAAAGTGTTATGCGGTATGATCCAATATAATAGCTATATTGTGTGATAGAAAAATGTGAATCATTTTTCTATTACCATATAGCGAAGAGCCACTTTTCTTTATATATATAGTTTATATATGTATGTCTACAGTTTGGGTATTGATATAAATAAGCTATTGTACAAAGACTGGTGAATTATTAATTTCGAAGTAGTGCACATATTTTGAAAGTTTCAGAATAACTCGTTTGTAAAATAAAAACTCCAATTGCTGTATGTAAACTATTGCTTGATCTGCTTTCACAGGTAATGGGCGTGTATATAAGCCACATATCACTAGCACTTCCTTACCCCAGCTTACACCTCACTCGCATACACCAATACAGACTGTGCACGAAAATGACACCGAATCTCACATGAGCAATGCATGCACAGAGCACGCGGATGACAATGCACATTTATCCCATACTGTGAATACACCCGTGTTTCCCGACGGAGAACGTATAGATAGTGATACTGAAATCACAGTCAGTGATATATTTGAGCACGGAGATAAAGTAGGTGAGGAGAGGACTGATGGTGAAGCAGCACGTGGTAACTCAGCTCTTAATATGGAAGGTATTTTATCTACTGCCCAAATGTTTCATTCCACATGCACTTTTCAAAATATTTGTGCTTATATTAAAGGGACTGGCCCAGGCTAAAATCATTAAAAAATCGGTGATTTTATTTTGGCTTCTGAATATGACCATATGATGTAAACTTGTCCAAAGACTAGAACTGCAAACAAATTGAATTTGTTCTGCTGCGCATTCACCAGTTAGGCTAGATATAGAGACAAAACTCCTGATTTCTAATTATGGACAAAAATAAGAAATACGGGAATTTCGTCTCTATATCTAGCCTAGCTGGTGCATGCGCAGCAGACAATTTTAAAACTTTTGCAGTTCTAGTCTATGGACATGTTTACATCATATGGTCATATTAAGAAGCCAAAATAAAATCACTGATTTTTGATGATTTCAGTCTGGGCCAGTCCCTTTAATAGCAAAATTTCCTACTTTTGTATAATATATATCTTTGCTAACGGGTGTGTGTTTGCATTACGTTGATATTATCGCCCACTTGGATATGAAAGGGGGTATCTTCCACTTTGCAAAGTAGCATATACACCTTTTCATATCTAAGAGAACGTTATATGCCTTTAGTTAGATTGGCTTACTCTAAGCTCATGCATTGAAGCTGTTTTATAAAAGAAAATGGTTATAGCTTTTAATGTTCACAATGTCAAATAATATTTTAAAAGTCTAATTATAACTGATTTTAAAGTATTTTTAATAATAGAACTCTTAATATTTTTTTCGCCATATTTGATTGTAATAATTATAACATTTTCTTCCTTGAATATTTCTCTAGCTATTAATGCTGCTCCAGATTAGATGGATGACAATGCTATATAAATTTTATTTATTATAACGTAACGTAGGCACGTTTAATAATACATGCACTGACACAATAGTGTCATTAATGACTAGTATTTAAAAAAAAATACCTATATAGTCTTTTAGTATTATAATTGATCGATGAGATTACCACGATTCAGGTAAACCACTCGCGATCAATCATCAAACTGCTCCATATGTTGACCTGCAGCTTTCTTGAATTCTGAACAGTTAGCAAAACAAGTGATTCATGACTGATTGCCTAGCATATCGTCACCACCTATCTCTTTTTAGTAAAGTGTGAGATACATACTTTCATTTCAAAGGGGGCTGAGATAAACCTGACCAAGTATAGTATTCCACTCCTTATCAATGAAAATGTGGTTCAGCCTGTCACATGACGTGATCAGCTATCCACCGCCGTCATTCAGCTGTTATTAAATTAAGGATTAGAATAACATACTTGGTCCTCCAGCCCAAGTCAATCAGCCCGATTTAGATGTTGTCATAACTGATGGCGAGACTGGTACGGATCTTCACATAATAACGATCAAATTCTGGTTTGACACTTTTCCTATTGTCAGATGAAGAGCGTGAGAGAATGACAGCGCATGTGGAAGGCTATCTACATCAGCAAAATAAGCAGAGAAAACAACCATGGACGTCATACCATAGTAATACATATGATCATATAATACAGCAAACATGTCACACTAACCTAGACTGGATAATTTTCACTTACTTGAAGTTGTGGATCGCGTCAGCTAAACACAGCTTCAAATGAGTGAAAATTCCAATTTAATAACTTGGCGGTTAGGCGGTTAGGGATAACCGACATAGGGTTGACGTCTCATGTTTGCTGTACAGCGCCTGAACTGAAAAGTATCGTATCTAATTCCAACTTAATTTTTATTGCACACGAAATCTCCTCTAAAGAATTAAATTGTTTCATATCAGTTTCCTGAATTAAAAACGATGTTTATGTTGTCACTATGAAGATCAGAACCCATCACGTCTGATACATAATCGGATTTCATGTAGGCTTACCGGCATCATCGAATTTCCATAAAAAAAACTTTTCTGCTGCAAATTTTCTAAAACTTCTGTTCATTCCTGAAAACCTTTTTTTTCTATATGGCTATTACCCATACAGTAGCAGTGAGTTGAAACTGCTTTAATGTGTGCAAACAATCTGATGTAGATACGATATTTTGTATTTGATCTGGCGCAGCTTGTTTTTCAGTGTGTTATGGCTTGTGGTACAACCCCGGTGTTATGATTTCTCACAAAAAAGGATGTTTATAGCTTATTGGGGAGGTGTTCATTGTTGCTCATTCTACGTACAAACGCTACCTTCAACCCTTGTCCTGTTGAATTGTCAATTAATCTTTACACCGCTAAATGAAATAATTTAAATAATAAAAGTTATCTCACGCTACCGCGACCCACAACTTCAAGTGGGAGAAAATAACTCCTATTTTTCTTAATTTGAGCGCACATTTTGTTCCTAATAACAGTGATTTGCTCGGCTAATAAAACGGATTTTTAAAACAACTTTCGGTATTACTAAAAGAATTTCCAGTTTTCTCATAAATTGAGTTTTTGATTAGCTAAGCAGTTAGCACAAACTTGTTAATAATGTTCAACAACCCAGAAAGAAGACATTGATGCTATGGTTTGGTCAGCGTAAGAGACTGTTGTCAATTTTTTAATTGCCATGGTGCCAATGTCTAATTGTATATGCTGGGAGTTTATCTATACACCTTAATGCCCCACATTCTCCATTGGTAATTTCATTCAACATTTGGAAAGTTATATCATTCGTCAGTTATGTGTGACATGAGAATGAAAAAGGATTAATATGGGCCTACATTCAGTCAATAATTTGTTTGATTATGTGTGTCACAGTGTGAACTGCAGTGTTATTACTCACAAGCTAACAGCCCAAACCATTGTGGATAATATGACTTCGAATATGTTAAAACACATTTTTGTAAGACAACGATACATATGAGAACCTGCTATGGCCAAAAGCCCTTAAACAGTGTCCTTCCAATACAGGTGACTGGCCATTGGAGGATAATTTCCATACGTGATTCCACCTCGGCCTCCCTTAACAAGTTGCTTATCATAAAGCTGCATTCTTAACTAACCTTTTCTGCTTCATTTGAATGCCTGTGTTGTGGGGTCTACGGTAATTTATTATTTCAGTGCAGGGATCGACTTTAGACGTCAGAATCTGACGTCATAGATGTCAGATTCTGATGTCTAAAGTCGGTACCCGCACTGAAGAGGTTAAGTTACAATAATCATAGGCATGCCATGCCGTTAATAATTTGGAACTAAATAGAGAAATTACGTTCCACTACATCCAAACTATTATTTAATTACCAAGTTGATACTTTCTTATATTTATTATTCTACGGCCATTTTTCGGACGAATACTTCCCTACCGAAATTTGAGCACAGCGATCTTTGGGTACGGGTAGTGAGTTACTCTGCCATTATATATTGTACTAAGCGATCGGACCAATAACGAACGTGTACGGCACGGTCAAAAGGAAAACATACAACTGACATTTGGCCTACATTAGCGAACTTCACACTGCCATATCTCGAAAACGGTGCTTCTGAGGCTAAAAAGGAGTGACATTTCGGGTCTATGGGGGTAAGTGAAAAACTCTTGAGGAACACAGTATCGGCCCATTGCATGATGGTACTGTCAAATCCCCTATTATCAGTCACTCGTCCAAACTATGTGACGGTAGCGTGAGCTACAATCCTTCTAGTTCACTACATAAATGTTCTGGAAAATATCAGCTTAATAAATGAGTAGTCCACTAAGTACCAACAATTGGACAAATCTGCACCCAGAAAGCACCACGTCGATTACAGAGATAGAGGCAACTGGGGTACAACTAAAACCAGAAACATTATATAGAGTGGTCTATAGCTTTAATGTTTAAGATCAACTCATAATCCTACCACAGTAAAGTAGTCGAATGCATTAAACAACTAAAGATTCTAAGACTAAACAACTAATGATTCTATATTTAGGCCTACACCTGTTTTTTTTGCGTTGAGAAGAACTGTTGACTCGAACGAATAATAATGAGCGTTCCTCCAATAACACCATGATGACCTGGCTCCTCTATATTCTGAGAACATGCTCAAGCACCAAATAATGTCTCTAAGTCTACCCGTTGATATAAGTCAAGTACTCCAGACAAGCTGGAGTGTGCGGTTGGAGAGCACTCGTGCACCTGTTCATCCCTCCTCCACTTATGTTCAGGAGTCATGTGTATTATCGTGATCAATTCATTACCACAAAGTTGAGAAGTCTAGGCATCATATGGTATATTCAGGTGTGGTGTTTCTGGCTTCCCGTTTCCGCCAAACGTTAGCGTTAATTAGTAGTTCTCATTTTATTCCCGTTACCCATTGGAAATTGCTTTTTAATTTTGTAAATATGGTGAAATGAATTTAATATGCCTATGGCTAATCAAAGTTTTGTAATAAAGATAGTACCTAAATTGGAGCAGCAAGAATTAAATTTCAATTATGCGATAGGTATTGTATTATTTTATTAAAGTAACTTTAATCTTTACCAGTATTACAGTCAATATATGTTTTATATTTTCCTACTAGCACTGTGCTTTCTAACTCTTCACATATTTAAAATTGTATTTTTGTATTTACTTTTTTCATTTTTATGTGATAGTTTTTTAGTCTAATACACGTTATTATAACCCACAACTGAGCATATATATATATATATATTTATTTATTAGGATTTATATACGCAAATATATATACAATACTTGTACAAATATGCAATTGTAAATGAAATTGTGTACATTGGAATGTCAAATACAGGTGACCAGCACCTTTACTACGTTTGATTTATAGGTTGTTGATAATTATTTCGATATGCTAAGCAATTCCAATGAACATTTTATGTGTGGAAAAATATTGTCTTCAAGCTGTCAAAACTCATTTGACTAATTACCAATAATACATATTTTAAATGGCATATTGTTGTTGTCAGCAAGCTCACATGGTAAATTTCAATACATGATAGTCTAACTAATGTTTTATCCCATGTACATTTCAAACAATGCTTAAATATAATAATCATAAGTTTGACTAAAACCTTTATTTTAGCTGTTCAGGCTTATTTTAACGATATAATGCTCAGGCTTATTTTAACAATATAATGCCGTTTAAATGTAATCGTTTTTCCAGTTCAATGTGTAACTATGCTATTGTTTTACAGACAAATTTAATTATTATTTATGATTTATAAGTCTTCTTCGTATATACCAGTAATATTTATTTTAGTGTTATTTAGATCTGGAAATGTGATTTTCAACAAACATTAAAGTGTAGTAACACGTGGTTGGTGTTTAAGTGTGATTTAAAGGCATAGGTAGACATTTTACATATTAGAGATATAGGCCTACTGATATATCGAGTATTCTAATTTATATTTGGGGAATATATTTTATCTGTAGAATGTTTACAATTCTCGTTCCGTTCACCAGGTGTCGATGAAGAGAGTCAAGACACGTATGATACAGTGGACGACCAGGACGAAAAACGATTCAGGTCAGTATGCTAGACTACATCCCAGCAAACACAAAACATTTTAATAACATTTATGCAATGTTGGACTAACGTCAAAGACGTTGGGCTGACGTGTTATAAATGGTATACAAATGTTTTGTGTTTGCTGGTATACTACATACAACAATATACAAATATCGTCCACATGTGTTTAAGTGAAAGTTTTTTTCCAGTGAATATAACTTTAAAATAGTTTAATTCCAAGTTATCTTACGTAATATTCAATAAGGGTATATGAAATACTCCTATGATTAATTTAGCATGAGAAGAAAGTGTTATCGTATCAATATTATTTAGTCCCTACACTCGGATAAACTCTAAATAGATTTTATCAAATTTGTCGAACTGGTAAGGTTGAAAACCTTTCGCTTACGATCACTTACATTCTGGAGCAGCCACACGAACACCACGAGGGAGATGTTTGTGTGTGGAACCCTAGCACCAGAAGGGTGTTGAGAGCGTGACAATGGCATTATGATCTCAGTTTAGTGAGCCATTTTAGCCTACCAATTACATTCTGTAGTGCAATATGTCTCGATGAAAAGGAAGACTGGCTGGACCCTGGAACGAAAGATTTGGATTTTAAATTTGTTTAGCCCTGAAATGAAAAAAAATGAAATAAAAAACTTCTAATGCGCCTCTGGGGGTCCAAAAGTCGATAGACCAAAAAGATGTGTTGAAACTAACCATGTGCTATCCTCGTGGAGTCTTGAATGTAAAAGATATCAGTGGACGGTAGAGTACAAACACATGTTATTTTGTCCAATTTTTTAAAATGAATTTTGAATTGAGCTGTGTGCATGGATCAGTTAAATCAATACGGGGGTCCTGACTTACTTGAAGAGCGACATTGAAAATGTTGCATGTGTGCTGGGAATACCTGTGGACGGCATAGAGCCATGTTTTGTCACTCAATAATCGTATCAAATGCGATCAGATTTGAACCCGAGTGTTGATATACTTACCAATCCGTTGCGAGCACATACACCAGCCTGCCAAGAAGAAGCCATGAGAGTCATGAACTGATTCGAATAGATTCCCAGAATATTCTTAATAAATTATAAATTGATTGAGTTCCGTTTGCAAGTCACTGAAATATCAGCAGAAACACATTCCGATCGACAACAAATCAGCTTGCTGTGCGCATTGTTGTTGTGGGTTATGCGATTGATGTCAGTGTCATTGAAATCTCACCAGGGGGGACTCGTCTTCACCAATAACGTCACCCTTTTCCCTTATTATACTTTAATTGTCACCCACTTGAAGTTGTGTCTGACGCTACCGCGATCCTCAACTTCAATTGGCTGAAAATTACTCATATTTGCTGAATTTTATACTAAACATTTACAAATCTTGATGTTTAAACACTCCTTTGATTCCCAACAGCTGTGATTTAATGTGCTAATAAAATGGATTAAAAAAACGACTGTGGTCGTGTTTAGTGTTTAAAGGCCCTTAAAGCGCTGACATATTTTATGAAAACCTTGGGGCCAAAGGAATTTTTTTCAATATGAAATCATCATAAATGGCTCCGTTAGCTCTTTCAGATTCATTTGAATACCTATTCAGAAATATTTTAATATTCACAGTGTGGGGATCGCCTTTAGACGTTAGAATCTGACGACTAAAGTCTATCCCGGCGCTGTAAGAGTTAAGTTTAGTTTCTCACAAATTATATCACGTCAATGTATATATATGACCATTGTTTATCACCACAGAGTGTCGATCCACGATGAAGATGGTGAGGAGCAGAGCAATGGTGAGCAGTATGAGGAAGGACTTGTACAAAACGACAGCTTTATCAATCCCTTACAGCCTGGATATGAAGGTAAGCAGAGAATTAATCCTCTAGTTTGAATTAAAGGGATGTATTTGCAAATTAGTAAAGTGACAGTTGCGGCCCTTTAATCTAAACTATATGTATTTTACTGATGTAGTCCCTACTCAGTGAACACAACACACACTATTGATAGATCAAGTATGCAGTCTAAACGGCACCTTCATAAAAAATGGCGAATGTCATTACTGATTAAACCACCTTCCACTGCAAGTAGTTAATCTTCTTGAAGCTAAAGGGTGTATGCAAGTTTTCCACTCTATGGGGACTATTTATGCCATTTTATAAAAGATTGCAAGTGATGGTTCCAAATGTAACATGATATTTAAGCAAAATTGCAACACATAATGATTTTTTTTCTAAACAAGAAGAAATAATACTATTCGACACTATAAACAATATTCTATTGGGCAAAGAGCTATACAATCTGGATCATAGTGTCTAATTGGTGTAAATAGTGTTGTTATCTGATCACATGTCAACATTCCTCTACCGATAGACGTCAGAATCTGACGTCTATAGACGACAGAGTGTGCCCTTAAAAAAACATCCTCGCACTGAAATAAATAAAAAAAGTATGTTGGCCGTAAACCCTTGACAAAGGTATTGAAATGAAGCGGAGAGACTTAACTAAAATATTTATGATGATTTAAAATTGAAAAAACCCTTTGTTCTCCATGGTTTATATAAAAAATATTTCAGTGTTGTATGGGTTTTAAAAACGAACAATTATCTCCTCATGAAGTACACACGTAGGACAGTCTAATCCTTGTTATCACATTCTCGTATCAATATCGGTGTCGCTGGCTCAGCTTCATTGCGACTGACTCTTGAAGTAAGCCGATATTAGCATGTTGGCAGGAGATAAGATAAATGATTTATGCTTAGGCTAATCAAATCCTAAGATGACCACGTCGCTTTCATGCATTCACTATCGCACGTCTTCACAGTTTCCACCATACTGATATCAGTACGTGGACCTATTAATAAAATCTGATAAAAGTCATATTGACAACGTTTCATATTTGATGTAGATAAATTGATCAGACAATATAATTATGCCTGGGCCTATATATTATAATCTGACTCATTCATTTTTGAATATCAACGACTTCACTAATACGCATACAGTTTTTTTTTATATAATTAGTATAGGCCTACACCTTCAACATATCCATAGATGATGCAAATTGAAAATTATATCCAGGTTGAAGAAATATATCTAGTCCTACGTATTGTAAATGTTTTCTACAAATTATGTGTCTATGATGATTTGTGGGTCCAAATATTCTAGTTATCAACAGTTTTAAAACGTTATTAACGTTTTTATTTGAATACTTACGGGCGTGTTTATAACATATAGACGTATTGTGTTTACTTACAATTGTACATATAGCACAGTATATAATAGTTCACACACGTAGTTACACACTGCATCCCACTTCCTTATCTAGATGACGCCTTGTTCACAAGTCACAGCACTTACACATCCCAAACTGGTCAGTCTGGTCATTTGGAAGATGACCAGTACTCAGCTGACCAAGACAATCTGGAAGAGACGTTCTTAAGGGAGGAGGACATCATGATGATGAATGCTGAGGAAAAAGATAAAGGTTAGTTTGGTATGCATTGTTTCGCCAAGAAATGGGTCATATCTGCCTCACCGTGATGTGATGACATATTTATCGTCTCGATCAATCATCAGGAATAAATTTGTCTCTCTGCAAATCAACTGGACAAAGGGTAGAAAAAGCAATACCCGGTAAACGAATAGATAAATGAACGAGTCATTCAATGAATGAATGAATGAATGCATGAATGAATGAATGAATGAATGAATGAATGAATGAATGAATGAATGAATGAATGAATGAATGAATGAATGAATGAATGAATGAATGAATGAATGAATGAATGAATGAATGAATGAATGAATGAATCGATTGTTCAATCAATAAGAAAACAAAAATCAATGAGTCAATAAATGAATTAATAAAAGAAAGAATGAATGAATGAATGAATGAATGAAACAAACAAACAAACAAACAAACAAACAAACAAACAAACAAACAAACAAACAAACAAACAAACAAACAAACAAACAAACAAACAAACAAACAAACAAACAAACAAACAAACAAACAAACACACACACAGATTAAAAAACGACTAATAATATACAACAATATACAAAAATCATGGCTACCCAGCAAACACGATATATTCACCCCATTGTTGGTATGATGCTAGTCCACCGTCTACCACGCTGACCCAACATCAAACGAACACTGGGGTGAATATATCGTGTTTGCTGGGTACATGCAAGATTGTCATGTTGAACTTTGCCTAGCTTCCGTATTGTCGGGACGGGCAGGTACAACTAATTAACAAAAATATACGCTCCCGCCTAGCATAAAAATAAAAGTTGTTTCTGTGTTTTCTGAACCAGACAACAATGCAGTGTAATGTATTTCCTCATTGCCTGGAAATTGTGAATGCTGACAGATCATTTTGAATATTGTATTTTTTGCAGAAGGAGACAATGTGTCTGCAGTGATGTCTGTAGAGATTCGTAGCCGGCGATCGTCCTGTGCTTCATCTCACTCTGGGATGCCATCTCAACGAAGCTTATCACCAAGAGAGCAGGCTTTGGGTAAATCACTATTCCTATCACCGTTCCCTTGGAGTTAGAAGGTGCTAATTATACTGCCACTTTACAAAGTTAGCACCCTCTCACTCGATAATCATTTATTCTGGGTATCTCGCGAATTTTTCGTTATATTTCTTCAGACCTCAGCCCAATTTTCATCAAGACGTCAATCTCGCCGTTGCATACCATACTAGCAGCGTCCCCCTATTTTTCGCCAAATATTATAAAGGTTCACCCGAAAAATCTTGGGGTAAAACCCCGGCGCCTCCTCTCTTTAGATCTTGGGTTTGCTCATTAAAATACCATTTAGTGTGTACGGTAGAAGAACATCGACATATACTTAATTTACACGGAGCTCCCTTGTTGAGTCACCCGCTTCGTGGGTTACTTCGTAGATTTGTTTGCCCCCTTTCATTTTTGAAGAAGTCCGAGTATAAACGAGCTCTCGCCTAAATCTTTCACAAACCCACCAGAAGAACCACCAACAATACCGCTTTCAATTTACGCAATCAGATAACGTAGAATTAAAGAACATAGTCCCTATGCTAGATACACATAGGCTCTATGCTAGATACACATGTGCCATAAAAATGTTTACTATTCACCAGGGGTGTATGTCTCACATGCTCATTTTCGTAATGCCATTTGTGCTGAGATGCTGAGATGTGCCGGGTTCGAGCTGGTCACTGGATGACCACCGCCAGTTACTCTGATCAGCACTGTGCAGTTTTAGACAACGAAATTAAAATGTGACTTGCATCAATTGACACATAATATTTCTTTGTTGTTAGTTCTCTTACTGGTATAGCCAATTAGTGTTAGAACGTGGCGTTTCATTGTGAAGATAAGTGCTCACACCCCTACAATCGACTATTGTGTAGTGTTTGGGCCATCAACACGATGTGGGTTTGGCTTAACAGAAGAAAAATATTGATTAAAAACACCTTGAAAAACAGTTTGTGACTTTAGACAATTCTTTTTTCAGATAATGAAGAAATAGACAGGCGATTGTCGACGGTAAGCGTGTCGCGGTGTGAGAGTAACCAGTATGACTCCCCTGCAGCCTCCAGAAGGACATCTCGTGTTCAATCCAGACAATCAGTGGCTTATAGCGACGATAACAGACCTGTGGGATATATCAGGAGTCCTGTGAGCAGTGGTAAAAGCAGTCACTCCTCTTCCAGAGCTGATACACCTCAGCTCGCCGGTGAGCAGGAGCAACCTGTGGCCTCTCAGATGTCCAGGCTGGGAGCGGACTCCCCTGGTACAGAGACAGGGGCCATGGGAGGTGATGGTGATGGAGGTGTCACAGACAATGGTCCTGATAAGCAAAGGGGTGACACTGATAGCCTGATTAAGATCTCACAAATACATGTTGACGGCAAAGACACCGGTAACAATTCTAGTGTTATTATCAACGATTCAGCCACTGTGACACTTTTGAAACTTTCAGATGCATCGTATGATCAGCACGCCAAAGTAGACACCAAATCAAAAGACAAAAGCTCAAAGAACACAAAGACGAAGGCGGTAACCAAACCTTCTGAGGAGAATACAAAGCCAAAGAAAGACATACAACAGACTAAAAAAGTTGATAAGATTAAACAGGTAAGTCAATGAGTAATCAGTACCGAATGGGGAAATCATGCTGTTTATATCTTGTAGAAATATGCACAGACCTACCAGAAAACCAGAAACATTGAATTTCTGGTGTTTTTTGTTGGACGAACGTCACAGACAGTGGTCCAACAAAGGATAAACATAATGATCAATTCGTTACTTTGGTACTACTCTGGTATCAAAGGCACTTAACAAAGTGCAAACACCTCACTTTAATATTAGGTGACGAATTTTACGTTTGTGCTGGGATTTTCTTGTTCACAAAAGCCGATATTCGGACCTATCAGGTAGCTGATTGGACGACCTGACTAAGCAACTTTCTGAGATCTATCTCCAGCTCTCCAATAACAAATAAAATATATGATAAGTGTACACTATAACACATTACTGCATTTGATGTTGTGCTGTGAACGCTAGCTTCATAATACTAATGGTCCTGGGACAATGGTGCAAAGCTTATTTGACTTGATCAAATGAAACTGATTTCATAATTGAACTGATTTTAATGCAGAATCAATCAGTATTAAAATCGTTTTTTGACCAAACCCGAATGTATTTCTCTGTAAAATGATAATTTACGAACGATGTCGTTTCCATCCGTTGCGGAGATAAATATCATATTATGAATTTTAATTCAATAGTATATTTAATAAAAAAGACATCCCAAAGGAGTTGGGATGGCCACATCAAAGGCTGTCCTCTGAACTTTATGTTTTAACACCACAAGTCTGTTATGCAAAGTCAAAAGGCAGTATCTGCTTACTTCACAAGTGAGCATATACTGCCTTTTGGCTGTGTACGCCAGAATTATAGCCATATAGCATGATTGTTGTGCAGTATTTCACAAATGAGTTCACTTAAATGTGCATTCTCGAGATTGACCATTTGCTATGCTTTGACAAAATACTTCAGTTTCAATCAGAGTATTGTAATTATCTTATTTTCAAATTGATGGCATAGTTTTTTTACTATAGATTAAATAAGCTGAAAGCTGAAACCCAACTTGTTGCAGCATGGTGATACACGTGCATGTATTATACCTAACACAAAAACACTGCACTTTGCATTAATTACAAGTTCACCTGGTCCTTAAAAGTCGATGTGCATGTACATAAATTATACTTTTTTGCACGTACATTTATACCATATCCAGGAAAACGCAATTGCGAAAACGACAGACAAGGTTGACGATCAGAAAAACAAGCCTCTGGATTCAGAATCTAAAGATGGTAAAAGAGTTTTAAAGACTAGTAATCAGGACAGGAAAAAAGGCGAAAAAGAGAAAAATATCACACCAACAGATACAATTACAAATGATAAATCTGTCAGACAAAATGATTTATCAGGTAGTTTAGATCAAAACGCCGTTACTGACGATACAGAGAATGTGAGAAATGCGGGTAAACCTGCAGAGAATACGTCAAATGTTAAGCACAAAGAGTCTAAAAAGGTAAAATGGTCCACGGGTGAGAATGAGAAAAATAATGATAAGAAGGCAGTCCCTGCATCAGAGAAGAAGGAATATGTCCAAGCGATGGACATATCATCCGTGAATAAAAACAAAAAGGACAGTGAAGATAAAAATAAATATGCTGGTAAAAAACAATCCATAATGGAACCACAGAAAAAGACTCAGACTTCAGAAGCAGAACACAAGACAAAGGGTGATACCTCAACAAAACCTGAACAATCTGCTCCGACGGTAAAACCAGATGTTGATGTGAGTATATGAGCAGCTGAGGCCCATCCCACTTAGAATCCTAGTATTAACCCTTACAACCCTGAAATATTGTTGTATAAACCATGGAGACCAAAGGTTTTTTTTCCAATTTGAAATCATCATAAATGACTTAGTCAGCTCTTTCCACTTCATTTGAATACCTATGCTATGGGGCTAGGCCATTAGAAATATGTTAATTCTTTCAGTGTGGGGACTCTCTTTATACGTCAGAATCTGACGTCTATGGACGTCAGATTCTGACGTATAAAGACGCTCCCCACGCTGAAAGGGTTAAGATTATCTCTCATTTTCATTAGAAAAAATAGAA
The DNA here is from genome assembly GCA_964017125.1 of Flabesymbios commensalis. Classification (NCBI taxonomy): domain Eukaryota; kingdom Metazoa; phylum Annelida; class Polychaeta; order Terebellida; family Flabelligeridae; genus Flabesymbios; species Flabesymbios commensalis. The sequence goes on along the minus strand of OZ024907.1, from coordinate 20,702,334 downwards.
ACGATAAGATAAATCTTTTCTAATGGAAAATGGGATAAATTTAGGATAACCCTATCCCAGCAACATAACACGTGATTCCCATTTAACAATGACATTAAACAAATTCTCAAAAACTTGTAGCCTTATTTTGCGCGTCACTATCCATCTTGTGGCATTAACATAATGCTATCTAACCATCTAACCAACTAACCAACCCAATTGCTTCTTTTTAATTGTTGAATTTTTACCCGATTTTAAAAGGGCAATCCCCCTGCCCACAAAAAAAACTAAAAAAGTTATCTCTGTACCCCACCTTCTACCCATGCATATACCTTCTGTCTTTGACTAGCGCAGCTGTCATTTACCTGCTTCTAATGGAATTTACTTTTCCTACGTCGCCTCTTTTTATGATGTAGTATCGACCTATAATTAGCTATAGATATACAGTTTCATATAATTTAATACCGATCTATCTACAATATACATAAATATGACAGCCTGTATAAGTCTGATTCCGGATGTTTTTTCTGTAAAATTTAGAACTAAACTGACTGAGAAATCAATTCTATAAGCAGAATCTATCTAGCATGTATAGGTTTAGCATCTAGTCCTAATAGTCTCATTCCAGTGTTACAATGTAAGAAAATTAGCTATCAGCATTGCACTACATATTTGCACTGCATCTAATGCATTATATGCAGCACCTGTAGATATTGCTTAACAATCTGCAAGCTTTGTTTAGCATATGCATGTATATACTAGTATCACACTATTCGTGTTGTGGATATTGTTTTGCATGGAAAAATGGATGCCGTTACACAACTTGTTTTGTAGAACATCTCGTAATAAAATACTGTTTTTTTTTAAATTAAAATGTATAGAAACACAATCAGGCTAAAATCATAAAAATCAGTATTTTTTATTTTGGCTTCTTAATATGACCATATGATGTAAACATGTTCATAGACTAGAACTGCAAAAGTTTTTTAATTTTTCTGTTGCGCATTAACCAGTTAAGCGAGATATAAAAACGAAATCCCCGTATTTCTTATTTTAGACATGCATGTCCGAAATAAGAAATCGGAGTTTCTTCTTTATATAGCCTGGTTGTGTCGCTTTAAAATAAAAAATAATCATTTTTTGTTATAAAAAATTCATATATTTGAATGTAATTATTCTCAGTTCAAATTTATCATAATGCCCTTCAAGAAAGCACTAAATGTAAGAAAAACTGTTCTTTTACTCATATAATTAAAATTAAAAAAGTCACCCCAATGCCGGTTTATGTTGGCCCACCGTCTACGACGCGGGCCCAACCTTAAGCTAACTTGGCGTTTGCTCAACATATCATGTTTGCTGTGTTATGCACCCAGCATCTGCCAAATTGTCCATCAAGCAGGCCATCAAGCCCACCCCCCTAAGATCTTGATATGCCCCCGAAATATACCATGATTTATACATCAACATAACCATGTTCATAATGCAGAATAAGAAAGCGGAGCCTGATTACCAGAAAGAGTTGTTAGCCTGGCTGGACAAACCTGCCTTCAAACCAGAGAAAACGCTGAGTGATGAGGAGGTGGCGAAAATAAAGAAGAGGGCTAAAAAACCTACAACCCCTCCACTGATTAGACAGAAAACCAAAGAGGAATTAAAACTAGCACAACTAGAGAGAGACAGTAAGTATATATCTTGATCACCTTGTGAACACTATTCACAACAGTATACTCCCCACGTGAGCAACAGGAACCGTTACTACATTGTTATATATGTATAATAATTATTGTGATTTTTGCACTATTATTTAGTTTATTGCTTGGCTAGATAATGCTATGTCGCCTTGCTTTATCAGGGTTACCCATGTTCAAACATAAATGATAGTACTGGGTACACTTCATTCGTCTCATGACGGTGACAGGATATCAAGTTATCACGAGGAACGATGTTTTGGGAGGGACATGTTGCTAAAGGGGATAGCAACTCGGTGATGCGGTTGTTGTTATAAACATGGTTGATACCGATGATCTAATTGTCTTTATATGCCTACCGTTTAACCCTTTTTCTGTTGAAATGTTTGCTTTTTTTCATTCATTCGAAGCTGGAATTGCTAACTCAACAAGGAGATGACAAACAAATAATAGAAGCGGGCTAACTAGGTTCCTAGCAATGGTACAACTTCTTTATTTTCAAATCGGCTGGGTTAATCCGGTGCTTTTCCGGGAAATCCAGCCGGTCTATAAAAATGTTGGCATTACAAATGATTGTATACGTGTCTTAATACCCAGGCTATTTTTTATGTTCTCATCAATCTTGCCCTTGGCGAATGCATTTTTTACCATCTCACCATCCTCGGCAGGTTATCCTGGTCCAGTTTATCCTATCTTTGCACAAAAGTAACATTCAGTCCCATACATGAATCATTTTTGAACGATTCTGTTTTTTTGCAGTGAATGAGATTCTTCCTGGGCATGCTAAAGTTGACGGTGAGGGAGAGGAGTTGACGGTGGAGGAGCTGGAACTGGAACAACAGATACTAAAGGTCAGTCAGATATACATCCAACACGACATTGTTAATTGTAAGCATATTTATTTTCCATGGATTACACAAGTAGCACTATAACCGCTAAGGGCCATCTGCAATATAAAAATAAAACAGACAATCATGATATATACAAGACACACAAGATAGGCATTTATCATAAAGTAGGTTAGAAATAGGAAACAAAATGGTAGGCCTATGTATAAAATAAAGGAAGACATAGTTTTAATTTACTGAATTTAGCTCATATGATTTGATGAGTTACTGAACCTGTCTAAATATAAAAGTATAAAATTATCAACACGATTAACCCCTAAAATACATTTATTTGTGAAATTTAAAACAATGCATACTAAATACTTTACGATAACCACATTATCTACTCGCTAACATATTCTCATTTACTGCGAGTTGCGAATAGCTACCGCAATTTCCCCTCGCAGTAAATGCAAATTACCCAATTTTATAAAATAGTCAAAATCTAATTATCCGAACTAAAGATTAGGGATTCCCAATTTCAATGGGCTGTATCATTTTGTATGACACAAATTTTGAAAATATGCCCCGTGGCTTATAGGCCTACATGCGTCACTAGCAGGTGAAGGGTTAATATATCTCTCGAGGCATCAGATAAAACATTAAAAAATACTTTATTTATTAAAGGTGATTTATCACCCCTTATATGGTATGAATAGTTATGTCCTTATATGGGGTGATTGGCTATCATATGACCCTCTGAGAGGGTCACATGATAGCCAATCACCCCATAGATGGGGGTGATTGGCTATCATGTGACCCTCTCAGAAGGTGACATGATGGCCAATCACCCTATATAAAGAAACACTTGTGCCCCATCTTGTGGCGACTTTGATTTATTTGGCACGAATGTATTCATACAACATAAGGGGTGATATGTCACCTTTAATATACCGCACTCCTTCGAAATAGCCACTGGGCATTCAATCATTACAACGGGTAGCTCAAATAGCTGATATTACAGAATCATGGTGATACTTCATAGATTTTAGGGAGAGTGAAATGAAGATCAAGGTTAAAAGTAATATGAGAATTATTGTAATTGTCACAGGAGAAAATGGCCGCTGTCGAGAACAAGATGAATAATGACGGAGATAAAACCAAGCGGAGGGGCACCAGAGCTCCTGCCAAGAAACAACAGAAAAAGAAGAAGGAAGTAGACAAGAGTCCAAAACGAGATTTAGCTCAAGAAAGAGAGGCTTTGAGAGAAGCAAAGAAGGAAGAAAAACGGGTGTGTAATTATCACAGAGCCAAAGCTTTTATATAATATAATTATATTGCTGTGGTATTTTATATAATAATCGATGGGAATATGTCTGTCTCGAGAAAGGTTTATCTAACTTTTGTCTGTTGAGATCATATATTGCTCAAGTTATCAGGGAAACAGCCAACACATCTACGCTTAAAAAATCATGATAGGCCATTGGACAATGGATGATTTATTTAAACACCCCATCCAAACATTTACCTACATAATTATAGCCTATGCTATTTTCAGAGACGATTAGAAGAAGCCAAAGCACTAGAGGGCAAGATAGCAGCAATGGAAGAAGAGAAAAAGAAAGAGAGCTTGAACGCTAATAAAAAGAAACAGGTAGGCTATAGGCCTAGTTGCAAGCAGCTACTTTAAAAAAATAAATTATTAATTTCGCCAACCTCAGTGGGCCATATTGCCAGTTAGATTCTTATATTTGGTGATTTAGGACTTATATTGTCTTTTTTTCTACTCTCATTTCACTAATTGTAAAATTATAGCTATAAGAAGGCCAACTGTAAATGTTAGCCTAGTCGTAGGCCTATCTTGGGAACACATCGAACAATTTATTTTATACTTAGCCCGCGGCATTCTCCATTTTGTTATCAGTTGTTGCAAGAAGATATAGATGCCATACGATGGGAAGAAGATCAAGCCAGAATTGCAGAAGAAGAGGCGAGAGAAATGCTGGCAGAAACACGGAAAGCTGCGCGAGCTGCAAGAGAGAAAAATCGTAAAGCTGAAATAGAAAGGAAGAAACAGGTAGGGAATCATAACTCTAAACCTTAACGCCCCTACGGAAACTATTTGCCTTTTGTTCATGAGAACCAATCATCTATTAATATCTGTAAGTGGAACATTTTAGTCATTTTGAAGGAGAAAAACAGTTATTTTTTACAAAGACTTGTCCTATTTAGGCATATTATAATTAAGCCTCCAATTATAAGTTAGACCTGGCCCACTTATCGCAGATGGGGGACCAACATTGAGTCAGTATTTTGTGTTATCCGGAATAGACAATCATAATTAGGCTACTGTTGGATTAATCTGACAGTAACGCTACTAGATTCAGCAGAATTCTAAATAAAAAACACTTTGATCGGTATAGAAGTAGGTCATAATAATATACATACCTTAGGACATCCCGTTGCATTGCCTTAAAAGCTTTCGGTTCACCAAAAAAGTAAATGATCACTTTAATTTGCTCACCAGCTGCATCCGCCGATGGATACACTGTTCAGACCTCGGTCACGCTAATTAGACAATGGTTGTTTCAGTCTAGACTTATTGATTTTTGCCTGTAATTGGTAGGCCCGCTATTCAATAGTATTGACTTAAAAAACTTCTAATTAGACTTATTGATCGTACCACTGAATGGGGACAGCATGCGTTGAGTCTCCGTGTTTTGGTTCTGCATTGTCTCTACACATGACGTTACCTTACTGAATGCTGCATTAGAAAAACGTTCCATAAAGGTAGGCCTCACTACATTCAAAACGTTATGCCATTACACTTCTAAACAACGGTTTAAAAAGGTCGTTTCTGGAGAATATGTGTTTTGTACTGTGATATGCGTAGAGGATATTTGCCAAAGTCATCTGAGTATATTACAATACAGATTTCCAGAAATAAAGCTGCCTTTTGAGTGAAATCGTATGAGCTTTAAAATAAAAGTTATAGGGGGTATGTTGGAGGCCTACTGTAGGGGCCTACGTGAACATAACCTTCACTAAACATTATCGGCGATAGGGCCCTAGTACGTTTTCACAGTGTATAGGCACGCCGCAATATTTTACCCCTAGAGCACTGAGATATTCAATTAAATTTTTTAGTTGTGTCTTGCTACCGCGATCCGCAACTTTAAGTGACTGAAAATTTGTGTGATTCAGGATGGAAATCATATTTTACTTTGACCAACTGATTATACAGCTGCTAGCAAAACACAGAATGCATACTGTAGTCGACATCAGTGTTCTAATGAATAATACTTTTCAATTATAATACATTCTTAGGAGATACAGCGACAGCGTCAGGAGCAGAAAGAAATGATGGAGGCGGCACGTCAGAAAGAGAAGGACATGCTGTCTCAGATCCAGAACGCCGGACGCCGGCGACGTAACTCTAACGACAGTGATCCGTGGGAGAGAGAGGAAGAAGAACGACGGAAAAGAGAGGTAGGCAATATCAAGGATATAGAAGACATTCTTTATTGGTATAGATACATGATTATAATTTCAGTAAATCCTGTTGGCATAATACGCGTCCGCAAGCAACATAGCCTACAGTACTTGAACAGGGGACTGAATATCAAATAAGGCTAACTGTGCCCAAATAACGTGAAATGAACGATAACAATTTTCAGAATCAATTCATGACACAAATAAATCTTAGATTTAAAATGCTTTCTGTTTACGCAAAATTGATCAAAAACAAGCCATTAGTCTATAATAGAAATATACAGGTGTTGCCAACTATTTCGAATGAAAACTAATGTCATTTTGCTATCAGGATTAATAGAGAACTTTTATTGAACCACCATGGTTTTTTAGCTGCGACTCCAATGCTTGATATGTTAAAATTAGTTATAATTTCTAATGTATAAGCCTTAGCCGAGAGGAGAAATACGAGCGGTTACCATGTAGGCCCTATACAGGATTTCGCAATTTTACCAATGTCTCATAATTATGTTAAATGTTTTTTCAAGTGAAATATAGGCCTAAGCCCGATAGGGCGGGTTTCTATTTGAATAATATAAAATAATTATGAAATGTGAAATATGTAGGCTACATGTCACTATATTATAAATAGATACAATACGATAGGCCTACAAAATATTTCGGATGCAATACAATACCAAATACTTCGGGCTGCTGGAAAAACTTTTTCCTTGCTTGTTTAGCTAGATATAGGCTGGCCTACACAATCAAGGGACGATAACGCTATCTTGGCTTAAAGCTGAGCCACCGTCTGCGACGTTGGTTGAACATTAAGCAAAGATAGTATAAACAGGTCGTGTGTGTTAGAATATTGCGAGATTCTTATTGATTCTGTGTTTTGCAGGAAGAAGAGGAGCAAGATCGCTTGGCACGCCAGGCCGTGGAGGATGAAGAGGAGAGGTACAGGGAGCTGGAGAGACAGGTAGGCCTATGCTGTCACACATTGTTGGGGTTCTAAACAAATATAGGCCTACATGAGGCCCTTGTTCCTCTTGATACAGTTTATTGGGATCCCAGACCCTGTGCTTGATTTTCCCAGATCAATTTTAAGGCATGTAGGCCTAATAAAATTTGTGAATACGAATTTCAGATGAGCCATTAGCCGATGGAAAAATCGGAAAATGCGGCTGCTATTTGAATACATTATGTTTTTAGTATCAGCTAAAACATAGCAGAAAAACTGAGGTGTAGATAAATCCAAATTAACTAGTGCGGTTCTCAAAGTGAATCGAAACGAGTAGGCTGGTTCTTAACAATAAGATACGCAAAAAACACCCTCAACATAAAAATGGTCTGTGTGAGTAGGCCTACGTAATATTTATATTTAGCCTGTACGTAGTTTATGTAGGCCTACGTAGTTTATATTAGACAGTGTTATTTTAGTAGGGCCTATGCGTGTGTCCATCAGGGGTAATTTCGATATAGGCATATAGTTTTCTTTAATATTTAAGCATCATTCCGTAGTAATTAAAGACACTCTTAATATCTGACATTGTTTCCCTGTAATTTCAGGCTGAAGAGGAGGCCGTTTCCAGATTAGTAGCAGAGAGGGAAAAGGCCGAGTCACAGAGATGGGCTCTGTTGGATGAGGCCAGAAAAATTGAAGAGGAGGAAAATAAGCGAAAGTAAGACAGACTTATACTGTAAAATTTAACATTTGACTTGAAGAGACAATTTAACATACTTTGTTGTTTATGTCATATTAATGCAAGAAAAGCTGACCATATCTTGGTCGTTCATGTCTCTAATACTGTGCGCACAGCTTTAAGAGTGACAAACCATGACGTTATGGTTTTCTGTAGCTATTACTAAAAAGAAAATTATATATACATAAAATCGCATGGCCGAGGCCATGAAATTCTGTCAATAAGGTATTGTAGTTTTTTTTTATAATATTATCCTGTTAATAAAGATAAGTTGTCCTGATTGGCATACTTTTCTGTCAATAGTGATATTTTACTCAAAGTAAGAAGCAATCTTGTGTTTGTTCACTGTCCTACACGATAATGACAACTAAATGTATCTCTTTAATTATGACAGGGAAATGATTGAAATTGAAAAACAGAAGTTAGAAGACGAGAGATTAAAGCAACAGAAAGAAGAGGAGCGGCAAAGGGAAGATGCTCGATTCAGAATGGCACAGGTATGATATCAATGGAAATATCTGATCTTACGCTCGTAAATATCATTTCTAAGATCAGTTACGAATGAGCTAGCAGAATATGTTATTGTTTTAACCCCTTCAGTGCGGGGACCGACTTTATTCTGGCGTATCACGTTTTTAATTTTCAAATGGTGAACTGGTTTTGCAACATATACTGTATATCACAATTAAGACATTCTAAAATCGTATTCGTATGCATAATCGTTCATGGATCAAAATGATTTAGGCCCTACATTTGATTATCTGCTAAAATAGCACTTTTCGAATTTAAAAATGTAGGTATGAAACATGCAGTTATTTTAGTATATAGGTATTTTACTATTGATTAAACCTTGAGGCGCTAGGCACAACTATTATGGTATTTAACCCTTACAGCGCGGGGATCGACTTTAGTCGTCAGAATCTGACGTCGATCCCCGCACTGTAAGAGTGGAAATATTTCTAATGGCCGTAGACCCCCTAACATAGGTATTCAAATGAATCGGAAAGAGCTAACTAATGTAAAAGTGGAAAAACCGGACGGGTTTGACCATTTATAATCGTATATTAACCTAAATAAATGTACATCTTCAATTTATTTTTATATTATTTAAAAGTTGAAACAAGCTGAAGAGGACGCAAGAAATAGAATGCTACAAGAAGTGGACAAACGCCGTGAGCTGGCGCTGATGAGAAGGGAGCAGAATCTTGAGAGGCGCGGCCATCTACACAGCATGAGACAAGGCCAGGGTATTACTAAACCATGGATCTTCTCTTATTATATCAACTGGCCAAGGGAGACTTACGAAAGGTCAGTATAGAAAATATGATTATGGCAGTTAAATAGTTTAAGACCATAATATATATATTTTCAGTAAATGGTGTACCTCATATATTCTGTTTATTTTTCATTATTATTGTAAATTTCTGTTTCATTTATTCTGATTGAATTGAAAGAATCAAATCAGAATACCACTACAGATGGATATGCCTGTTTTTCACTATAGTTATTATGAATAAATCTAACCAATTTTATAATTACAGTAAGTCATCTCGAGTCACCTGTTATCCCGATTTCTCATATAGGCATTTCATATTTTATACTGGTAATGGATATTTTAGCCTTTTGTTTCAATGTTTGTAATTTATCTCTTCTCTTTGAATGTTTACATATTTACCAATAAATTATTTCGATCGCAAATAATTGATATATTTCTCTTCAACAGAAAAATGGGCGAAGATACAAAAAAGAAGAAAGGGTTCCGCCCACCTCCTAAACCCAAACCAAAGCCAAAACCTGCCGAGTAAAGATCATATCACACTAAAAGAATCATGATGCGCATGATTTGTATGCAAGCAGAAAACATGACATATGTAACGCTTTATAGTCATCTATTTCAACATCCAGTAATTCAGTGTCATTGAATTGAGATATCTCAAAAATTGGTTTGTTTCCCAGGTGATATTCAAAACGACAATGTTTGGATGACAACGACAATCAAGTTCGGAACAGGGTGTTCAACATACAGAAACATTACTTACAGTAAATAAAAAACCACAAAACTTCATAATAATGCTGTTAAATGTGTCAAAGTTTAAAGCTGTGATAATGTTATTATTATGTATATTTATATAGTGCGCATATCATGTACAGGTTACGAATAATGTGTGGCAATCCATTATATTATATATTTATCTGTCACAATTTTATTTAAACCACAATTCAAGATTCCTACTTGGAATAATCAAACAAACATGTTATTTTTTAATATGTTTTAATTAAACTTGAATCCTTCAAAGTGCTAATAGAGTATACAGATAATCTCTATAAAGTTTATAGAAAATCTTTAATCTCAGTAGCCCACATACTGGTCAGTCAACTGGTCAGTCAACGAATTTATCATATCTAACAAATCTGAGTTAGGATTTTAGCTTGAAGCCGTGGGTCGGGGACAATTATTTCAAGCGAGTTTGTGGAATTCTCCTCTCCAAACTCTGCTAACGACAATATAACACGAAACAATCAGCTACTCCACATCAGTCATCTCGTTGTTGTTAAAAGTTCTCCATCTGGGTTCTATATCTAGGTCACGTTTACATAATCTCATTGTTTCGTACGGCTATCACAATTATGCCTAGATATAATATATCTCAAGACTAATAGTATTATGTCGTCGATTTTGCTATGTTTAAAGATGTCAACGCTGTGTAGATCTGATTGTATGGACAAAATAAACAAGTCATAATTGTCACGGATGCTTTATCAATCAAATACTACATGTAGGCCTAGGCCTATATATAATTATATATTTTTTTCTTTGAGCTTAACCCTTATTTTCCACTTTATAAAGTTGAATAATAGCGTTGGTATGCTCGGTCACTGCTCGGTCACTGATCTAAGTCCTGCCACGGCGAGACATGGAGATTTGTAGTTGAGCTCATGGCATGGAAACTATCTAATTGTTGTTGGCATCGTCGCTATGAACAAAATGTACGTTGTAAAAAGAAGGCGTAACCACAAAACATATTTTATTTCTAGACATTAAGAAGACTATTAACAACACAAATTATTATCAACACCAATACAGCTGCTATTACCCCTTAATTACAATGCAAAAAAAATCATTTGTAGCACTCTGTAACGAAAAGACACAACAAAGTCTTTGTAGTTACTAAATAATCATCGAATATATTAGATGTGTTAAATAAACACATGAAATATTAGCACTAACATTAATGAGTTAATGAGGATTTATATTAGAGATTTCAGACCTAAGATGACAGTTCATAACATCATCATCAAGTCAGTTCATCCACATGTGTTTAGATTACAGAGACTCTGTTCTGGTTTCATCAACACTTCCTTCATTTCTTCTCTACTTCTTTCATATTTTATCGCTCCACACCCATGTTGGTAAGGGTGCGTTTTATTACAGTCTCACAAAACCTAAAAGTAATCATTGACACATCAACATGGTTTACTGCATAAATAACCCTTCTGCAGACGAGACTGCTTATTAAATACATAACATGCATAAAATAGCAATGATATAAAAATCTTATTATTTATCATTATCGAGACAGCTCATTTACCCAAATTACCATCCTGATATTTGTTTGCATATTTAATCCTTGATATTTAAATGGCTACCACAATTTTCACCTCAAGGTGAACGAAAAATGATCTGATTTTATTCGAAACCCAAATATGATCTATATCAAATGAATCTGCGTGCTTGAATCGTTGACTTTTCCCTGGCTGTTAAAAAATTGTTGTTATATACAAATCGTAAAAAATCAAACAACTATTCTATAGGTAAAAAAATAAAATGTCATTGTAAATGTCCAACAGCCGCTATGCATACTCTAAAATACATACTACTGGTGATATTGTAATTAAGTATACGCGATCACTGCTGATATAAAACATGTTAAAATTCCGTGCTTTTAAGACAGAATTGTTAAATCCTCTGATTTTTCTGGGGTTTTTTTTTAATTCCAGAACCCTTGAAATTATTCGATAAGAGTAGGGCATAGTCCCTTCCTTCTGTCACGATATTGTTATGATTATGCAGAAAGCAACGTAAAGCAATATTTCAGGTCATGTGAGAACCCTGCCAATGTGATCTAATAAAGAATACCCAAGCATATTAATCTGTATAGCTCATGCATATTTTTAATGCAGGTGAGGAAGTTGTGAACTGACTGAGAACTAGTAGCTATTACAATCTTTAATCGTATAACGGTTTTGTTTTAATTTAACCTCTTCATTACCTGTACATTTCGACACATTTTCATTCAATGTGAGCTGCTACAGCGATTCCCACCTCAAAGTGAATATTAATTACTTAATTTACATAATATCCGAAATGCATAATAAACAATTATGCATTTCTGATAATAAAAAAGTGTTATAATATTAAAACGACAGCGCAGAAAACTCGTTATTCTGATGAGCTGTATCATTTTCGATCAAGTTAGTATCTTTGAAAATTTGTCCTATGACACATATATATGCCACTCGCCACTCGGTAATAAATTAGCATGTTGCTACACTTACATATTGTCTTGGAAGAACTTGCCATTCCAGGTGAGAGAGCCGTCCTTCACAATGATAAGTATCCTGGCGAAAAAGGCTTTCTTTAACAATCTGACTGCCTCTAATACATCCGTGTTCGTCTGAACACGTTTTAGGAGACTGGTGGCAGTGTAAGGGGCACCTGGCTGTGGGTGGACCTCCTGTAAGTAATAAGTAACTCTATTAAGCCTAATGTGTTTGATATGGTACTTAACAATGAAATTTTATATAACAGATTTTTATCGTGGTGTTATGGGTTTTACCATGCCATTATCGATGCTTCATGTTATTCGATTGAGACTTCCATAACACTGCGCTTTTACAAAGTATCCTGCTCAGTGCTCACATGAAGCACTTTATGCTATAATGTCATGACCATTGAAATAATTTACTTCATTTTATCTTGTTTCTTTCAATGGCATCCCTGTTTAAAAACACATTGCTTCAGTACACGTGGGGGTAGGCGTATAGTGTATATGCACACTGCGTAATCCCCCACCAGAGCCACTGATTGTATTGCCGCATCTAGACTCATATAATTCACCTCATACATACCATATTGTGGCCTCCCATTGAAAACTAACCATACATTCATCTTTATTCATTTATTCGGTATAATAAATTCATGTTATCAATGCTATCAGAATTGCGGCTTCAGAAAATTATATCAATTTTTTAGGCTTAATAAAAAACGTATATACAGCAAAATATTGTGGTTAGCTCATGTAATAAAAAAATCAAAAATAATTATTTATTAATTGATATAAAATGGAAAGCGGGGGGGGGGGGGGATACCCTAAGCTATGTAAGCTACCATGCTCGTAGCCCAGTAAATATGAAACATTGACTCAATATTGTTTTTAATTTGGGTCAGCGTCGTAGAGTGTAGATTCACAGTTTAAACGATGTCACGATCTTGCTCTCGTCTCATGAATTGCTGACTGGTGATTGTCAGTTTGTGATACATTGTATCATGAATGTAATAGCCATCTGGTGATGCCTATGACAGAAGCTGCTAAATATTTTAGTGAGTGTAGTTGACACACATTTACAGTTGACACACATTTACAGCAATTTGACATCACTTATCATTACATTTCAAAAATGACATCACACTTACATTTTGGATTCCGCTTGGAAAATCACATTTAATTGTGACGATTTTCTCATGAATCCAGCTTGACATCTTTCCATGTGGAGGTTGAGGTAGAAACTGCAAGAGCATATATTAGGTGATAACACAATTATTTCAGTAGAATACATTTAAAGTTTTTAGACTGATAGACAAACATACAGACAAACACACCAGACATATCGATATATGGAGAGATGACAACTAAGAAAATATAGACTCTAATTTATTGATAATCGATTAAAATATTTAAATCATGACATGTGGTAAACTAAAAGTTCCCGGTCATGCATCTAGAACTATATCAATAATAAATATATTTTCACTGAAGTGGAAAACGGTGGTTTGTGAAATTGTAAACAAAATATAAGATCTTTTCACATTCACAGGGTTTCATCTCCCCATTTCTAACATTCCTCATGCTGTCTGTCGCGAATGAAATGCTGCCCTTCCAATGTTTAGAAGCTGCAATATATGCACTTGAACTATTAAACCTGTGTAAAAAATCTTGATAACGCTTATTGAGTAGTGTTGCAAGCTTATATTTATCACGTAATGTCTGATGAACGGGTGTACATAGTGGTCACTTGCGATGTTTACATAATGAGGCCTAGGCTAATTGTATTGTGGGATGCCGGGGTGCTGGAAATATCTCACTGGGTACCATGTGTTCATGGTTAGATGCCCCAGTGGTAGGTTTGAATTCTAGATGAAATCCGTAGAAATGGGATAAAATTAAAAAGTTCATCCGTGGATTTACAAACGGGAAAAAAATCTGTACAAAATGTGGGGCAGAGTCATCTAATTCAATTCATCGTCGAAGATGAGCCAAAATTAACCCATTATTGGACAAAAGTGTTGTGCTTGTAAATGTCGGGTAATCTGGACTCCTTTAAAAAAATATTGATTCGGTTAGGCAAATGTCAACGACGTAGTTATACTACATGTATTATTGTTATGATATAAGCGGCATGTGTAAACAACCTCTACATGTTTTCTAGAATAAAACAGTACCTTGTTTACGTTAGCGATCTCACTTTTTTCAAGTTTGAGGATCTGCATCTCCTACAAATAAATGGTAATAAAAAAAATTATGACTTTCAGTGATAAACATATATATATTATAATTATTCAATCACCGTTATGTTAGGATTAGCTGATTACTTTATTTTCTGGGAGCACACAACTCCCGAAAACATATCTAGATATGAACAATCATGTGAAAAGAAAACAAGTAAGTATAACTCATACAGCTTTTTTTTTCCGAAACTATATATTTCAACCCTCTTAACACCTATCTAGATCTTTTCCCATCTTCATTAATCTTGTGATGTGATTTTGAGATGAATAGGAAGGTGACATGTGCTTCATAAACATGATAAAACAAGCAAGTATAATACTTATGTAAAATGAAAACTCATCATGTATTTAATTAACATTTGAAAAGGTATAACCACAACATTCTCCAACGCAAAATTGAGCTGGTGCCGTGAGGAACCTCGTCAATTACCAGGGAATTAAATTACCTTATTTAACAATTAATTTTATTAAATGAAGCAAAATAAATTGTTTTGCTGTTCTATAAGATGTATTGCAGTAAATTACATGTATCAGGTATAAAAAATACATAATTTCCATTCATTCATTCGATGACGTTCACGTATATTTATATCGAAAAAAATTAGAGCAGTCAGTAAGTAAACTTTGACACTTTTATCGTGATATAATTAACAAGTCATTATGTGGGGTGATAATAAACCAACTACGGTAATATGTAATTAGTATTTTATGTGCAAGTTAATTTATAATTATACTCCAACCTTTATTTGCGATCCACCTTCTTTAATTAAATCCGAGTTCTTTTTATTCAGCTCAGAATTCAGCTAAACAAACAGTAGTACTTGTAAAGTATTAGTAGGCCTCTAATCCTCTATATTAGCAAAAAAAACTGTATTGCAAAAACTGGAGGCCTAATTGCAAAAAACGTGATTATAACAATAAAAGTTTTCAACTTTTGAACATATTACATACCGGTATATATTTAATAAAATTTATCATTATCAAATAATTAACGATTACTCTTCCTTCTTAAAAGAGGATAATCCTCCCCTCTCCCCACAACTATTTACTGCCAATACTCCAAAGTGTGTTTCGTCATTTGAAAGAAACCATTTCATTTGGCTCACTAATGGAATACATTTTAGGTTAAAAAACGTTTATCCAGATAGAGTTTAGATCATCATTTAAAAAGAAATACACAATGCATGTCAGGGGGGGGGGGGGGTCCAATAAAATTAATGGAGAACAATATGTGGGGTTTTTATGATACAAATTTCCTTACTTATACTCGCCGTCAAATTATAAATGATCAACCAGGGCCCCGTTTTATCAAGCTGAAAAGATACGAGGTTTCTTAATTATCGTGACCTTGGCCTGCCACTTACGAGAATATAGAAGCTCGTTGATTTTCCTCGTATGTCTCCCTCTTTAACATGTATAGGGAGGATACGAGCACTCTGAACCACTCGTTGAATTTTAACGATCCTCATATGCAAATGAGCTATTAATACGAGCTCGTATCTTTTCAGGTCGATAAAACAGGGCCCAGAATCGCATAATTTTTGGCGATTTCTCCGTCAATTTTAAACCGATTTTCTTGAAATTTTGCAGAGGCCATTTTCTATTAAAATACTAACAGGGGTAAAAAATTCGCAAAATTATATTTAATATTTCAAAAGTTAGACCATTTGCCATGTAATAAAATTCTAGAATTAGTTTAATGGGGTTATAGAGGGAAATAAAATGAAATGAATCCGGTTTTAGGCCACCTTTGTGCACATATACGCTAAACTGGGCCAGGAGAACCTCCTGAGGATGGTGAGATGATTGAGATGACACTGTCCTCCAGACACAGGATTCGAAATTCGAGCCCTGGCGGTCTGAGGCCGAGCACGCTACCTCTCGGTCACGGAGGCTCCCCACAATACTGAATTTCACACGTGGATGGGGAAGAAACATTTTTGTTTCTTTCAAACCGCCGAGACCGGGAACTGAACCCCGAACTCTGGTGTGAAAGGCAGCGGTGCTAACCACTACCCTAGGGCCCCCGCCCGGGGTTATAGAGGGACGTCGTAATTTCAATTTACTACATGTCAAATAGTCTAACTTTTGAAATACGCTATATAATTTATGAAATTTTCAGGGCTGTTAGGATTTGAATAGAAAATGATCTTTGCAAAATTTGAAGGAAATTGGTTTAGAATTGACGGAGAAATCAACGAAAATCATGCGATCCTGGTTAATTTGACGGCGAGTATAGACCTAAAGACAGGTGTTCCTAAAGGATCTATTTAAAGACCACTATTGTTTTTGTTATATGTATACATATAAAAATGATATTTTCAAATCCAGTACTTAAAATTGGCGATACAACTCTCATAACATCAATAAATATAAGTGACATGAAAACTGAAAACATAATTGATATGGAGTTAGAAGAAAATAACATACGGTTACAAATAAATAAATTATCTTCATATAGTTCTAAAACATAATAATGCATATTTCATTAAGTCAAACGTTAAATATAAAATCAGGAGACAAGCATAGAAAATAGTTATTAGTTACGCAAAAGTAGTAGATTTTTTTAGAATTCAGATTTTAAAAACAAAAATTAAAATTGGAAGAATCATATATCAAATTATGCTTTATCCCGTGTAAAACCATTGAAATTATAAATAAATAAGTTATTGATATGCATAGTTCAATTGTATATTAACATGATTAATGAAGGATCAGATTGAATCACCGCAAGGCAGAGACTGTGATTTCAATCTCTGACAAGCTGTCAGACTGCATGACGTGATCTAGTTAATTAATATGGCGTTAAAGGCTGCCGACATGTCAAGCAGAACCAGCATGACACCCTTTTTCTGGTCCAGAGTGGTTGTAATTGGCTACCCTAACCAATGCCATTTCACTTACTGTGAACAAATGGCCTAATACAATACCAGGGCGGCTCCGAGCCAAGCTCATCCGGTCCAGTTGTGGCTCGAAACTCACTCACTCACTCACTCACTCACTCACTCACTCACTCACTCACTCACTCACTCACTCACTCACTCACTCACTCACTCACTCACTCACTCACTCACTCACTCACTCACTCACTCACTCACTCACTCACTCACTCACTCACTCACTCACTCACTCACTCACTCACTCACTCACTCACTCACTCACTCACTCACTCACTCACTCACTCACTCACTCACTAATACCATATCACCGGTCTTGGGATCAGATGAACCAGATGGTCTTTGATTTGCGTATCGGTGGGCGACGGACCACTTACAGTTTTGGTTGTCTCCAGTGGATGTCCGGCGTCGCTGTGGCGACTAAAAGATTCTATACTCTGAATAAATTGCATAGTACCTTTAAATCCATAAAGTCTTAGTCACGATTATTCTCGGTTTCTAAGATATTATTTGCACTGGAAAGAACAGTTTATACCGGTGATTTAGTCTCATGTAATCACTGGTAAATGCCACCCACTTGAAGTTCTGGTTCGCGGTAGTGAGACACAACTTCAAGTCTTTGACAAGTTTTTAGATCTAATGTATCGCTCGCAATTGCTTTCAAAGGTTGACATGTGAAGGATGAATGAACTGATATTATGTTCAGCTTGTGTGTAGTTTAAACTTAAAACCTCTAGTACTGATAATGATAACGTAAAACATTTAGTACCGTACTTTACCTTCCTTATTTTAACCACCTCCTTTTTTTCTCTCTTCAGATCATCATTCAAGCAACTTATTTTCTAAAACGAAGAAAAGATACAATATGAAAATTCGTCAACATACCTTGCATATATTCAAAAATATTTTCAGTGTACCTAGTATAATATAAAATCCACATAAATTAAATATATTACCCTTTTGTTTGACCTAATCTCGTCGTCTTTGTTCTTCTCACGATTCACAGCGTCATCAATGACCTTATGGAACACAAATACAACACACAAAACAATTCAGATGTTTATATAAATAATTAAAAAAAAAGTGAAACTTAAAACTCATACCAGTTACTTAAGGGAAACAAACAGTGACAGCTCGCCCAGTTGTTATCATTGATAACTCAATCTAAATACATTTTTTTTTTTTTTTTTTAAATACTGTATATCTGGTAATTGACGCGTGTTTAATTTTTCGCGAATTTCTGATTTTGGGACTTTTCACAAAGTTTAAAAATCGCGAATTTTCATTTTTCATTAGTAGCGCTAATTTAAAAATAATTTTCACGGGATTCTTGAATTTCGCGTATTTGTCCTACCCGCAAAAATTAAAACCTCGCGAATATTACGGATTCTACAGTGATTAAATACAATAGACCTACACTGTACACATATTCATTATGAAATAAAAATGTCTTACCGTTGATTTTGACATTTCCCTGAACTTGATTTTAAAACTATGACACATGGTTATGATGGCAAAATAAAGAGTTAATCATTTTACAGAAGCAAATTATTTACTGACTAACCCAAACACCCGTACGCATGTATTTCTGTCCCTTTAAGTTGCCGTACCTGAGGTGTGAATTACTGCAGCAATTCCCACCTCAAAGTAACTGAAAACGGACTGATTTGTGAAATAGGCCTCCCCAAGTATAGTATCTAAGAAAAGCTTAGGACGTTTTTCTCTTGAATTAGCTCTGCCCAAAATACAAAAGCTCACATTTTATAAGTAAATTGAATTGATTTTGTTCAAAATGTAACGTGTTGTGCATACATGTATGCGACGAGGCTGCTAAGGGTATTAACCTCTATCCTGCCGATTTTTTATTTTTCATCCATTTGAAGCTGGAATTGCTAACGCAATTTCCAGCTTCAAATGAATAATAATATTTATAAAAAAATATACATATGTATTAGATTAAAATTACTAAGCATCTACCACAAAACATTTTAGCAATTGAATTCGGGCTGTATTTATTGATTCGAAATTTGCTTGAAAACGGATATATCCGGTCACGGCAGCACACCATGGGTTAAATAGGGGTACTGTTACCTTAACACTGTCCAGCTGTTGTCTCAACTCCGCCAAATCCATGTCTTCTAGAGTCAGACGCAAACCATTAGGATTGCTGGATTTTAGTCGCTGCTGTATCGATGATACATTTTTCAAAAAATCACATGGCGTACCATGGAGAAGAAGATTTGTACTGCATACTTGTATGCTCTTTAGTGTCTTCTGCAATGCGTTAATTCTCTCAGCTTCTCTTACCAATTTCAGATGTGCCAGAGCATATTTCTTTGCAGCGCCTTCGTTAATTATCTTTTTCCGATCATCCAGCTGTTTTTGTAAGTTATCCAGTGTTGTTGATATGTGCTTCCTGAAGTCGGTCGCAGCTCCGCTTATTTTTGTAGAGTGTTTCTTCAATAGATCTGACCTTTCTTTAGATTTTCCAAGATCAGTATTGATTGTTTGAATTATCTGCTTCAATTGTTCTTTTGCTTGTTTAGATTTATCTGTAATTTCAGAGCACTTATGCTGAGGGTGGTTTAGGGGGTAACAGAGTAGGCACATAGGCAGCTCGCAATCTTCGCAGTATAATTTCATCACCTCGCGTGGGTGTTTGGGACATGGGGGTAACCTATTCTGATCCTCCTCCATGGCTTTTTCCAAGGACAAAATGACATGTCTTCTTAATACAGGTACCTTTTCATGATCTTTTTCACATTCTGAGCAGATATACGAGCAAGTCTCACAAAATTTCGACGCTTTTCTACCAGAACACTCCGATGTTGAGCATACAGGAATACGTTTTGGTAATGGTATGTCTTCTTTGTTGTTAATAACATCTTCTGTCATTATGGTTTTGTTCGCATCTTTGAGCTGATTGTATAAAAAACTCACAGGCAATTCACCTAAGTTTTTATTGGGAATAGGACAAACTTTACGGCACAATGGGCATTCTATTTCATCTTGTTTTTGTTTACTTTTTAGGTACTTGACCAGACATTTATAACAGTATACGTGTTGACACTGCAAGATCCTAGGGTCGTCAATCACTTCTACACATATACTGCAAGTTATAATCTCTTGAACCATGTTGATTACTTTTCGCTCGGCCATTATTTTCTCTGTGATTACATACATACTCTTGGGAACTGAAACATATGAGAATATAATTATGATACTGTATTGTAGCTCGTACATAATCTCAGGTATAAATGCATAATCCAATGAAATTACTAGGGCCAGGCATAAATTATACTATAGGTGTTGAAATAGATGAGATACTTTTTTATACAAAAACAATATTGACACACTGTTGCATAAATTTTAACCACCGCTCACCACGTCGACAACCTGTACAGGGTAAATATCATAATATAAAAATCTATGGTGAGGAACAAATAGTATCACAAAGACTAATAAATTGTTTTACTACAAGACGTCACAGTATAGATGGACTCGGTCTCAGAACCAGATTATCAGCGTAGATCCTACGCAAGACGACTTAAAATTTATTTATAACGACCAGTTATAACGACCCGTTCCTGTCCGTTTTTAAAGGAGGATATCTCCTACGACATTCCAAAACTCGATGGCGATCCCTTTTCCTCTATCAGTAACTTGAAAATCACTACAGTTGGGTTGGAAAAACTAATTTTGTGATACTAAATTAATTTATTGTATTTATAATGTATTATGTAGGCATATACTATGTAGGTTTTCCTCACTTGTGGGTGCCTATCGACATATCTTAGGCCTTATAGCTGCGAAACGGCACTAATTAGACTAAACCATGATAACTGCAGATATATTTCTGAATATAGACAATAAAAGAATGACTGCACCAGCGGCTATAGACGTCATCGCAGCATTTGACACTGTGGATCACTTGGTAAGCCTACTCTCGAAGGTTTTGTCAACAAATTTTGGAGTTCCTGGTCATTGTATCAATTGGTCTGAAAGCTAATTATCACTAAGATATTTCTAGGTTAACATAAACCATGATTACTCATTTGCCAAAAACCTTGAATTTTTTGTTCCACAGATATGCAAATGACCATGCTTTAAAAAAAGAGTTTTCTGGGCAAAAAGCAATAGTGAATCAGATACAAAACATGTTTTGGAAAATTCACTCAAACAGGTCAAGGCCTGGTTGGATGAAAATATACTTAATATGAATGACATGAAAACATAATTTATACTTTTTGGATCTAGACAACAACTAGTGAAATGTACTATACAAAATCTCTCTGCTAATGACTGTGACATACCCGGAGCAAATTACCATCGACGGCATTGTATAAAAAATATAAGAAAATATCTGACTGTGGACGCATGCAAACAGGTAGTGCACGGACTAAGAATTCCCCACATTGATTATTGCAATAGTCTATTATATAAATATGGTATTCTGAAAACTAGCATTAAAAACTAAAACGTGTGCAGAGTATCCTGCGGAAACAGATATATGACAGTGTTACAGCATGCCTCAGTGGCGGATCCAGCATAAGGCGGAGCCGGCGTACGACAGTCCCCCCCCCCCCCCTTATTGGTGAAAATATTGCATTTTTTGAAATAAAGTGGAGCTAACACCTTTTTTTCAGCCAAAATGTGGCTTACGCCCCCTCCTCTTGCACATCCTGGATACGCCACTGTGCCTGAAGGAGCTACATCGGTTACCAGTGGTTACCAGTGAACCTCAGAATTGAGTTAAAAATTGTTTAAACGGTCAGGCTCCACCTGTGACCATATCTTGTATAACTCATCCACTTATTATGACTCTAAAAAGTGCTCATTGAGATCAAGTGCAAGACTATATAGTAACTAGACTATACTCGCCGTCAAATTAACCAGGGTCTCATGATTTTCGGCGATTTCAATTCTAAACCGATTTTCTTGAAATTTTGCAAAGGCCATTTTCTATTCAAATCCTAACAGCGGTAAAAATTTCGCAAAATTATATTTAATATTTCAAAAGTTAGACCATTTGACATGTAATAAAATTCTAGAATTAGTGTAATGGGACGTCGTAATTTCAATTTATTACATGTCAAGTGGTCTAACTTTTGAAATTCGATATATAGTTTTACGAAATTCTCAGGGATATTAGGATTCTATTGAAATATGATTGTTACAAAATTTCATGAAAATCGGTTGACAATTGACCGAGAAATCAACGAAAAACATGCGATCCTGGTTGATCACTTTTAATGTGACTTTGGGTATAGTAACGTTAGTAGAGTACGTGAATTCCATGGAAAACGTTACCAGACACATAAAAATGAAATTTCTCATTTCGCCATTGAAATGCTTTCTCTGACAAGTAATCATATTAAAGCTTGTTTACCGAGAAATAAATTATCAAACGTCTATTATTTTTCGAAAAAAATCGATCTCATTCAGATCTATACGGCGTTCGCTCATCGTGATTGGCTCTATCACTGAAGTTAGGCGACGTCGCGCCCGGTTCATAATTGGATGGGTGACCGCCTGGTGACTGCCAGGTGCTGTATACACTCGTGGGGCTCAGAGAACCACGTAAATCAGATGGCTCGTCTGACTGACCTAGAGTTGGACGTAAAAGAACCTCAATGGACGTAGGCGCAGTTTCCATCCAGCGAGACCCCAGAAAATCCACAATGTGTGAGTACTTGGCACATAAGGCGAATTCGCTTGGAATGAAAAATAGCTTGATGCGCCTCAATGGCAGCTCAGCTGTATATCTCCCAGGAGACTGAGTTGGAATTTGAATGATAACAGGCCTTGCTAAGTTACTCTCGATGTACAGCGCTCTGAACAGCCGCCGGCTGGATACATGCGCTATATAAGATTTCATTCATTCATTCATTCATTCATCTATGGGAATTGACAAAGTGCGACTTTTTGACAGACAGACAGACATATTTTTTTTTGACCAAGAAAGTACAAACATATATATGCATTAACATAACAGAAAAGACATTGTAGCAATATATCCATACATAGTCGGGAAAACTACCTTAAGGCACTGTGGTGCCGCTATCAAGTAGCAACCTCACTATTCAAAATCAAACACAAAACAATAGCTATACAATAGCACTAATGATTTCGATCATTCACGATAACTAATATCAAGAAATGTGTTAAATAAACAAAATACTGTAATGGTTCGCTGTAAATGCAAAAGACCGTTATTCAGACATTACCAAATGACGCTCATTTGCATTCGTGCAGTCTGCGTGTAATTTATAGCGTAGCTTTTTATATACACACTCCAGCTAATCAATTAAACTGTGAATGTGTAATAATAGTTTTATTATGAACAGGTGTAGCAGTTTTCTATATTACATGATCGATGTTTTGTACTGATTTAGCGCATATTTTTTAAAATAGGCCTATTTGGAAAGACCCTGGAGACTATGAGTATACATTTTTTCTGTAATACAAAGAGGAGTAGTGTTAACTATTTGTGTTATGCTATATCTAATGCAATTCCTTGCAAATTCATGTCGTATTTTAGGCGCTACAAGTTTTTTTGTTATTTTGTGTAGGATATGAGTGTATATGGGAGTGCTGTGCGAGAATCATGATATTGGTATGAAAGTATTAAAGAATGTTTTAATGAATTAGCTTATAATAAAATTTCAGTACATTTAGTTTATGTAGATCTTCTATTTTTAAACTCTGTAAGTTTTGGAAAAGGGGATCTGTGTGTGCATTAAATTTGCTCTTGGAAATGACTCTAACTGCCTGTTTTTGCAGTTTAAAAAGCATATCAGTATTATAACCCCAAACCAATATCCCATAGTTTAAACTGCTAAGAATAAAAGAATTGTACATCAAGAGCAACGTTTTGGGCGATACATATTTTTTTAGTTTATTTATAATTCCGATGTATTTGGATATTTTATTTGCAATACTATTTATATGGTCTTGCCAGCTCAAATGTTTATCTATGGTTATGCCAAGGTAGTTAAAGCTATTGACAAACACTATAGACGTTTCGTCAATCTCTAATGTTGGAGTTGTTACCTGTCTTTGAGGCATGTGAAAAATCATCGCTTTTGTCTTTTTAGTGTTAAGGGACAGCTTGTTGATCTTTACCCATTCACTTATTTTCGAGAGTTCATTGTTGATGTTCACATTTGTATTACATCTAAAAGTGTTGAGAGTGCTCGAAAGTGAGGTGTCATCTGCATATATTATTGCTGTGAAAATTTTACATAAATAACAAATAGAAGAGGACCAAGTATTGACCCTTGAGGTACGCCGGTCTTTGTATTGCTTGAATCAGATTTTACATTTTCAAATTCAACATATTGTTTGCGATCAGACAAATAACTTCCTAATAGTTGCTATGCGGGTCCTGTTACTCCATAATATTCTAATTTATATAACATAATTTCGTGATCAATCTTATCAAAAACCTTGGATAAATCTAGAAAAATATTAAGTGGGGTGTTACCTTTATCTAATTCTTGGGTGATCCTGTCTATCATTTCTACGGCTGCTAGTTCAGTGGAGGGTTTTTTTCTAAATTCATATTGGCTTTCAAAATATAATTTGTTGGTGTGAAAATAATCATGCATTTGATCGAAAATAACCCTTTCAATAACCTTTGAAATAGCTGGTAAAATAGAAATTGGTCTATAGTTTTCAAGTTGACTTTTGTCATCCTTTTTGTGGATTGGAATTACCTTTGCAATTTTTAGTTTATCTGGGAAAACACCAGTCAATATACACTGATTGGTTATTAAGGTGACTGGTTTACTTATCTCATGCTTGATTTCTTTAAGTAACTTTACTGATATTCCATCAGGGCCGCAACTGCTTTTAGGGTGCAATCTATCTATAATTTTTAGGATGTTTTCTTCATTTGTACATGCCAAATTAAATTTATTGGAGGTTGGATTTCTTAAAAAATTCTTGAACGATTTCGGGTTGGGTAGCTTTATGTTAGCGGCTAGATTTGGTCCAATATTGACAAAATAATTGCTGAATGCATTTGAAATTGCCTTTTGATCAGTTATTTGTTTACCGTCGATGACAAAGTGGTCAGGAAATTTAGTTTTTTTAGTTTGTTTGTGTAATATTTAGATATGCTGTCGATTTTTTTGGGGTGTCTTTCAGTTTGTTGTACATTTTATTTCTGTAAGTAATTGAATTGAGGATACCTTGCGTAATCCATTTAGATTTTTTATGTTTTTTCTTGTTGAATTTGACTAATTTAGTTGGCATTGATTTTTCCATTGCTTTGGATATAGTTGTTGTTAGTAAGTTATAATTTTAATTTGGATTAGCACGCAAGTTTAAAGTGAGTTTACTGGTCATATCAGAATTGCGAATTTCTGATATTAAATTGTTTATTGCGTCTGGACCACGTGTTTTTACTTGTATATATTTGGGATTTTTATTGGTATATGGAGAAATGTCTAGGGATAGAAAGTAGGGAAAATGGTCAGATATACCACATGGTACTATTCCAGCAGTGGTTTGAAGGAAACCATGTGAAAATTTACATAAAAAGTTTTCAATTAGTCCCACGTTCATTTGAGAGTCTAGTAGGCAACGTTATTTTGGGAAAAAAGCTAAGTGAAATTAGTGTATCTAGATATTGATTAAATATTGGTTTTTGTTTTACTTTTAGCATATCTATGTTATAGTCTCCTGCTATGACTACTTCACATTGCCTTTTTTGAAGATCGTATAGTACGGGAGTAAACTCATCAATAAAAGTTTGCTAGTTTTCATTCAGGTCTCTAGGTGGCGTATATACATTACCGAGCACCAGCGTTCTTTTACCCTTTCGATCTATTGGTATTTCTATGAATTGTGCTAATCGTGTTAATTCTGATCTAAAATTAAATTATTGTGTAATAAAATGCGTTTACATGCAGGGGTCAGATATAACCTTTGTTTTTTTATCACTTTTGAGACGGGTAAAATCATTTAATCGATTTCATGATTGGAAATTAGGTCAAAGCGGCTTCTTGAATTTTCGAGTTTTTAAATTTCTTTGAAATAGTCTATACTAAATAAGACCAAAATATTGAAATAAATATTATTATTAACGTTTCGGAGCATGTGTGAGTCTAATAAAAATAAAAAAAATACATTTACAGTGTAATGGCGGCCATATTGGATTTTTCCAGTTTTTAAATTGTTAAAATTCTAAATTCAATTTTGTACAAAATTTGCATTAAAAACACATAGGGGTCTATTAACCTATAATATTCAGAATGTATATGCCTACTGTAAGGTTTTTACATCAGATGGAGAAAACAAAATGAATTGAGCTCAATTAGTTATTAAATTAGCATATCAATATTATATAATTTACACCACTAGTGTAGTGATTACGTAACGCACAGAAATGTGATTACGTAACGATGTTATTTATTCATTGGAAACATGTTAGTGAACAATTTTGTTAAAAATAGTCTAGTGCTTTTCGTATTCTACAATTACAAAATAGGACTAAAAAAGTTCTTAATTTCTTTCATATTGCAGCTGTTTTTTTTAATTTGAAAAATAGCAATTTTTTACGCTTCCATTTCCATGTGATTACGTAACGGGAATCCCAGAGGTTGGTACTCCTTTATGGGCAATGAAACTAGAGGTCGTACGCCAATATCGCGAACCACGTTTTTTGCCATTTAAAAAATATTTGGTGACTAAATTTTAATTTTTTCAACTTTATTCAACTTGCCAAGTTATCCGGCGCCTATTTCTGCCGTTTTTCCGGCAAAAAATACTTTAAATCGTCTGATCCTTTCTTTGTCATGTATAATGACAGGTGCAAGTCATTCATCATTAGAGCGGTGGGCGATATTAAGTGAAATTCGCGAAAAACGTTACACATAACAAAGGAAGGATCTCCCAAGTTAAAATATTTTTCAAACAAAAATTATACCTGGAGATCGCCGGACATGTTAGTCAGTTGGATAGAAGTAAAAAAAAAATTGCAGCTGGTAAATATTTTTTAAATGGCGAAAAACGTGGTTCGCGATATTGGGCGTACGACCTATAGTCTACATGAGTCATGACTTGAAACTGAATTATAAATATAATTTAAGTAGATCTAATTATATTGCAAGCTAAACTTACCTAATATTAAAAATAAGCCTTCAGCCACTTTAGTGCTGAGATTGAGAATACGAAGTAAATTGTGACTGTCAGTGTCATTGTTGTGTGTAGACTAGACCTAACGTTAGACTATATACATCTGCCAATTTATTATTTCGAGTAAATCTAGAATTTAAGTCGACATTATATCCGACAGTCAATTTATTTTCAGTAGCACTTTTAGTCTTAGTAGACTACTTAATGGAGCAAAATGGAAATCTTATCTAGATCTAGTAGATGCCTATACAGATCCTCCTACATGTCCTCGTACTGGTAGATAATAAACCTGTTTTAAGATTGATCTCCCTTGACGACATGCTTGTTTTATGGTAAATATTATTTATTCTAGCTGTTTTCGTTACTGATTTATGACGTCACATACGATATTTTATAGAAGTAGGTGTCTCTGGTTCAACAACATAATTTAAATGCTCGAAAATTATGTGGTTTGTGATTAATAAAAAAGTGATACAAGTGAGTTGTTTGCCTGAGAATCATGCATCCAATTATAGAAATAGGTCAAATAGGGATAGACTATTAATGATTGTCAAAGCAAATTGCTGGTAAATAGGGCTGCCCCCTTAGAACATAATTATCTGACTGAGCGCTACCAAATTGATTTATCTATAAATTGTGTTAACGTCTATTAAGTATTATTATAGATGGTGTTCGGGTTGGCCTACGCCTGTGATCCCAAATCAGTGATTCGTGACTTTTATTCATTAACGTTAGCAGCTAACATTCTCAAAGATAAAAGCGAGAGCTTATTGGTAGCCTATCAATTCAATTGCACCAACGATGGTCAAATTCTTGCCCGGCTCCTGACGCATTGACATTGCTTTGAGCTCCCATGATTAGTGCAAAACATATAATATGCGTGTTGCTGGGAAAGATTGTTTTGTGTCATAAAATAACGATTCTTTCTTCTCAATCGTGATTATCGATAAACATGATTAGTGCAAAACATACATTTCGATTCTGACATCTGCATTAAAATTGATTCATTTATGACGAAAAATAATATTTCTACATCGCCAATGACGGCTATCTTGGAAAATGGCGGCCATTTTAAAAATTTGAGTGGCTAACAATTTTTTTTTCAAAAAAAAAACTTTAATGAGTACATACCAATTTTGATGCTTGTATCATCATTTGCACGATTGCTTCACTATCTGCCCCAAAAAATAGCGTTTATAGAATATAGCCATACAAATCAAAGTGAACAAATTAATGATTTAGATGTCTAAATAGGGCTTACCTCTCTCATACAATTTCTGTGCACATTATATATGATATATTTATACGTGTTATTAAACGTGCTAAACATGGAATGTACATCACTTCAGTCTTGGGTGCTAAGCCTAAGGTGCCATCACCGGCGGAAAAAAAGATATGTGGCGTGGCTAATTAACATGCTGTCCATTCATATAAGCTTTAAAATATAATTATTTAATGCACGTTGTTGAAGGCATGAACCATTTTACGATTACACAGAAAATATATGCGATACAAAATTGCGTATGTTTTTAAAAGGTTGATTTAAATGTTTAATACCTGAAATGTTGATGCGCCTTCCAGGTAAACAATTGAGTCGGTGACCCAATTTTCTTTAAATGTTGGGCGAGCGTCGAAGACGACGGACCAACATTACAACAACAAGGGAAACCTACAACGTGTTGTGTTTGATAGATTAGTGCCTATTCTATTTTGTCACCACTTGCATTAATACTTTGTTTTTAATCTCGAATAATACTTATATTGGAAAATCTTCATCAATCACATTATTAAACTTTCTGTGTCAAATATACTTAAAGTTAAAACAAACAAAATCGGATTAAAAATGTATGCTTTGTACTCTTATAAAATTAATTTGTACTTGCAAATTTCTAGGACAGTTTACAAATTTGCATTTGCTCAGGTGTATTTGACCCAATGTCTGCCGAATACAAACGTCTGCGTCTGCCGAATACGCAAATCCATTATTTTCATGCGTAGTGTCTGGTAAAAAACAGCTTTCACATGTTTTTTTTAAAACTGCCTAAACTTTGTTTTAAACTGTCTATAGATTGTATTGACAACAGAATCTCCAGAGTGGAGCAGCTGCGACCGAAAATGCTGTATCACCGCTCATCATTTTTGGTCCTCGGCAATCAAATAGAGTTCCATCGTATGCTATTTTTCTCTCAGGTAGGCGACACGAAAATCTAGATTTAGCTTGTGAGGTGAGAGTGGCTGCGACCATTTCATCAACTCGGAGATTCTTCAAGACTGAATCGGTCATCTGGGCAATGATCTTATTCCGCAGCAAAAGTGATGTACAGTAACTGTGAAAGAGGACGAAGGCGGAATGCTCAACCAGTGGAGAACAAGGTGATAATAATTATTGATGAAAAGTCACCTTTCAACATCACCCACGTTGTGGTGTCACACTATTTATACAAGCACATGACAAAGGGAAGCACATATGCATCATAGTCAGTGGGAGTTCTTGGTACTTTAGCAGCTGGTGGTGCTTCATACCCGGGTACCTCCTTCACGCCAAGGTAGTAGGCCTACATCACCATATATAGTAACTACTATTTGTTCGAAAAGCTATCCGCGTGTAAGCAGCAGATATGCATGCCTTTGAGCTTGTGTGACACTGATTGATTGATTGCTTGATTGAATGTTGGCCTCATTTGTGTGTGAACAGGAACTTAGGCCCCTATAGTTGGGTGCAGGGTACCAGATCGCAGCAGGGAAGAACTCTGATTGGAATGGTGAACCTCACACATACCAGAATCACCTCCCCATGCCGGGTCGTCACAAGGACGTGTAGGCTATGTAATTGCATAACTGCATTTTCAGCCATTTTCTCTGTTAGGCCTATCTGAATTCATGTAAAACACTAAAACAGGTAGCACCAGCTCAATGTAATTAAATTGGTTCCTTCCAAATTAGGAAATGGCTATGTTAAAGAATGATCATTACGATGAATCAAAGAAATAAAAAAGGATAAATTAGTTCACTGATCAATACAGCAAACTTTATTTGGAAAACTGATATTTTGAGTTTCTGACACCAACAGGACCTGAGGTTACCCCAAATGCCTAAAGTTATCCTGCTTGTACCCCAAATGTGTATTTGTCTTGTATGGATATTTTTGATAAGTGGACCAAATATGAATTGTTCTACCAAAACGGCAGATACAGGTTATATGTCCACTTATATCATGTTGCTTGCCGAAATCGATCGGTGCATTTCAGCTATTTTATTGGCTCCTAGAACCGAAAAATATTAAAAATGGCGGCACCCACTTAATTTAATGTGGATTGGTTCCTTTCAAATTGATCCTAAAATACTCACTGGCTATGATGAAGCATGGCAACAATGATAAAAAATAATATAATGATCTTATCCAAGGGTTTCCCTATGAACTGTTGATAGAGCAAGGTGCCATAAGTTCGATTAGATCCTAAGTTCGATCATTATTTGATTTTTGGAGGCCAGCAAACTTCCACTGTGGGATTTATCGGTGGGATTTATTTAGGTGCCGAAAAAAACGGGAATGGGCGATAACATGGCATTTGCTTGGGATTAAAAAATCAACAAAGTAAAGTGAAATTTTATTTTAATTGATATCATAATATTATGAAAATGCGTTTTTGGGTCTTTTTCTTTTTTCCTTAACATTTATAACATCAAAAATTAATTCATATTTCAAATAGAATCATTTTTTCCTCAAACAAATACTTTTTAGTGGCCATTATGGTTTGAGGCTATGCCCTAAGACGTCCAATATTGTTTAGCATCCAAGCATTAAGCGCTGGTGGGGGTGCTCGAACTTAGGAACAATTTTAATCACCTGTGCCTAAGTTCGATTTGTGTTCATAATAACTTTATTTGGAAAATATTTAGTTGCCATTATCTCTATTAATTTTTGTTCAAAATGTGTTTATCTTATGTCTCTTTCAGGAAAGCACTTTCTGATGTCCATCTCCATGTTTTAATAGCTTTGAAGTGAATATGTTTCAGGGGGAAGGTTTTCAAAATGGTTTTACATACAGAATAATAAAATGTATAGCTATAAAAAGCTAAAATAATGAAAAAAATACTGATTTTTTAAATTTTCAATCTTACTGCCCTATTAGTGAATCCAAGTGAATAAATTAACTATAAACTATGAATAGTCTGGAAATATGGCATGGCCTGGTCAATTGTTCGTCTTTCTAAGGGCTCTGGTCCTCATGGGGGACCTTCATCGAGCTGAGGCACACACCATTCGAACTTAGGCACTTGATTCCCAACGTGAAAAATTGATTCCTCTCTGGTCGTCCTAATCACTTTTTCATAATTTCGTATTTTTTTGGTTCCACATTTATATGTTTTATCAACACAGCCACAAAACTATTTTAACATGTGTATGTCTTGATAAATTCAATAAACTGCTTAGGTGCACGAACTTAGGGCACTTTGCTCTACAGGAGGGTCAAATTGTGCCCAATATCTTAAAACCTAAATTGCAAAAGAAAGCCTTTTGAATTAAAAAAAATTCCAGGGGGAATGTCCCCGGACTCTTAAGGCCTGTAATAGTTATACAGTGGACCGTTCATTGGGAAAATTCCCCCCCCCCCCCCCCCCCCTCAGTGAAGAGCTAGATCCGCCACCGCAGACCCAGCATTGGATCAAGATATCTCATGACAGTCATCAAGCCTAGACCCTGATCTAAGCATAATAAGTCTATTTTTCTTACCCTGTGTGCAGTCATGCTTGATATCTTTCGTGTGGTTGATAATAGGCCTACCAGTGGCAATGCCATTACCGTAACCAGTGATAAAGTTAGGTCTATGACAGTTATTTTTAATAGTTGACTATGACTGACGTCGAACAATTAAAGTGTGCCTATCTTTGGTAACGTCGGTATAGTAGTAGAGTTTGATAGATCTACATGAGCTATGGAACTAGATCCAGTAAGTAGGCCTATAGAGTTTGATAGATCTACATGAGCTATGGAACTAGATCCAGTAGTAGGCCTAAGGCTATAGAGTTTGATAGATCTACATGAGCTATAGAACTAGATCCAGTAGTAGGCCTATAGAGTTTGATAGATCTACATGAGCTATGGAACTAGATCCAGTAGAAGGCCTATATAGAGTTTGATAGATCTACATGAGCTATGGAACTAGATCCAGTAGTAGGCCTATAGAGTTTGATAGATCTACATGAGCTATGGAACTAGATCCAGTAGAAGGCCTATATAGAGTTTGATGGATCTACATGAGCTATGGAACTAGATCCAGTAGTAGGCCTATTAGAGACCTGCGCGGGTAGCCCGCCCCGCGCGGGTTTGCGGGACCCGCGGGGGCCCGCGGGCCGAATTTTCTCTGAGCCTTGCGGGACGGGGCGGGTGCGGGTCGACATAACGCGGGTTGGTGCGGGCAGCCCTAGTGCGGGCGCATGCGAGCCGCGGGCAGCTCTAGTGCGGGCGCATGCGGGCCGCGGGCAGCCCTAGTGCGGGCGCATGCGGGCCGCTCGCAGCCCTAGCGCTTGTGTGCGCGGGCCAAGAAGTGTTAGTCACATGCATGGGTTAACACACGTCAGACAATACCCTTTCTCAGAGGTGTGAAAACATATTCTTCCATCCAACGCTGGTCCAGCATTGTAACAGCATTCGATGAATGTGTCTGTGTCGTCCTAGCATGGCTGAACCCTTTGAATCCTCAAAGTGCGTGGATTTAGATGAGATAATATTTATTTATACATGTATTCGCAAGTGTATACAATGACAAAACATTAGACAACTATAGCTATTTCAGCGACTTGTGATTGAAACGTGATCAAGCAATAACATTTAAAACAGAAAAGGAAAAGTACCAATATGTGAAAGTTAAAATATAATATAATAGGTAAAAGTTATAAAAAGTTATGAGGTGATAGTACAATAGAGACAATTATTGTCAAAAATTAGCTATGTGTTAATATGTGTATGTATATGAGAAAGCTATAACGACGGGACAGGTGAGTGATTTGAAATTTATGCGATTAATCAAGTATAATTATCATGATTATACTGTATAATTAGTTGTTTATATCTTTATTGAAACATATTTGTATAATTTCCCCAGGCGCTTATATAAGAGCGTGAAACATTAGTTAAAATTCTAATCAATACTATGCAACAATAAACTGCACCTGGGCCCAGATGGTGTAGGAGGCCGAACCATAATTGTGTGAGTATAGCGGTCTATCTGACAAGTGCAGTATGCCCGTCATTGTAGTATATATATGTCTTTATTCACCTCCATATTGAAGTACATGTGTTATACATGGTATACAGTAAAGACAATACAAATACAATTCTACATAGTATTATAACCGATAAATAAATAATTAATTGCGTAGCTAATTTTAATTATAAATGTTAATAAATCTTCTTTTTTTATTTGACATTACATAAATGCGTCAGAACTTCTATTGAAAAACTTACCAAATACATACATTATTAACATTATGTACAGAGGGTGAAACATTGCAGCATGTGTTTATAAAAGTACAAACGAAAAAGTACAGCCGAAATTGGCACAAGGCTGGTACACCGCCTGAAACCACCCAGCCGGCACAATACGTCGGTCCCATGTCGATCCAATGCTGGTCCAGCGTCTACGACGTTGGCCCAACATCAGATCAACACAGGGCCAACGCACTGGGCCGGCCGGGGTGGGTCCAACTCTAAATCTCAAAATGGCTCAAATTCGTATGATTACTGTGACATTTCAAGGTATTGTGAACAGCTCGTGGAAAATCACAGTCGATCTAAATTCGCCTTGAACTTGGTGTACATTGTGGCGAGAAAAGTGATAATGTCCTCATATATAACCTGCCACTCTGTAATCATGGTAATGTAAGGACAATTCAATCCGCTCAATAACATAATCATTTTCTCATTGTCACAAAGCGAGCCTAACGACTCAGCCAGGGGACCGGGCATAGACTGAGTAGCGGCGGCCCAGCTGACACTTCTAAGAGGTTCAAGACTCGCACAGCTCAACAACGCGTGAGCAACAGTTAATCTGTCATAAGAATCGCACAGAGAGCATATTTGTAAATGTCGGACATTATCACCTGAAAAACTATAAAAGATACATCCGCTACCGATTAAAATCCTAGCAACAGTTTTACATTTACTTAAAAAAGCCTGATTACGTTTTGCAACCTTCCAAATCCATAAACAGTTCACAGATTTCACACATTTGTTAAACAAATATAAACTTGTGTACATTATGCGGGACATATTCCAACGCGCAATATGCTGTTGACTTACAGAGTTATAAACACATTTTTTCCAACGTGTAGATGACATGGGAGTTGCACTAAAAAATAATTCATTGTACACGATATCTAGTAGATTATATTTCTTACAAGTTTTATATAAAACAGCAATGGGTCCCTCATATGTAGAAATATCTTTATCTATATACATTTGCATAAAAACATGAACAGTCAATTTACGGGCTATGGAGCGAGGTTCAGCACAAATTAACCTGTGTACATAGCATAACCGTTTTATGTCAATGTGTGACTCAATACTCAGCCATCCAAGTGAAGCAGTGACCGCTAGACATGAGCTGTGATTTGGCAGACTCTGTAGGGCGCGTGCTGCCCATACATGAGCCTGCTCCATCATTAATACACTCTGTTCACTCATTGACCACACCTCACACCCGTATAGTAATTTAGGCACTGCCACAGCCCAGTACAGTTTACTACCACTGATAGGATTAATACCACCAGTACTGCTACCAATACTTAAAATCATATTTACAAGCTTTTTGTGACAGGTGATCCTTTCATTACAAAAGTCTTTATCTGCTTTTTTTGTGCTGCATAGTGGGATACCTACATGAAGGTGACTGTCAACCTGTTTTAGTAACTGGTTTCTTATTGTGATATTAACAATACGCACTCTGTTATTTTTACAGAAAACAAGTATTCGAATTTTGTCCAAATTAAAACTATATCTCCATTTAATACTGTGTTCAACAGCTTCGTCAACTATATATTGTAAAGTAGATTCTGACTTGGCAGCAACAGCGATATCATCAGCAAAGGCTGGACATGTAAGTATTGTATGAGCAATAGAAATAGGACAGGCTATGCTAACCAGTTCATTTAACAAATCATTGTTGTATATGCAAAAAAGGTACATAGACATGACATCACCTTGATGTACTCCCTGTTGGGGACAAAACCAATTGGATAGGCCTCCAGCTATCCTCACAGAACATTTGAACCCATTGTAGCTATCATATATAACGGACCACAGCCGTTTAGTGTAGTAAAAACTAAATATAGCCCTTAAAATATAGTCAAACACGTTACATACTTAATATTTTGTTATTGTTTTACTATTCGCGCAAACAAACCGTAAAATAACAATTAATTGAATGATATTTTGCAGGATTGATAGGGTTGATATGTGTATGTATATGAGGGGATTAGCCGCAATATGGTCAGTCAGACGAAGATAATTAGTGACGATGACGTAATGTTCACATACAGGTATGTTATGTCATAGTGATTACTGGACGGAAAGTGTGATGACAATAACTGGTACGGCGAGGTGACTATGCAATGTCTCCGGGCTAAAAAAAATATATTTCCCAGCAAATCAAGAGACTGACAAATGCTGAAAACAATGGTTTCCCCTGAAAATTAATATCAACAAAATTGCAGTATACGCCACAATATAACTTAATATAGATTGATAAAAATTGTAATCATGCACTACTATTTTTCAAGTGACGCCATGAATATAAATGTATCCTATTTTTACCACTAAATTATTCAGGGATTGTGTTACATTAGACCAATTATAATATAATTGATATCAAATGAATTATATCACGTACATGATTATAATAAAATATTTTTATTACGCATCGCTTGGTGTAAATTACCAGTTAAACCCTCCGCATATATGGATGGGGGGGGGGGGGTGGAGGGAGTGTAAACTATAGTACAAGATATCTATCGACCCTGCGTGGTTACATAATCAAGACAATAGTCGCGTAATTATCACCAGGTGGAAAGTTGACAAAACACCTGAGTTGAGCAAGTGTCGAGAACATTGCGCCAATGTTACACCAATATTGTGGCTACCAAGTAGACATTGTTCAAACAAACTTATTTCCTTATGGTGTTGTTTAACGTAATTATCCTGGTACAATGTTGGGCCAAGACTGTATTATATCTTTGAAAAAAGACAATATCAAACATGCTTATATTATAGACATGCATCGATCATTAATGAAAAGAAATGAAATAATTTGATATTTTGTTAATTTATAAGTTTTTAATGTTGGTCCAGCGCCGTTGGCGGTGGGCATATAGTGAAACAGCATTGGGTCAAATCCTCGCGTTTGCTGGGCTCCACACAGGTGTCTGTCTACACCGACCCCTCCCCCACCATAATATTCTCGCCAGCCGATCAGGGTACTTTTAGCAAGACAGCCGGCCAATCACAAGCTTACAACAATACTTAAAATTGAGAGCTGGGGACATATATATGACGTCAACCATCTGCACATTTTAAATGGTAGAGGAAACTCAACTGGGATTCACTAAGAAATGGAAAGGTGGAGCAATCTTTATCGATGTTGAGAAAGCATTTGACTCGGTGTGGCATGACGGACTAAGATACAAGCTGATGAACGGCAGCTTATCTAGGAAGATGGTCAGGCTGATATCATCTTTCCCAAGTGACAGAACGATCAAAGTCAATTGCTGTAACAACTGCTCAGAGGAGGTGACCCTCAATGCGGGCACACCTCAGGGCTCGGTCCTAAGCCCTCTCCTTTTCATTATCTATGTGAATGATATCCCAGACATGAGTTCACTCAATGTCAAGCTTTCCCAGTTCGCAGATGACATGGGAATCTGGGCACATGCAACCAATGCCAAATGGGTGAAGGCAAAGCTATCAAAAGCTTTAAAACTTATTGAAGCATGGTGTTCCAAATGGCGGATAAAACTAAACGCAGGAAAAACTCAGCTGATTGTGTTTAGTGTCGGTCCAAAACCAGAACTTATAGATCTGGAACTGTTTGGTGAGCCTATTATTCAAACTCAAACAGCCAAACTGCTTGGAATCCTATTTGATCGAAGGCTTAGCTTCAAAGACCATATGAAAGACCTAATGACAAAGGTCTACAGGCGACTGAACCTGTTGAAGTTGCTCAAAGGGACAAACTGGGGCGCCAGACCATATACCATCTTAAAAGCCTACAAGTGCTTTATACGCCCTGTCCTTGAATATGGTTCACTGATAACTGGAGCTTTAAGGGAATCACAAGTGAAGGAAATGCAGATCTTTCAAAACAAGTGCCTGAGACTAGCACTTGGTGTAACCTACCTGGACAGAATGAGAACAATAGATCTGCATGACCTCACTAACGTCCCTATGATCAAAACTAGGATGACAGCACTGGCGGTTAAAACATTTAGATCACTTGAAAACACACAGTGTTTCAAGGATCTGGTGTTGAATCATGAGATCGTTCAAAAACGATCAGGCTCTAATACAATTCTGGATCAATTGCTGGCTGAAATCCAGGCTGACGCTTAAACACGGTTGACGGTTGACGGTTGACGATTGACGGATAACGGTTGAGCTCCTGTTCCCACATAGAACAGGGGCTCTGGGGGCGCCGTTCTGTGTGACATACCAAAAGCGGGGAGTTCCCTATCACTCCACTGCATGAGACAAGAACACGGTTGACGGTTGACGGATATCGGTTGAACTCCTGAACTCCTGTTCCCACAGAGAGCAGGGGCTCTGAAAGGAGCCGTTTTGTGAGACACATAAGGCAGTGGGCTTTCAATCATAGCACTGAAGGAGACGGATTCTAGTCTTAAGCAATGAGCTCTCTATCATTACATTGCTAGCTTGGGTGATGGCACGGCGGACACGGATGGTTGGCTAACGATGACGGTTCATGATGGTGGTTTTAAACACACTGCTCAGAAAGCAGAGCACATTTCAAAGGGTCAGTCCTTGCCCTTACTCTGGTGGCTGGTCGCCTCTTCCCTGGTTCCTTGTCTCCTGGACTTCTTCTTGCCATTGCTTGTACAATCACCTACCTCACCAGGTGAAAAGAGAGAGGCACTATAAGGTTTATACCAGAACTAGTGCATAATCTCGCGTCAGCCCTCGCGCTGCGCGCTCCTCTAGCTAGCACATTTTAAAAAAACGGCTCCTTTCAGAGCCCCCACAGAGAGCAGGGGCTCTGAAAGGAGCCGTTTTGTGAGACACATAAGGCAGTGGGCTTTCAATCATAGCACTGAAGGAGACAGATTCTGGTCTTAAGCAATGAGCTCTCTATCATTACATTGCTAGCTTGGGTGATGGCACGGCGGACACGGATGGTTGGCTAACGATGACGGTTCATGATGGTGGTTTCAAACACACTGCTCAGAAAGCAGAGCACATCTCAAAGGGTCAGTCCTTGCCCTTACTCTGGTGGCTGGTCGCCTCTGCCCTGGTTCCTTGTCTCCTGGACTTCTTGCCAATGCTTGTACAATCACCTACCTCACCAGGTGAAAAGAGAGAGGCACTATTAGGTTTATACCAGAACTAGTGCATAATCTCGCGTCAGCCCTCGCGCTTCGCGCTCCTCTAGCTAGGCGGTCACTGTTTCGGTTTACTTTCTGTATCAACATTTTAACGTGTGTTAAAATGTGCTTAGAGGAGCGCGCAGCGCGAGGGCTGACTAGTGCATAATCTCGCGTCAGCCCTCGCGCTGCGCGCTCCTCTAAGCACATTTTAACACACGAAGTAGCAGTGTCTAGGGTGGGCAGTGTATGGAACTATAGATCCAGTAGTAGGCCTATAGCATAGGCCTACCTAGTACTGGCATGACTGCCACTGGTAATGCTGATGATTTCACTGCTACTGTCGTTATCAAGCTTTGGGGTGCCAGGGCCAGTGGTGCTTGCACTTGCAGCGACAGGTGATACCGTTGGCACCATGTCCAGGGGCATGTGAGTCGTACCCATGGCCCATGCGGCATGGCCATTGTACCTTTTGTCAGGCCCACCGGTGTGTATTCTGGTATTGTTAGATAAGGTCTGTCTGATTTGTATTTTTGGGTCGTCATTTGTATTTGGGTCTTCTCTTGAAGTTATATTTTATGGGCTAAAGTTCAGATATCGGCATCAAAATCATTAACCCTCGGTTGTTTTTATAGACCTCCTGACTCCAAAATTAGTACTTCAGAAGAACTTGTGAAATCTTTAGACCTGATGCCAAAAAATTCAAATCAGACCATTGTCCTGGGAGGTGATTTCAACCTACCTGGAATTGACTGGGACAATGGGGTAGTAAATCCTAAAGCGGCAAACAAATCCCAATGCGAGCTGCTTCTGTCAAGCCTAGATACACATGCCCTGGCCCAAATTCACAAAGAACCTACTAGAGAAGAAAATATTTTGGACCTCCTGATCACAAATAAACCTGGTTTAATTAAATCTTCTCATAGTGTACCTGGAATCTCGGATCACTGTGCTGTGGTGACCGAACTGGATATTGACCCGCCCTACCGCCGTACAAAACCCCGCCCAGTGCGTCAGTTCAAAAATGCTAATTGGGAAGCTATCAGGCAACAAATTAGGAGCTGCTGGACCTCCTTTTTAAAAAAAGTCCTAGCCGTTCTGTCAATGAAAATTGGTTGAAACTAAAATCCATCCTAAATCAATGCCTGGACAAATTTATACCAACCAAAATGACTTCCCCTCGGGAAAATCTACCTTGGCTATCCAAATCACTTCTCGCATCTATTCGGAAAAAAGCATCTCTATATAATAAAGCCAAGCGTACGAATAAAGCTGACCTTTGGGCAAAGTACAAATTATGTAAACGGCAGACCTAGCGTGCCATCAGGTCTGCCAGGTGGTCTTTTTTGAAAAACAAACTTTCTGAATCTTTAGAACAAAAAAATTCAAAAACACTCTGGCGTTATATCAAATCGAAACGTCAGAATGGAAATGGTGTCTCTCCTTTGAAGGAAAACGGCCAGCTGCATTCAGATAGCAGACGTAAGGCCGAAATATTAAACAACCAATTTTGCTCAGTTTTTACCTTGGAAGACACCACAAATATACCTAAACTACTCGGACCACCGAATACTGAAATGCCTAAATTTGAAATTACTGTTCAAGGTGTAACTAAATTACTCAAAGGTTCAAACGGCGGGAAGGCACCCGGACCAGACGAGCTCCCGAATCTGATTCTGAAGAATGCTGCCAACGAAATATCTCCCTTTCTTAAAATTATTTTTGATCAATCTCTACAGACGGGCAAATAACCAGATGACTGTGTAGAGGCTAATGTTGCCCCAGTCATCAAAAAAGGGGATCGGCACTCTCCGGCAAACTACAGGCCGATATCCCTCACATGTGTTTGTGCCAAATTACTCGAACGCATCATTTGTAAACAAATTATGTCCCATTTTTCGGAAAACAAAATTTTAACACCTGTACAACATGGCTTTCACTCAAAACACTCATGCGAAAGCCAGCTTTTGATTACAACTGATGAATTTATTCAAAATTTTGAAGGCAAGACACAAACAGATGTTGTTGTCTTAGATTTTAGTAAGGCCTTTGACGTTGTCCCCCATCAACGCCTCTTACACAAACTCGACCACTATGAAATTCGGGGAACAACTCTTAATTGGATTCAAAATTTCTTGACCAATAGAACCCAAAAAGTAGTAGTTGATGGCAGCTCTTCAGAATCAGCTCGTGTAAAGTCCGGTGTGCCCCAGGGTACTGTTCTCGGACCCCTACTTTTTTTGACCTACATTAATGACCTCCCTTCCACGGTCTCGTCGCAGGTTCGTCTCTTTGCAGATGACTGTCTCCTGTATCGCCCGATAAAATGTCGGGCAGATCAGGAGAAACTGCAGAGAGACCTATCTGCGTTACATGACTGGGCAGATCGATGGGGGATGTGCTTCAACCCCTCGAAATGCTCGGTCCTGAGGGTGTCCAGGCCAAAATAAAAAAACCTGGAATTCCAGTACACCCTGAAAGGTGAAACATTAGAAAATGTTTCATCAACACCATATCTTGGTGTTTGCCTTAGCAAGACTCTGGAATGGGAGGCCCACATTAACAAAATTACAAGTAAAGCGAATTCCACCCTGGGCTTCCTTCGGAGGAACCTGAAGGCATGTCCCCCTAAATTAAGGGAGACTGCCTATTTCTCCCTGGTCAGATCATCCTTAGAATATTCTTCAGCAGTTTGGGACCCCTTTAGACAAAAAGACATTGATAAATTAGAAAAAATTCAAAGAGCAGCAGCAAGATTTGTCACCCAAAATTATAGACAAACAGCCAGTGTGACATCTCTCATTCAGAACTTGGGCTGGACTGACTTGAAAACAAGACGAAAAAATTCTAGGCTTTTATGTATGTTCAAAAATTTAAATGAGTTAGTTGAAATTCCTATTAATGACCGTTTAATCCCAGCAGATAGAAGAACACGTGGTGGGCACAATCAGGCTTACAAACACATCAGAGCTAACACCACACTGGGACAAAATTATTTTTGGCATCGAAGTATCCCTGATTGGAATTCTCTTCCGGCAGCTGCCACAGAATCGAAAACTGTGGCAGCATTCAAGAGTCAGCTGGTCGACTAGATCTGCCAGCCTCTTTCCCCCCCTCCAGCCTGATACTCCACAATGGAGGGCTGCTGGAGTATTTACTCAAAGTCAAAGTATTTGAGTTATTTGCCTGGTAGCTAGTTGGTGGTTTCCTACTGATTGTAGGCCTATTATTATTATTGTCATTCAGTGACAGTCTGCTATTATCTGATTATAAGGTAAATAAACCCTTGATGTAAATAAAACCGATTTTACAGTCACAGTGACACAAGCTATAGGCCTAGGGGAGAGCGGGGCTAGTTGTAATAATTTCAACATTTTAGTAGTTTTACAAGTGATAATCAACTTTATGAATGAAGTCATTTAATCAAGTTAAGAACTACTATTTCCCGTATAATATAAAATATAATTTAGATAAATATCATCAATATTTGCAAAGTGGTGCCGTGAAATATTACCACACCTAAAATGTTACAATTTGCTCCCGGTGTGGGTTAAACTAAGTTGTAACAGCATGGGGGCAAGTTGTAACACAGTTACTGCGCTCATTGGGGCACGTTGTAACACGCCATAGTGCAGCACATAAATATACAGAATAGAGTTTTGCAGCAAATAATTAATCATTTATGTAATATTAAATCTGTAATAGCCTTTAGTTCATAGGCTTACATAAATAAAATTGTGACTGTCAAAATGCTAAATCGGATTAGGCCTACTAATTCATCGAAAATGTGCACCTAGTCAATATAATGATCCTGCAAAGAGGTAGGCCTAAACATAGCAGAGGACTAGCCTAATACAAGATATTTAAGTGCAGTTTTGTCCTAGATTTACCTATATATATACATATAAAACCTATAGGGGCAGGTTGTAACATAGTTTCCATAATCTATTGGGGGAATTTGTAACACTATGGGGAGATAATTGGGGAAAATTGTAACATTGGTGCAACTTGCCCCCACTCATCTGTTACATCTAGCCCCCAAGCACCTGAAAAACATTTGGCAACATATCTCACTATGCGAAATGTGTTTTAGTCTTTTAGTCTGTCATCATTAAAGACCTCTCCATGATGACTTATAATAAACATTCAGAATTGAAATTGTTTCTTACATTTCTCATTGTGATAAGTGATAATGAATTGTTATCCAAAAAAATACTTTCCACCTCGTTTTCTGTCCTATATGGTTGTTCTCAAAAAGTCCTGGGTATTAGGCCTATGGGATGAAAATACATAATAAAAATACATGGCTATAGAAGACATAACTGACACCTAGTGAGTGCAAATTACTCAACAAGAATTTTGTCAAAGTGCACCGTTACAACTTACCCCGTTACAACTAGCCCCGCTCTCCCCTACTTAAGCCGAATTAGACTTTATAGGTCTAGCCCTATACTACTACTAGGTCTATAGTATGAGACTATAAACTCTACCAAGTCAGCTGTATTTCCTAGACATAGACCCTAGTACTATATTACTAGACTAATAGTAATAGGGGGGGGGGGGCTACTAGGCTAACGTTAGTCTAGTCATGTACAAAATGTCTGGGGGAATATCAGGCTAAAACAGTCAATCAGGTTCTAACATGTTTCACTGAACAATCTGAATTAGGTAGGCTAGTCTTAGCTCTTATACTAGTAACCTGGGTGTAGACAAGGGTGAAATGCCTTTTTTACAAGATAACACTAGAGTTTTTGCCTAGAGCTTCTG
This sequence comes from Flabesymbios commensalis, assembly GCA_964017125.1. Taxonomy (NCBI): domain Eukaryota; kingdom Metazoa; phylum Annelida; class Polychaeta; order Terebellida; family Flabelligeridae; genus Flabesymbios; species Flabesymbios commensalis. The sequence goes on along the minus strand of OZ024907.1, from coordinate 20,658,477 downwards.
CCTAGGCCAGGGCTAGGTCCACAAAAATTATTGATGATGATCTAGGCTATATGGCCTACATAGTAGGCTAAAGAACTATAGCCTATATAGGCCCAGTAATATTCTATAGCACAGTTAGGCCTACTGTTAGTCTAGGCCTACTGTTTGTGTTAGGCCTACTGTTACTTGTTAGGCTATCTACTATAGGCCTAACTATTAAAATGGAGTTATGACAAACATTCTTGTCAGTCACATATAGAAATAATTTATCAGATTTATACTTATATATATATCAAAGAACTATATCAGTAATTCTTTGGTAAAAATAGGCCTTCATTCCTAACTTAAAAAAAAAAAAAAAAATCCATGATCGGATTCCAGCACGGAACTCTTGCTCTCCAGGCATGTATGGGTAAAACCAAAAATTGGGGTAATTTTACATAGAATTAGTGTCCCCAGGACCTTAAAGGTCCGCATTTTGATTCAAATATAATAATATTAAAAATAAATGGTGCAACTTTACGTTTAGGCATTAATACTTAATAATGTTTAGATTATTTGTAAAGAAAATAAATATATATGAGGGATTCTATAATTTTAAGCACCAGCACTGTCCGCACCTTGTAATATTTATTATTGAATATTTTGATTTAATTTGATTACTTAAATGCAATGAATGACCTTTATTTTACAATATAGCAATATTACAACCCAAAAAATTCTAACATAAATGTGTTTTTTGAAAGAAATATTGTGTAAATTTAGCCAATTTCAGCCAAAAAGCCTTGTCCCACATTCTAAATTCCACATAAACAGGCGATTTATTCTAGACTTCCTGTATTATATATTATATTTGTTTCTGATATAATGTTAGTGCACAACACTATCTATAAGATTATATACAAGTTTTTTAAAATAATTTTATTATTTTACCACTTTTTATGCAATTTATGTCTGTCCCACGCTGCAGCGACTCTCCGTAACGCTTATAGTTTTCAGGTAATTTCTATCCTTTTTCTGACCAAAATATCACTTGTCTGGTGCTAAAGAGTTGCGCGAGACCTTCATGCAGTGAATCGTGAAAAAAAAGTATGATAAATGTGTTTTTGTTTAGAAATAATGTAAGGTTTGTGCAAGTCTTTGGGTGAGTATTTTAACTCAACGTCTCTCCGTAACGCGATTTTTCACACATAAATACTACAATTAAACTTTTAAGCACCCTACAACCTCCAAGCCTACTACAACCTCATTTGAAAAAAACAAAAATAATTATAGTATAGCATAATACATAGATGCTATGCACGATTTAGTAAAAGATTTGAGAAAAAGTAGTCACAAATTACCCTTTTACTCATTTACAAATAGCTATAAACCTTTATGAATTTGGTATTTTAACCAACAAGTGACACTTGTTGAAATAGTAACTTTTCTTTTTTTCTTTCAAATTGTGTTAGCATCGATATTTATTATTTGTTTATTGTCACTCCATAACAGAAATAATTGTCGTTATGGAGAGACAATGTTCGTTATTATTACTCTCCATAACGACAATAATCGTAACGGGGAGAAATTCTTATTTCATTATATAAGGGTTATTGTCATAAAGTGATTCTTTCTAAATTAGGTGATCAACATTATAATAACCATGTTCAACTACTTGTTAAATATTGTATACTTTTGTAGAAGGGTCACTGAGAAATTTAAGTTTGAAGATTACTCCGTAACATAAATTGGTCTCTCCATAACGGTAAATTAGTCTCTCCATAACGGTAAGAAAAATTTAAATTGATAAAAATAATCATTTAAAAGTGAAATTAAGCTCTGCTGACAACGCTATGTCAATAAACAAAGCTAAGTTGACATGTGTTTAATTTTTTGACCATATCCAGACAATCTCATATATCAAGGAAAATATCATCACTGGTGCCTAAAATTATAGAATCCCTCATATATGGTTTTATAAGAGCTCTATGTCATGGAAACGTGGAGAATGGCATGTCCCCAGAGAAAATTCCACTATTTGAAACTTCACTGTAGGATACAAAATGACAATATAATTCTAACAATTACATTTCATGGCTAGACATTGTTCACTTTAACTAATCAATGATCAAAATTCGACTTAAAATTGATATCGATATAAAAAAAATTGATGAATATACATGTCCCTACATTTGCACTCTACTCCGTTACCATCATTGTAGCATGCCCCATCAAGTGAATAATCATGAACTAAAATTATATCAAGTGTAGTTTGACACACTGAAGGGCCTTATACGAGTTTTTCACCTTGAAAGAATTAATATTGTTGAGTGACAAGTTATTCGAAACAGATATTACCAAAAAGGTAATAAATATACTTTTGTTTTTACTACTCCGTTCCTAGCCTTGTGGGTATAAAAACGAGTTTAGTTTTATGCTTGCATGCCTACAACAGTTGCTATGGGGACTATTTCCACCCGTATCATATATTTTTGAATTATTGCTCATATCTTTTCATTAATCCCTATAATACTTTTAATTTTACTACTCCGTTCCACTCTACTCCGTTACCAAGAAAAGGGAACGGAGTGGTGAATTGTCAAATTTTATGGGTTTTAAAGTCATAATGATTGATGAAATAGTCTTTTAAAACATGGCTCGTTGTCCCCATATAAATAGAGCACCCATTTATGATCAATGTTATGATGAGAAAATATACAGTTTATATTTATGTCGAGCCAAACATTTGGTAACGGAGTTGAGTATTTTTTTAGTTGGTAACGGAGTTGAAATAAGGATTTTTTGTTTATCCCATCAAATTTTCTTAAATTATTAGCAGTTTTGAGGTACGATTGTTTAGTATTATGCTTCAATAAGGATATCACGTTTAAAAGTGTGATGTCAAGCTGAACAAAGTAACATAATTTTTGAAATGGTTTGGATTTGGTAACGGAGTAGTAAGTGGAATGCTGCAACTTTTTTAAAATGACGTTTTTAAAGCAAAAAAAAAATTTCTAGCGCAGCCAGTGGCTTTTTTATGCTATATTGGGATCAGCGCACCAAACCCATAAAGTAGTTTTCCTCCTCTTTGATGGTCACCTCACTGCCATTTTTGATGCTACAAAGTTACCCCAATTTTTGGTTTTACCCGTATACTTACCACTGCACCACGTGAACACTTGTAGACTGGTGCAAAGAAAAGCAGCAGTGAACTTATAATATTATTGTCAAACAGCAGGGGTGTGTTCAGTCCTCGGAACAGCCAAACTGCCACATTTTCTATCAACCCTGAACTACAATTCATAGTCTTGGAATTCAATTTAGCTTTATCCTTTTCCGACTCGTACTGACTTTAAATGAATTAAGAATTTATAAGGTAATTAATGTCGGTCTGTCATAATAGGAATCATGACTTCGTGGCCCCTGACGCCCAGGGCTACGTCCAATAACATGAGAATCCAACACATTTCAATATCCAAACTTGATTCCTATAGCACAGGTACCCCCAGCATGCTATTGGCAACTGGGGACGCTTGGCCTTGTGCAAAGCAGAGCAGAGGTGGATCAGTTTGATGCATCCTCACCTCAGGCATGTCCAGACGACTGGAGTCGAGACTTGAGTTTCAATGTGAATTAGGGGCCGACCATTTAATAACAGGGGGGGGGGGGGTATGGTTTTTTCGTAAAAAAATAATTTGTTCACGAAATTTGCAAAAAATAATAGTTTGCTCTATAGAGTGTGGGAAAAAAATAATTTGTTCATTTATGTGTAAGAAAAAAATAGATTGTTGACAGCCAGCAGATCTTTCCAAATCTGCCAGAAACTGCCAAAGAAAGGCAAAAATTCCCTCGCTCCGCTCGGTCAAACATCTAATGCTTATAGGTAATATACCGGCACACTGGAATGAGCATTAGAAATAACACCTGCCTTTTAATTTATAGGATTAAAGGTCTGGTCAACTGTTAAAACTTGCAGGACATGGGTCCCCCAGAATGCAAAATTACCCATATATACTTGAGTGACACCTATGAGTTGATAATTCTATCAAAGCTCTTTAATAGCTCTGGCTCTTAGCTGCGTGTTGGGTTTGCTAGCTACCTGACTTTATTTCTGGGGGATTGCGAAACAGCTGCCCCAATAATGTGTTTTGACAGGACAGCTTTTTCTTAAACATTGTACACTCCGCCAATGTTGGTTCAACGTTGGGCCAGCGTAGCAGACGTTGGTCTAACATTAAAACAGCATTGGGTCAATGTAATCAGTTTAGTTGCTGACATTAATGCCGTCAACCTGTACTCTATCGGCTATTGTAGGCCTACACGTGACCGTCCCACGCATGCCCGTTTCACAGTTGAATGGATCTTTAAACATGTCCTGGAAAAAAAAGTTTGTTTTTGACATCTCAGGAAAAAATTGTTTATTTTTGCTCAGGGAGAAAAAAAAATGTTATGTTTTCTTGTTGGATGGAAAAAAATAAATTGATTGGGAAGAAAAACCATACCCCCCCTCCCGGTATTAAATGGTCCGCCCCTTATTTAGACTAGGCCTAATGCCGAAAAACCTTAGCTTTTGAATCAGCCCCGCTATCCTTGGTTGGATAGTCTCTAGTCTAGACTGTAGTCTCAAAGATAGGTGATTAATTCATCCCAAAGCTCTGACCTAATGTCAAACTCTCTATTATTATTAGACTTCTTGCGAGATTTTGTACCCAAGGGGTTAATTTAATGTATTTTACTGTATTTTTGCTAAGCTTACAGTATGTTTGTTGTTTGTTTGTTTGGGATAGCTAGCCCTCAAGTGGGGCTGCCCGGGCCTTCCGACTTTGTCGACCGCTCTCTAACTCCCGGCAAGGATCCATGTATCTCTTAGAACCCATGAGTGCCGAGCCGACTTCCTCACTTTACGAATCTGCCGACCAGCCACTCCCCTCATCCTCTGCTTCTCCTCAGTGCACCTCCAGACTCAACTTGGAAGAGTCCCAGATCGCTGTGGTGATGCTGATGATGCCGGGAAGCAGTGGTCTAACCAAGACGAGTGCCCGTGTCTTCTCGCGCTCAACAAGCCCGCATTGATCCGCTGCCAAGCGGAGCAGCCCGATTAAATCATATCGGCGACGGACTGTCTGTCTGTTTCCAGACCCCTCGAGTCTGTTGCCAGACTCGGCGACGGCGGAACCGACTTTTGTTGATCTGTCATCACATCACTGATTGCGACAAAGGAGGTGAGTATCTGCATCCATGGTTTGCGACTGCCTCAGACTTGCTATGGTGTGCTGCATGTTATGAACACCCATACTCATCGCCCTATCCCCAGTGTGACAGTGGTTTTGTCTGTTGCCAGACTGTCTGTTTGACTGTTGCCAGACCCCCAGTCTTAGAGTCTGCTGTGAGAAAAAGGCCGATGAGACATGTTGGAGGGACTTTCTGTGTCAATCAACACATTTTTAATAGTTAAATAAAAAATAAAAAAAGTGATATTTAATTGTGGAAATCTTTATTTTAGGGATAGTGCAATTTAAAAAATATATATATTCTGAGGACGGGGCACCATGAACATTAATGCCAATATTGGGGCACCATGGACATGTCCATGGTACCCCGTAGCATGTCTAGTGTACCCCGTCCATGGTGCCCCAGCATGACGATTGTTATAAGTGTATCTTTAACTAGCTTAAAGTAGAATATTCCATTATCACCCATGGTTCTTGAAAAAGCACAATATTCACTAGTTACTATGTGATTCTTGTTTTAACTTAGTCCCAATGAGTGTTAATGTATTAACAAAATCCGTGCATCTCCAAAAATTACTTTTAACCATCAAAAACACATATATCGCGATAGCCTACACATGCCTTGATGTATCACCACCAATTTTTCTGCTGGAAAAGAACAGTTCAAAAGCATTCTCTAGAGGGCTCCGTTGTCAAAATTGGACAATGCACTTTGCCACAAAGACAGATGTTCATGGTGCCCCGATGTCCATAGTGCCCCTTTCTCCCCTAGATATGCGTTGGGCCAACGTTGTCCCAACACCACCAACAATGCCAGCATATATTGATTCATATCCGTGTCAGTTCTAGACTACCAGATGCATTGAGGCATGATATGTTTTTTTCAATTACCAGGGTGTATGTGAATCGTATGTGTGTGTATGAGTTGTACCACTGATATTTATGTTTAAATAGATATATGTGTCGGCATTGACGGACAACACTCTTCTGTTTCGGCTCTCGAGGCGAATACAACCAGCTTTCCAAATCTGGGGGCCCAGTGTGTTCCGGCGCGAGTGTGACAACTCCTGAGGCACTCGCATCGTTAGTTCATTGATCATCGCGTTCTGCGACCTGGAGTATAGAGAAGACGGCTGGTTTTGGAGCGTCGGCAGTCGTGGCAAGGCCGTCATATGTCAGGCTTTTATCCGACAAATGCCAGCGTCTATCAGGGCAAATTCAGCCATGACACCAGACAGTAGCCTACGTCATCGGAGAGTTTAGCTATATTGGCTTACAGAGCTTTAGCCTTAGAGAACGACACGAAGGACAGTATAGTGTGGGCGTTGCCGAGATTCAAATGAACGACAGCACGAGATTAATTGGAATCATGGATGACATTTCTGGGCGTCTTCAACAACTACAAACTGCAGGCACAAAGAAAAAACATTTCAGCAACAAGCCGCAAACAGAGAGCAGAACAAGCAAATAAACAAACAGTTTTGCCAAACGCAAATGCAAAGTCTTTTATTCCCCGCATTTCTAAAAATAATGATAATGCGCAGAATATTTTACCTACAAGTCAATCAGTCCCTCGTCCGACCTACATCACAGCCAATTGTTACGGACGATGCACAGGTCTGCTATTATCATCAAAGATTCAGTGATAAGGCGCGCTTGTGCAGAGACCCCTGTGCGTTTGCTTTAAACTGATAAAAATCAGCGCAAGGTGGCGACTCTTGCGTCTGGCGAGCCGAATGAGATGCGACATGTCGCAGACAAACGAAATAAATTTAGATGTTTGAGAGACATGAGAACCGGATTGGCTATACAGGCCACTTTATCTTCGATTAAGCCGTTGTCACTCAATCGTATAGACAGCGTTCGTAAAAGAGTACACAGAACTACTTAATCAGTTCCCGGAACTGACCCGCCCTACCGCGAAGGGCGAGACTGTAAATCATGGCAGTACACATAAAATCGTGACCAAAGGACATCCTGTTTTTGCATGACCACGCAGGTTCGCCCAGGATGCATTGGTTACCGCGAAACCTTTTTAATTTTACCCGGACGCCGTTTGGTTTTCGAAATTCCGGTCAAACGTTCCAACGATTTATAGGCCATGTTGTTTTCATATTCTTGGACGACTTGCTAGTGACAAGCCCCAATCATAAAACCCACAGGAAACATTTACAAATTTTACTTACACGCCTTGCCGAATTCTGAATTATAATCAGTCCGGAGAAATGCCAATTTGGAACGACTGAACTGATTTTTTTAGGGCATTACGTTTGCTCTTAGAGCATCTCCCCCTTACCTACCGCTGTGGACGCAATAGTAAATTTTGTTAAACCGGAGAAGCAGAGAGCACTGCGCAGATACTTGGGCATGGGGAACTATTACCATAGGTTTATTCCCCACTGTGCGGAGAAATTTGAACAACATTACTTACTGACAGCAGCCAACGAAGGACGGACCAGGTTATCGCCTGAATCGAATTTCGACCTACATTGGTTTGAAAGTGCAAATTCAGCATTTATCAAATCCAAGCAAATGCTGGCGAACGCGACTTTATTAGTCTCCTGAACCCGTCGGCACCGTTGAATATCACGTGTGACGCTGGTGATTTCACCGTCGGAGGAGTGTTGCAGCAGTGCATCGATCTTGTTTGGCAATCTCTGTCATTTTTCTGTAAAAAGTTACCACCAGCTGAGACATGTTGCAGTGCCTTTGATCGAGAACTTTTAGCGGTTTACGCCACGATTAGAATTTTCAGACATAAGCCTTTGACTTATGGAAAGAACTCAACGACAGAACGCTCGTCACTTCGCCAAACTAGGCATCTGGCCTATATCGCAGAGTTCACGACGGATACGTGAAAAGAGAAACAAATTTTGTAGCCGACGCTACAAGATTTTTTACAATCCTTGACGGCCTAGGACACCCTCTCACAGACCCACGAAACCTCTTATAAATTCACGTTTCGTGTGGCACGGAATGAATATCGATATCGCGAATTGGTACAGATCCTGCACAGGTTGTCAAACCGCTAATGTTTCCCGTCATAATAAACCAGTTTTTGGAAAATTCGATGAACCCACAGAGAGGTTCGATCTTGTATAAGTCAACATAGTCGTGCGTTTACCATATTCCGACGGTTTCAAATATTTGTTGACATGCGTTACAAGTTGGCCTGAAACTATACCAATAGTTGACATTAGAGGCGAGACGGTTGCCGATGCCTTCTTCAGCGGGTGGGTGGCTCGTTTTGGGACTCCCGCCAGAGTCACTATGGACAGAGGTGCCAAGTTCGAATCACGATTATGGGACGCTTTGTGTAATCAATTTGGTATCATTAGAAACCGTACAACGAGTTACCACCCCCAGTCGAGTAGCATTGTCGAACGTTTCCATCGCCAGCTTTAAACTGCAATTATGGCCGTCAAAGAAACGTTAGGCAGATCACTGAGATGATTTACGGAATGACACTCTGTTTGCCTGGTGACTTTACAGAGAGTCATACAGTCGACGCTAACACTGACTTAAATTATTCAGATAGGTTGCGCGTAGCCATGTCGCGTCTCCGGCTCAGCCTTCCGCATGGCATACATCATATAGACATGTTCCAATATAAAGAGCTCGAAGCATGTTCACATGTATTTTTGCGATGACAATTGCCAATTTTTTTTCTATATGTCCTAAATTAATTTTATTGAACATTTTCCATATGACGTATAAATTCAGGTAGTGGAGGGTTTAAAACAAGTTAAAAAAGCAGGTTTAAAAACGTATTTCCGTTGTTTATTTTGTCTTGGAATCGTGTTCATTTTTTGGTATCGGTACCAAATATAACTTGTTACAATATGTGTTTAATTGACATCAGGGAGAGGAAAGTGATTTATTTGAAAAATACAGCATTTTGAATAAATCACAGATCGAGTAGACAACTTAAGATTTTTTTTCTTTTTCATCGGCTTAAAGTGAAATTTCACATTCATTTAAAAAACGTGCACATGCAATACCTTAATGAACGCTGAAATACAACCAACCTGCATATCTGCCGTATAGTCTCTTAAAACTATTGATTGTGCCAACTTTTTTCGCTATAACAGACCGAACCCTATGAAGTGATCTGCCCATTAGAAATGACAAAAACATTTAGCATTCCGAAAATTACGGACCTAGCTCCTTGTCCGTCTTTTTTCTTCGCTTTGTTATAGATTGTAGGGGAGGATCATGCTAAGTATTGTTGCGCCGCGGAACTCAGTCCTCTGAGAATTTAGGTATTATAGAAATTGTATTATATTGCTATAATTGCTTCATTGTGATGTAGTTGTTTATTTTCTTTTAATTAAACGACACTACTCGCTATTATTAAAGGTGGACAATAACTATAATAAAGTAAAATATATGAGGTCGCTAGTAGTTATATATGAGCTTTGTCCTTTGAAAGCCATGTAATATTGATAAATGATAAATTATGCCAGTGAATAGTGATATGTATAGCTAACAATGACAAATTGAAAAATAATGTATAGGGAAGACAATTACACATTACAATTATTGTAAATATAGTAGATCACTTTGACATTATTCGGGTGAAATGACGTCCATGTAGGTGAATTAATTGATTACATGCGCTTATTTTATTAAGCAACACAATAACTAGCAGTGGAATAAGTAGACACGAGTTAGTATTGGTCTGTATGATATTTACGGTTCAGGCTGTGCTCAAAAAGACCTAATAATAATGCTTAGAATGATAACTGTATACTCAAAACCTTGTTCTTCTCTTCACGGCATAATTAAGCAAACAGTGACAGCTGAAGCCTAAGAAAATCATATAGATCTATGTTGCCATTGAAATCCCAGTAAACAAGAGATGTTGACCCAATACTGTCTTAACGTTGAGCCACGTCTACGACAGTGGACCAACATTAATACAATATTTGATCAACATATTGTTTTTTCTGTGATGTGAGGGGTTGTATGGGATATTTTCAATTGACTCTTTATGAATCCATTGCCATACTAGGGCGATCGGTCTTCCTCTTCTTTTGTCGAGTCATGAAAAATAGCAAAACTGGACACAATATTAGGAGAAACAGAAGTAACAAAAGGACGCCGAGAATGACTCCTAGCATTGAATCGCTTTCCTCCTCTTCAGCTAGAACTGTGGTTTCCACACCTTCTGTTGTGGTTAGCTCACGGGTTGAGAAAGATGTCGTGGGATTTGTAGTGGTAGTAGGTTCTGTGAGTCTACTTGTAATAATGACAGGAGTAGTAGTTATCGTTGTGGTGGGTCTAGTTGTTGTGGCTACAGTCGTGTGGGTGGTAGTAGTTGTAGCATAAGTTGTAGTAGAAGTTGCTTCCTTGGATGTAGTCATAGTAGGTTGTGTTTCTCTAGTTGTAAAGTCTTCCTCAGTAGTTATGATGTCTGCTAGCGTGGTTATTTCCATTTCTGTTGTCTCTATTCCCTCAGTAGTTACTACGACCGTCGTAACTGTGATGGTTAACATGAAACAAAAGATAATATACAACATATCAGAATAGACCATGTAATATAAAATTAGCCTAATGTCCATACTATATATCAGTGTCACTGCAGCAGGACCGCGTAGCACTATGCTTTAAGTTTGTTGTGATTATTGACAAATGTAATATTTCTCACCAAAACACAGCAGCCTATTTTATTATATTTTGACACCTGATACATATATGGACGCTGTTCAATTGGTCCATGCTGACATGTGAAATATGTGGTTGACCAGGAGCCAATGTCCATTGGAAATCCCAATCATAACAGTGTCTACCTTGGCCGATGATACTAGCAATGCATGACTATCCTAATATAAGATCGATTAAATTATATTTGGCTTACTATAATTATTGATTACAGATTAAATACACATCAGCTGATATATGAATGTTTCCTAGCAACATAAACTAGTAGAGAATATTAGTAGATCATTTACTTAATTTGTATGGGAATCTTTTGAGAAATCAGAACTTGCCGAACACAACGCTGAAGGGTAGTATGCAGTAATTCCTCACTTAACTTAGGCTTAAAGTGCGTGCATTCATGAGCAGTATAGATATCTCAATTATTTAGCTTCTATGTTATATGTGAACATTGTTAATATCATACCACATTCGCAACTTTGTGTCTCTTCACTGTGTCCAGTACAATCTACTCCTCCGTTGGCCGGGGCAGGATCAGTACATGTTCTTGTTCTGTGATTCTCTCCACCATCTGGGCATGGGCAATAACTCCACCAACTCCAACTACTCCAGCCACCATCATCTAAAACACATAGACATCTTCTCACTGAAAATATGTTGTTTATATAATTTTAATGTTGATGTATAATAATATATCATCTTTCCAATTCATAGACTTGAATATAAGCCATGATTTAATGTTCAGTTTATTTATTTTTTTATCATGGCCCATTCGCTATCTACAATGTATAATCTCTTGCCAGAAAATATACCAGGCAAACACGAGACGTTGACCCAATGCTGGCTAATGTTGTCCCACCATTTACGACGCTGGGCTAACATTAGCACAGCATTGGGCCAACGTTTCGTGTTTGCTGGGTATCACTGTGTGACACAAGGTAATTATATCTTAAAACGAATGTGGTTTGTGTAACCAGCGAAAGAAAATAGAATGGAGGATGCAAATATACACACATCTTTGCAAAGCAATGTCTTCATCTATCCGTCCGTCGCCATCGTCATCTGCAACAATACATATGCTTAAGAAATTAAGTCTACCTGGATCATGGATAGATACGCTTTCAATTTCATATGACACATTGTATCACTTCTTTCGTGATATTATAATATAGATACGGATATACATGCTCTGTGGGCTATATGTTGAGGTTATACTTTGAAACATTTTATTCAGGTCGGTGTCAAATGTTTAAAACTAACAAAATATATAATATTTGGTGAATTAAGGGTCTACCTTCATTATTTTCCAGTTCTTCGTCCACCAATCCATCACAGTCGTTATCAATGCCATCACCTGGAGCCGGATCTGTTGCATTACAGGGCTATTCATCACACAAGAAAAAAGAGATTTGTATTATTGCTTTGTATAACTCCAATGTCAAAATTAGAGTTGGTGGAAAACTATGTGATCTTTTATAAACGTGTTACACCAATTTAAGTCTATGTTTTTTATTGTTAAAAATCTTAAATAAAAAATATGTGTTGAATAGATTTGTTTGATACACAACATATATTATAGAATTATAAAATGTTTTCTAAAAATATATAATCGCCAAAGGAATTCTGTAAAATTATATTATTAACTGGATCAGCAAGATGTTGATGATTCTGATTGTTTTCTAGCTCCGTTTAAATCTGGCATCGGTGGCAAATGCCATACACAGAAAGAAATTAAATGCTAAATTTTGTGATAGTGGAAATGTGTTATTTAATCCATATATACTGTGTTTTATTTTATACCTAGAAACTGATATATACTGCGTTTTATTTTATACCTAGAAATTATGTGAAACGCATCCGAAATAATCGATTGCATATTGAAATAAGTAGCTCTTCAAATATAAATAGTAATACTGTTGTTTATTATGATACGCTATGTAAAACAACCCTCTGTCACAAGCCACTAATTTAGTCTATATACTATTATCGAAAAATAAGTTATCACTGCTATCAATTTTTTAAACTTCCAGAAATCTATCCAAAAAATTATTATATATCTTCGGTGTTTTCTGTGAAATGTATTTTTTTTTTTTTTGCATTAGATTTAATCTCGTTATTATATAACTACAGTAACTATGTACCCTCACGCTTAGTGACCACATGGTTTTGGTGAGTATCTGGCAAATAAATTTTCAGCCTATGCTTTGTAAATGTCTGTCTGTCTGTCTGTCTGTCTGTCTGTCTGTCTGTCTGTCTGTCTGTCTGTCTGTCTGTCTGTCTGTCTGTCTGTCTGTCTGTCTGTCTGTCTGTCTGTCTGTCTGTCTGTCTGTCTGTCTGTCTGTCTGTCTGCCTGCCTGCCTGCCTGCCTGCCTGCCTGCCTGCCTGCCTGCCTGCCTGCCTGCCTGCCTGCCTGCCTGCCTGCCTGCCTGCCTGCCTGCCTGCCTGCCTGTCTGTCTGTCTGTCTGTCTGTCTGTCTGTCTGTCTGTCTGTCTGTCAGTCTGCCTGCCTGCCTGCCTGCCTGCCTGCCTGCCTGCCTGCCTGCCTGCCTGCCTGCCTGCCTGCCTGCCTGTCTGTCTGTCTGTCTGTCTGTCTGTCTGCCTGCCTGCCTGCCTGCCTGCCTGTCTGTCTGTCTGTCTGTCTGTCTGTCTGTCTGTCTGTCTGTCTCTCTGTCTCTCTGTCTCTCTGTCTGTCTGTCAGTCCGTCCGTCCGCCCGCCCGCCCGCCCGCCCGGCCCGCCCGCCCGCCCGCCCGCCCGCCCGCCCGCCCGCCCGCCCGCCCGCCCGTCCGTCCGTCCGTCCGTCCGTCCGTCCGTCTGTCTGTCTGTTTGTCTGTCTGTCAGTTTGTATGGGTATTATAATGAGCGTTATTGTGAATGATGTTACTTGACTTTATTGGAGACATATATCATTTTGTTTTGAAACGTCTTAAAGGGGAAACAAATTGTCGAAAAAACTTCTATGCATTTTTCACCCACAGTGCTATAAATAAGTAAAGTTAATATGTGAGGTGAGCGATAATATTTGTGAGCCAGCTAAACATTGTAATTTATGGAATCTGACTTTTTTTAACTTGAAGCACACAATACAATATATTCTCAATGTTATACTTAATTGGAATTTTATGATGACAATGAATATCACGTGAATATATTGCTTAATTTTATTTTTTATTTGATACATATCAAACTACATTTCTTAATGAATGCAATTATATATTTAATATTCTTCTATTTGTCATTTTGGAGATATTTACTTGAATAATATCGATAAAACAATAAGATAGAAAAATAATGTGTTAAAAAAACTCAGCCTGAGCGTTTGTCTTTAGTAGATAAAATTCGTATTACACGTGACATGTTGTGCCTGTTTCTTCTCACTTTAAAATAATGTATACCATATTTGAAAATTCCGACATAGTTTAGCCTACACCCTTTTGCTCATTTTAGACAATGTGTTTTTATCAATTGAAAAAAATATATTAAACTGACATAAAATGGCATGTGTATTCAGCACTTAGTAACATTACGAAAACAGCTGTCTGGCTAGGTGGTTTGTAACAATAGATAATTCAGAATAAATAAACATTATACACAGTGTGAAAGAAAATAAAACAATACTAGATAAATTTTGAGATAGCTTACGTCATTGAATCTAACAGATCTTCCTCCAGCCACTGTACCATACGAATTCCATGGAGATATCCCTGACGCCCACACCATTACGTTCTTTGTAGCATCCCTGCTGAAGATATCCTGTGTGCCATATGGCATGGAAAAAGTGGCGACTACAAATTTGTCTCCCAGTATGTCGACAGAGTGAAATGTGACATCGGGTCGTTCTGTGAGCAGCTGACTATTCCAGCTTACTATAGAAGCATCCTCTCCTGGGATCACCACTGTAGCATAGTATGTAAATGGATCAAAGTAGCCTTCCATGGTGGAGTACACATAGCGATTTATGTACTGACTAATCGGAGGAACCATGGCCATAGATGGATCACCAAGATCATCCCTTTCTCTCGAGTCGTCAGAATCGTAGCTTTTTGAGTAAAGATATACCTGTATTGGCTTGTCACTCTGTAAAATGTGGAATGTTTCACTATCAATGTCCAAATCTTTGTATTCAACAGCGTTCAGTAGAATCACCGTATTTTCTGGTAACATTGTTACTGTAGTCCCATCTTCTGCAGCCATCAGTCTAAATATATCACCAATATAACGACCTGGAGTTCCAACAAGAAAGAACTTCTCACCCCAAAGTGCATACGGCAGAATTTGCTCTAGCAAGTGATCCGCCGACCCTTGTGCCACCTCAGCAAGAAAACTTCCTCCAAACACGGATACTGGCTTGTCACTGACTATTTCTGATCCACTTGTGTCCATACCATATCCATCTGTGTCTTCTGTATAAAGCACCTCGTATTGTTTCAAAGAGACCACAATCATATCACCGTCATTATATGGTATTCCTGAGACGTAAACAGGACCACCTTTTACTTGAATTGTCACCTGTGTTGTCCCAGGCTCACACGCTGTTACCTGAGAGAAAATAAATTAAAAGTGAGCTTATATTAAAATTAAATACCCCACTTGCGCAGAATCCAACTCATAATTTGGTACCGGGTATTTTAAGTTATGAACCAGGATAGTAATGTAATCGTTTGATAGGTACATGTAGGCCTATCAGTGTGCATGAATGTACGATCGTCCCCTACCTTGGTGTATTAGTATCAGCCATAATGATATTTTGTCATTTGCGCCAAAGTCAAAAAGTGTCTTTCGATCCTTAGTAATAACGGCATGCGTAATTTATAAGTAAGTTACTTATAAATTAAGCATTCCGTTACACAATGCATTTTTAGTAATTCTTAGACTGTCTTATTTACCATACAACGGAAATAACCGCAATATATGTATAAAGTTTCACAACACTTTCTGACTATGAACAATATGTCAGGTCGTGGTTGATTAGCTACTTTCGATTTGGAAGCGATACTTGTAAACATAACAGCCTTATTGATATAGAAATATCCCATGGTTCGTGGTATGCCAGAGTTGTCGCAACTTGTAGAACTAGTGTCTCCGAGGGTGTAGTATATCAAGTATTACAAGTCGCTTAATTCAGCCAATTATAGCCTACTATTCAAACCAAATAGAATGAGTATGTGAGTGAGTGAGTGAGTGAGTGAGTGAGTGAGTGAGTGAGTGAGTGAGTGAGTGAGTGAGTGAGTGAGTGAGTGAGTGAGTGAGTGAGTGAGTGAGTGAGTGAGTGAGTGAGTGAGTGAGTGAGTGAGTGAGTGAGTGAGTGAGTGAACATATTCTTACCATCATGAATGGATAGTCCCAAGCATTCATGAAATGCCTCAGCCCCAGTGAATCCACAGGAAATATAGCTGTACCATCGGTAGTATACTGTTCCTGATTTATAAACTGTACAGATATTTCTTCTGAAGATTCCACCAACACACCATTGCCTGATATATCATTTTTCACAGCTCTGAAGCTGTAGTCAATTGCAACAGCAACAACAGTTTCTCGGGTCACATCCACAGTTGTCTGAAAATAAACACACATCACTTACAGGTGTTTACTCGTTTATATAAAATTATTCCTGATACATGTACACTACATATAGCACTAATTACTCACAAAAAGGCCACCGGCCAGAGGGGCTGAGATGTTGACCTGGACTGTACGAGGAGACAGTGTAGCTAAGTAGACTTGTGGATTCCTTGGAGCCCATAAGTCATACATGTAATCCCAATATGGTTCCTGCATACCGAACACAAATCGTTTTCCCAGAAAATCCAAGACTGAAATATACGAATAGGCCATCCTGTCAACAGCTTCATATAAACTCACAAATATGGTTAAGTACTTCATTTAACAAACAAATTATTTCAAACAAACAAATGATTCTTTACATAGCAAATACAAATGTAATTCACATAAAAATACATAGATTTATCAGCATTTTGAAAACAGAAGTACAACAGAAGCATGTTGCCTGCCACCTACTTAAACATATTTTAACTGGTATTTCTTGTTATTGTAAATTACTATGAAAATTATTTTATGATGACCCCTTACATAATGCATTCATCTATTACCAAGATTTTATGTTTAAAAGGCATTCTAACATCTATAATAATCCATGATGGTAGTTAGTTAGTTAGTTAGTTGATTAGTTAGTTCGTTAGTTAGTTAGTTAGTTAGTTAGTTAGTTAGTGAGTAATGGACTAACTAACCAACGGGCGGGAACCAGGGTCTGCAGGTTGGATGTAAACCCGTGGCTCCCTAGCACTGTCCTTAAGGCCGAATGCGACTAATCGTACGTACTGAGTGTACCGAGCACAAACCACTCAATCAACCAAGTTAAGCAACCACTTAGATCCTCACTAATTTGTTGGATGGTGACCGTCCTAGGTTCGAACCCTTGACGTGCCCTCATTTTTTATGTCATATATGACTTTATAGTGCCCTGCTATATTTTTTTAGGTGCACACTCCAAGTTAATTAACCTAGAGTCCCCCAATACCCTTTGAGGCTTACTTCCGACAAGGTGGACTAGAACCATTAAGGCTCAATTCAGCGATCATTAATTACCAATATTTTATGTTTAAAAGGCATTATAACATCTATAATAATCCATGACGGTAGTTAGTTAGTTAGTTAGTTAGTTAGTTAGTTAGTTAGTTAGTTAGTTAGTTAGTTAGTTAGTTAGTTAAAAAACCGGGTATCGATGTGTCAACCGTACTCTTATTATACCCTCAAGGGTATTATTATTTTCCATGTTTCCAACCTATTGCACTAACCGAGGAGAAGTATAGCCTGATTTCTAAAAAGTAAAACAATCATACTAATTTTATATAAATTATACTTCATCTAATGCATTTATCATTGTAGTCAGATCCTGACTTGAGTCAGATCCGGCAATAGTGGGATTGTTCAGTGGGACTCTCCCCGATCTACTTCTCACCGAGAGAGCAGGTAGATTGTGTCCCCTTTTATAGGGTAGGTATTTGAATTTGATTCCCGGCATCCAGTACACCCCCAATGGTCTTACCACTCTCTACAACTACTTGCGTCGAGCATAATTTGCATGTCCTAGTAGTGCATCTTTGAGAAGATCGCCTGGATTCGTTTTTTTCACAATTCACACAAGGTTTTATCTTTAATCTTTCGCAAAAAACGTTCCACATAACCTCTCCTAACTAGTGCCGCAAAGAGTTTCAGGACTACATAACACGCTATTGTTAAATCTTGATTGTTGTTACATATTCTAACATATCTAAGGATTTGTGACTTAATTAATCCCTTGAAAGTATGGTTTGGGTTAGTTAGTTAGCTAGTTAGTTAGCTAGTTAGAATACAAAATACTTATTTTAAGAAAAAAATTCTTTAATTATAATTTTACTAAATAAAATATATCACCTCATGTCAGTAACATTGCAAGTAGCTGCAATTTTTGGTACATTGTATGCACTTTTATGATATTCTTTGCTAAGATGAATTGACGAAATATTAGTTATTACAATTTAGCTATATACAAATGTACATAATCAATGTAACTACAGTATATCACAATTAGTGTTATAATTATAAATTATTATTTGTTTCACTTACTTTCTGGTTCTTCATAAGCATTCGTTCTATGTAGTCTGATATCAAAAATTAATATAATAACTAATAAATAACATAAACGTGTCATTATGAACATCTGTATTTGACGGATTAACTGCGAATTTCTTCAATAGACGTCCACCGAGAGTAAATATGATTAGGTATGTGTTTAATTGATGAGTGTAAGTAAGTCTATATACCCACGGTATGGTATTACATCGTTAATTCTAGTGACATAAATGTATACTTGCAGTCACAGCAAACATGAGAAGTTGACCACATTTTGTTTTAATGCTGGTCCATCGTCTTTGACGCTGGACCAACATTACAACTACATCGGGTCAATGTTTCTTGTTTATTGGAGATATGATGCATGGTTACGTTGTTTGTTACAATTAGGATACATCAGCAGATTAGGCTAATGACGTTAGTTTTCACTCGTATAGCATTACTGGCTTCGGCCTACATCAATGGTTTAAATTTACTAACGAGTGTCTCTTGATAGCATGCCGCTTTAATACTGTTTTTTATAATTCGTAGCAAACACGACACGGGTTAATGTTGGGCCAGCGTCGCAGACGGTTGACCAACTTTAAACCAATATTGATTCAGCGTGTCGTGCTTGCGCGGTAGGTGTTCTGTTGTGTGATTTTTTGTTGTGATTTATCGTTTAATAAAATGTCTAGTTGATTGAATTGGACGATTTTTTCTTTGGTTCGTAGCTGAGAATTTGATATTCCATTGGATGAAAATACAACAGAATTATTTACCACTGAGGATTTATTAACCTCTTGACTTCCCGAAAATGTGGTCATATTTGCATTCACTGAGCCGTGAATTGTGGTCACATGGTGCTTGGCAGCCACTTGAGTTTTGTTTAATTATGAAGTATAATGTAGCCCTCACAACGAAATATCGCAACGTTTTTATTATGAAAGGTGTTATTATTTTATATTAATCATTTGCCCTACGACGTATAAATTTCAATTTTAAACTTATTTTCGTTTTTGGATTTGCATTTACTGACGTTTTTTGGTTGAAACAAACGATATTTTTTAGGGGAATATATTGGACTTATGAGTGTATAGCTGGTGAAATGAGAGGGATTTATTTGAAAAGTCTAGCACTGAATGATCAAAGTAAGTGGAGCGCGCAGTGCCACCCTGAGCGAAATTAACGTCGATACACTGGTTTCAACCTTAACTCGACGAGTTCGCCATTAACGTGATCGCCTAGTCACGTTAAGAAGGTAGGAACATATTTCTTGGACAACCCCACGGAGGATCAGCGGGGGGTCGCATGAACCTGGGTCGCATACATATAAGTTAATATATTGTCTGTTTCGTTGCACACGCTTGCACAGATTTAAACACTTACATTTCATTCGTAATATATTGCGGTAAATTTCAAAATAAGATGATGAAAAAGTCAAATTTGGTTACATCACTGTGATATGCATATATACAGTATTGTCTATTGTTAAAGGCAAATGACAGATACATGCGAATTGACTTTATTTTTTAATGTTTTATTAATTATATTAATTTATTTTAAAAAAATATTATTAATTTTATTAATTGTTTTATTTTAATCATTTTTATTTTTTTTCATCCATTGATTAATTATGTCTGTTTTAATCATTGTAAGAAAGATACCATCAAATTGCGATCACCCCTCCACCCCACTCCTCGGCATCGCTTCTGCGTACCATAGACCAATTTCCCGCAGGCGCGCCTGGTAAGCATATTAGGCCTAGATGACCACAGTAATTAGGAACAGATGGGTCACTTCAACCTTTGACTGCGTGGCACTACTACAGACGTCAGGTATACAACGAATTGAACAACCCTAAAAATGCTGTGTCAGATCACCAACAAGTCAAAAGATTATTTTTCTGAAAGGCCCATTAGTTGACAGCCAAATGTTGGCGACACTGGTCCAAACTATTACCAGCATTGCTGCAAGTTTTTAAGCTAACGTGTTTTGCAACATAAAGCTTTATAGAAGAAGTTATATTTACGAAACATGCTGCTCTCTTCACTTACAACTATGTAAAGTTATTTTTATCAATTATGTTTGTATCTAATATCAAGACATACATAAAAAACATATTTGAATCAGTTATTTATTTAATGAATTGTTTTTATTTAATTAAAACTTACAACCAAAGTACTCAGTGATTGTATTTGAGAACTTTGCAAAGTACTTGTAAGCCTACTTGTACTCGATTAGTTTTAAAAGTCCAGTACTTTTTTTCAAGTAGCCTACTTGTGCTTGTACTCGAGTACTTTTGTCTAGTACTCGCCCCAAGCCTGGGTGCCAGTGACACGTGTCTCTGGGCCACCCAAAAAGCACGAGGCATTCAATCCCAAAGTTGAGTTAATGTTGGGGAAGCATCGTAAACAGTATCATGACTGACCAAGTATCAGTGTGACCAAGGAACACATGCATGTTGTACATCACCTCAGCGAGGAGGGTAACTTGAGGTATTTCTACAGAACACAGTAGAGGGAGTTTTTTTTATGAGAGTTAGTATTTCATGCGTTTTATATATCTTCTCACTATAAACCCGAAACAACTGATCCCTCTGTATGGTATTTTATCTCACAGAAGCAAAGTCATAGCGAATCTCAGAATCAAATTAGCGAATATCAAGAGCCTGAAGGTAGGCCTGCACCAGTCAGAGGTAGAATATTCAGTTGCACCGCAAGCTACATTGGAGAGGTTAACTGAAAATTAGAAATTAAATTATCATTATGCGTATATATTATTTAAATTTCCACCCGCTTGATGAAGCGTCAAGTGGGTGGAAATTACTCATATTTGTTTAGCTGGAGACCAAACATTTGCAAATGTTGACGTTTAAATACTTCCAGTGGATATAGCATGCGGACCTTGCAATGTGTGGTTACAATCATTTTTGTGCTTTTTTGGATGGTATATGGTCTCTAGATGAAAATTCCGCTTGGTGGGAAAATGCCAACCGCTTGGTTTTTTCAGAATCCAAGATGGCCGCCAAAATGGCTGTCGATATGACTGAAATCCCCTTATTGTTATAGCTTTTGTTATAATTGAAATAAAGTTATGATTTTGGTGTCTATAGTAGATATATGTTTCAGAGGTCAAGGAATCCGATTGTAATGTTATTTGATTATTTTGCAGTGATGTTTGGGTTAAGAAACATATGGCCACCAAAAAGTCATAAAATATATCAAAAATGTCTCAAATGATAGTTAAGTGGTTTAAATGATATTGATAGGCTACATGAAACACTTATACTGTGTTTGAGATGTTGTGGAACCTAATTATATGGCGACATGCAAAAATTATCAAGAATAATGCTTATTCAAATGACTTTATGGATGTGGAGGTAAAAAGTTAATTCAAACCTCACGCCTCGAGACAATAATTAAAACCAGAAAAATTTGCCAATATGACATCAACTCAAGTCCTGAACTTTCTGACGACCCCTTGACTGTCACATGTCATAAAAATTGTGTCTCAATATATGTGTCCCCTTCCATTCCCCAAATTTTAGCAATTGGTTGCCTATTGATGAGACACCTGATGGCGATTCTGGTCCTAAGTGATTACGTTCCAGCAGGTCGGCCTACTGGTGGAGTGTCTCAAATGTTTGCTTCTAAAAACATCGTTTGTTCTGTCTAGATATTACTGGATGTATAAGATGGCTGATGGTGAAACTACGTACAGAGATTACATACTTGACTTGTGTCAGAAACGTGGCGATGAACTAGGTAGAATAGTGCGTGACCAAATTCTTGGGATTCCTTCAGATTTACATCGTAAATGTAACGCCATTTTCCATCGTAGTATTCATAGAGCTAACAAGTCTGATGATAAGTGTGAAGTTGACGGATTATTCACTACAACTGTTCGCATTGTTGGTAATGCTCGAAAGTGTGGAATTCCCTTGATGTTGAGGCAGTGTAGGCCTAATCAGATCAAGGAGGTTGTGTCCTATCCAGGCGTATATTAATTCTAGTGACCAGCTCATGTCACTACATTCTAACGGAATGACAACTATACTTGTGTTTAGGAAGAAATTCGTAGAAAACTACGACTCATGAATGAGTCAAATTGGAAAGGAGATAAATAATGAAAGTAAAGCTGCAAAGCAAGAGTTTACTTCTTAAAAAAAACATGTTGTGTTGATAGAGATGTAGCTTCTGGGTGTGCAAGTGAAACATTGATGTAATATTATTGTTATCGGCTATTAAACCGAATTTAGTAAACTATATTAAATTCATCATGATTTGTATTATTATCAGCTCCCTTGTTAATAGTCAGCCAACTCCCCTGCAAACCGCTCTTGGAACTACACAAGTATAATTTATTTTGCTCTTATGATGAAATCCGACTATTCTAAAAAATAGCTGCTGCTCAATCGGCAGGAGCTAGAAAGTGTTTTTGATGGACTCCAAGATGCCAACGAAGGTGGACTAGTACAAATCATCATAAACAATTGTGATGCTGTGATTAGCTCACAGAACTGTCGGTTTGGCTGCCACATGGCAATGCTGGCAACTCAGAGGAAATGGACTCGAGCAGTTTGGGTGCAACTAATCCTCGACTATCAAGAGAACACATGAAACAACATATCCCATGTGAGACATCGGTCACTGATTATGAAAGTACAAAAACATCCAATGTATTTAGTTGCTACACATAAATTTAGCCTGTCAGACGAATTCATTGAAGCCACACGAGTCTCAGTTGCACGAGCCCAAGATAGATTTTACTTTTAATCAAGATGTACTCTTCAAAGATGGTCAAATAGCTCAATCAAATGTTAACGTTGACAGAGCAGCTGTCAAGATCGGAGATCGGCGCTGAGCAATTAACCAAATTTGAGTAATGGCCTGACGGCTTCCATAGCTCATTATCAATAGAGGTAATAATCAATCAATCAATAAAACTTCTATAGCGCCTATATCCTCAGCGGACCGAGCTCAGAGGCGCACAAATATTTAGCGTGATCATGTGTCATAATCGAGGCTAAAACAGGTTCGTCAACAAGGAGCCGGGCTGTTGAGGGGCTAGGGTGGGAAAGCCAGATCAAATAGGTGAGATTTAAGTAACTTCCGGAATGTTAAGATTGTTTCGGCATTACGTATTGGCACAGTTCCATAATCCTGGACCAGATATAGAGAAAGCTCTTGACCCAGTTTTATTCTGTATACGAAGAACAACAAATCTATTTGAATTTGTGGAGCGTAGATATTTCGGCAGAACAAGTAGGCCTAAGTCAACCAGATATGCAGGTTGGTTGTCTTTTAGGGTTTGGAATAACTTTAATTGCGTTAGATCTATTTCAATTTATCGGCTGCTTTTTTGGATTTACAACACCAAGATAACCACCAATGGTCATTTTAACATAATAATCACATTCCTTGCCCTCTAAAACATATGATTTGACATCAAAATCAAAATGTTTTTGTACCTGAAGCAAAAGTTATGACGTGATCTAGATATAACTGTTGTGCGGCGGCCATCTTGGCAGCCATCTTGGATTTTGTAAAAGCCATTCCAATAAGAAGTTCCCACCCAGTGGAATTATGATCTAGATACCATAAACTATTGAATTAAACCGAAAAATGCTTGTAATCAGCCCTTGCAAACTTTCATAATAATATGGCGCTGTATACCACTGGACTACTATTTAATTCCCAAGGTATAGTGGTCACGTACTGAAAGGGCTAATCGGCTACTCAGATCAGACGTATTTAAAACGATCATAGTCTTGCTTATTAGAACCTAAATGGATTGGCCCACAATCTCTATTGATTTATGGTTGTCACAAATTCAAACCTTATCAGGTTCACCAACAGTCACGGAGTTTAACCGTCACTGTTAAAGTAGGCCTACTCTATTCTTATGATATTTTAACAATAATAAAATAAACCTACGCTAAATTCTCCAAACAGCCATGACTAAACGAGGGATATATTATATAGGGGCCTCTGTGGGATATGCTATAGTGATATTGTCTGCTGTAAATTTGCAATAGGCCTATAATATCTAAACGGAGTATATAGTATATATACTATAATATAAACTATATAATATATTCTATATATAAACTATATCAAGATCAATAGCAGCACTGTATATCTGGTCCGATTAAAGTGTATGCCTATGACACAATCAATCGTCGATCATGATAATATTGACTTGAATATTGCCATAACCTCCATAAGACATTTCAGCATTCAGATGAGCCCATAGATATCCTGATAATATCTAAGGATGAGCCCACAAAAACACATGCGTACACATGACAACGTGACTCTTTTTACGGCTACTGGTTAACAAAACTCATAACACTGTAATAACATAGAAGTTACGGAATCTTTATTGATTATTCATTCATACGTACAAAAATACAACCGCTGCAATTAATCTAACTGACTAGGGACAATCATCAAAGCTGTGTCAACATTGTGCCAGCATCTATGATGCTGACGCAACGTTTGACACAATATTGTATCGTGTAGACTGAGAAACCAACAAACGCATTTACAAAGCAAACTGATTCAATACATATTAGATGGTAAAAGTAACGGAAGAGTTGAGTGCTTGACCGATCCAATCCTGAATCTTGCAATTTTTATCGACGAAAAACCGCGAATTGCTGTCGCGATTAGCGACTTATAGTGGATGAAAATGACAAAATAAAAGAAAATTGATGAAAATGTTCGCTCTAAAACCGCCAGGTGTAGGAAATTAAATCTGTTTTCACGGATGAAATATGATGCTTTGATCCAAAATTTTGAAAAACGGTGGATCTGCATGGTTGACATGCTGGTTTAAATCATAAATTTAGTTTCTTTAAAGATTTTTTAGACTTGACACACAACCCGAGTAGGCCTATACATAGTTTTGAGTGCCTAATAAAGATGTTTTAGGCAATTTAATTATTAAAAGGCAGGTCAAGACCATCCCCCCCCCCCCCCCTGACCACCTCCTCTTGTTCCGCCACTGTTAAAGTAAAGTTATGAGCATTCTCATGTATGGTTTATCTATCTGGAGTGATCAGGGTAACATGGTGGACATTGGCAAATAGTGAGGTTAATACATTGACAGCATCTGTTTGGTCTCTGACGTAATGTACAGTGGAAACAAAGGGAGCAGCAGATGTGATGTTGTCCGTAGAGTTAACTGCCTCTAAAGTGGTGGTAATGTCTTCAGATGCTGAAACAAATCATTTTTTATGTAAGATGAATCGAGAATATTTCAAATATGTTGTTGACAATATGTTTTATTATATATGGGCGCGGGAAAAAAATATTTACACATAATGGCAATGCCACCTTAATTGATTTTAAGTGTGTAGTTATAAATTGTACAAATCCAAAATAATTTGACATTTTACACAACATTTTACCGAATCAACCCTCTTGCAAACGAAATAAATGAGTGGGGTTTTAGGCAACCTTTGTGCACATGTAGGCTAGACTGGGCCAGGATAACCTCCTGAGGATGGTGAGATGACACTGCCCTTCAGACACAGAATTCGAAATTCGAGCCGTGGCCGTCTGAGGTCGAGCACGCTACCTCTCAGTCACACAGGTTCCCAACAATATTCAATCTTTATACGAGTAAGCGGGGAAGAAAAATTGTGTTTCTTTGAAACTTGAAGGCCAGAGTGGGGTCCGCGATCTTCGACTTTTCAAGCAGGCAGCTTTAACCACTGCACCAGGGCCCGCGCCTAACCCTCTTAATCATAGCTGCACATATTTATTTAACCCTTGCACCGTTGAAATATGTTCTGTATAAGCCATGGAGACCAAGAGGTGTTTTTCATTTTGAAATCATCAAAAATGTCCTGGGTATCTCGTTTCGTTTCATTTGAATAGACCTACATATGTTACGGGTCTCCGGCAATTCGAAATATTTTACTCTTCCAGTGTCGGGAGCGACTATTCTGACATCTATAGACGTCAGAAAGTGACGTGTAAAGTCGGTCCCCGCACTGACAGGGTTAGGACAAATAAGTCAGAAATGACTTTTTAATATTGTTGTCAATGAAACATTTGTCTGGCCATCTACATTCATCAGTTATACTGTCGCAATAGAAAACGTCAATTGTAGGATATATTTGTTTTATCACATTTGCACATTCTCCTTTTACAATCATATTCAATATTACCGCAACAAAAAATTACGACCTTTTTAAATGCTAGGGTTTTTGTTCGGAAATTCAGCAGTGGTGGCCGGTTGTGGCATCAAAAATGTCATTTTTTTACAACAGACATATTTTTGTACGCTTGTAATGTTGGGTGGGGTGTTGGGCAGAACCCTGCTTTTAAATTAACATTGGACGCGTGCACGGTCGCGCTACGTTGCGCAATAAAGAAATACTGCACCACAGTCTTTTTTAAAACGAAATGAACTGTGTTGCAGTAAAAAAAAAATCCTTAAAAGAATGGCATACACATGCAATAGTACAATGATTTAAATATGTAAAAAACTAACGGTAAAATATAATACAGGATATAATACAAACTGTATTACAATATTTTGAATGTTATACATAAATTTACACTGCAAAAACATCATGGCTATTAAGAATATGATAAATGTATTTATTTTTATTTATTATTCAGTTATTGCCATATTGTGTAAATATTATTCCCGCACAGAATCCAGAGATAAAATAACTACATAATTTATTATATAATGTTCCATTGTAGTAAATAAAACACTCTGGAAAGCGCAGAATTCTAATTATAACTTATGTGTAATTAAGTATATTTAAAATATTGTTGAAACACATTTGATATCACCTTAAAAGTAGACATGTGATAGATTGTGCGCGGGCAATTCATGGAGTAAAAATAATACATATTCCTATTCTCTGAGCAGTGTTTTTTTTACTACATTATATGATCGATTTGCCTATCCAGACCTATGTCAGCTGAATGTGTGAGAAAGTATAAATGTGTGCTCTTTTTTCGCGCGGTGGTGGGCAATACAGCACAGGTTCAATAAACAAGCTGCTCGCTTGACCCTTAAAGCGCTGAAATATTGTTGTATTACCCATGGAGACCAAAGGGTTCTTTTCAATTTGAAATCATAATTATTGTCTAAGTTGGCTCTTTTTTATTCATTTGAATACATATATATGTTATGGATCTACGATCATTATCAATATTTGTACTCATACACTGCGGGGATTGACTTTAGACGTCAGATTCTGACGTCTAAAGTCTTTCTCCGCACTGTAGGCCTACGAGTTAACCGTGTTTAAGGTGTTCATGCAAAGATTGTGGTAAATTCCATACAAATTGCTAACTCCGGCGTGGACCTTTTAGATTCCAATGCTATTATATTTTTATTATTTTATTACCTTTCTATTCCGCACTCAAATTAACAACATTGACATATATACTTTGCACACAAGTATTTGGTCCTGAATATCGCTCACTAACCTTCCGTTTCTCTGAACACGATCATCATTATGACGACAAGGGTGGTCATAACACCTAACAGCAGAAGGATACCCATACATTTCCTGCAGGAGAAACTGTCCTCTTTTTTCTTGTGATGTTTTTTATCAGGTAGTTGAGTACTGCAGACGGCGTACTTTTGAGATCGCTTCTGTGACGGACGATTGTCCTTGACCATCGACGTATGACCTTGGGATACATCGGATTCTAACTCCAGATTGGACAGGTGGAAACTGTCTGGGTGGACTACGATTTCAGGCTGCAAGTGATCCACCTGGAAACAAAATATTAGCAAAGTTGTATCGTCCGCGTCCATCACATTGAAAAGGTGTACAAAGCCCTTGATGTGACCCTCTGGATCCCCTCAGGCTGTGCCCTTAACCCTTACAGTGCTGAATTATTGGTGTATAAACCATGGAGACCAAAGGGTTTGTTTTGGTTTGAAATCATCATTATTGTCTTAGTTAGCTCTTTCTGATTCATTTGAATATGTGATGCGTCTGCGGCCATTATAAATATTTTATTTCTTTTAGGGAGGGGACCGTCGATTCTGACGTATGAAGAAGATCCTCGCGCTGAAATAATTAACAAGCATCTTAGGTCACCAGCATCGTGGGTTTAAATGGGCTTGCAATCAACTCTCACGTTGGGTCTCAGATCTCAGGACAGGATCGTTTCCTCTCTATATCATTCCACTTACATCTCCCTCCCTCTCTCCCTCCCTCCCTCCCTCTCTCTCTCCCTCCCTCAAATTTTATTGCCGCCATACCGGCTAATATAGTTTGCAAAACATAGATGTATTTTTTATCGTGGTGAAGCAATTTCCTGGTTGTGTCGAACAATTGTTATTAAAATCAATCACGCGTAACGAACACCATTTTTTATGTCCCTGCTACAAATATTGTAAATGTCATTTGGCCACAATCTTCTATATTAAATGCACGCAAATAAAAATATTTGCTTAAAGCAGAATTTGTATTCTACTTAATTAGGCCTTCTCAGAGCCAGGTAGCGCTGAAGGCGATAATTTTTTAACACACTTTTTTCTTTTCGAAGAAAATATTTTTGTTCGTTTGTTGATCATGTTTATTTAAAATATGAGTTCGGTATTGAAAGTAACTACATAGGCCTATCAACCCATCCAGCACCCAGTTATTCACTACTATTTTTATTCATCTCGCGATGTGACTAAAATGCCCTGAGTTTATAACACGTATACGTTTAAATGTTTAAATGTTATTACAAATTATTTTAGCATATTGCAATTGTATCATTTGCCATGATGTATATATATTTTTGATTTTAGTAACCTGATGACAGTGATCTGGTGATGCGTCAGTGAATTATGCGGGTTGTCAGTCAATATTTCACTAGTTTTTAGATACACTTTAGATTTTTAGGCTTACCTGGGTAAAAAAGATGCATATCAAAATTATCGTACGAATAAACGTTGGTCAATTTCTATTATTGTTGTGTGCATAAATATAGGTCCATACCAAACATGTATGTCACAGTCATGATAAACTACATTTAGACAAATTAACCCCCCCCCCCCCCCAAATAGAGCTATTCACATATTTAGCAAACACGAGACGTTGATACAAGATTGGTGTAATGTTAAGACGGTCGAGTCATAGATAGGGACCAATATCAAGACAACATGTGCAACAAATAATCTAGTGCGAGAAACAATTATAATTATATTACCAATCACAACACGATATTACAACATGTACAACATTATACTGAACCCTTTGATCACTAAGTAATTGGTTAAAATAGACATCCACTTGAAGTTGTGTGTCGCTGACGCGGATCCACAGCGCCAAGTGAATAGACATTATTTAGACTAGTCCTATTTTATTGGTATGTCTACAAGACATATTTCGCCCCAAAAAAGACGATTTTTAAAGTGACAATAGAAAGGCAGAACACGATTGTAATCGTCTTAGCATTTAAAGGGTTGGGTGATGAGGTGAATAATGCTGGAGTAAATACTTTCAATTTCAAAGAACATAGCATTAATTGGTTTATATGATGGCTGATATGCTGAATAGTGTACCTTTAATTGCTGCGACATTCTGATTTGCCCTCGTCGACGTGAAGCTGTAGGCCTGATACCAAGTGAGGGACGTGAATCAATGTCAAACCGAATGAATATGTTCTTAGATTAAAGGCTGTGATGTTGCTAGTTCACATAGTTTAAATATCCAACTCCATCACGTTGAAATATCCAATTCGTTAAACATGTTAAATGTTATATTCCCGCTTTTTGATTCACATTTGTAAACTGTGTGCTGCTTGGAAGTTGAGCACAGATGGTAAATGCAAACTGCTTCCGTTTCACGTGTATAAAAGGTTTAGATGTGATGTCACATTGCAGAAGTCTGCACTCACACTCAATTGCGTTGCACTTTACATTATCATCAGAGGCATACTGTCGTAATATAAAAATATGTACATATGATATAGGACATATATTTCTTCTCCATCACTCAATGAACAAGACATGTAATGACGATGTTAGCAGCTAAATTTTCAGCATACACATGTCAACATAGAGCTGTTGGCCAGTCACAAAGTATCATACAATCACCACAAACTCAAGGTAGCAACTCATATATGAGAACACCTTGACATATAGACGATCACTCAGCCAAAGCCTTTGATAATGTTTGACCAACGTCTGTGACGTTTATTCGACTTTCGGATATGCAGTTTGACACTGTCTCCAGTTATTGGTGAGATACACCTGTGCTGCCGTGCAAAGCCAGAAGACAATATCTGCTTACTTTATAGATAAGCAGATACTGCCTTTGCAGAGCTGTGTACACAGGTCATTGCGCGGGACACATTGATATAAAACAGCTCAATCAATCTGAGGCTCCCAGTAAACAAAACATGCTGATACAATATTGTTTTAATGGTGGGCCAACGCCTCGAATGCTTGGTCAACAGTGGATAATTATTGAATTAACGTCTGCTGTTACGCAGTTTGTGAGAACCAGCTGATCAATTAGCAAGTGGGTAAGGGCCGTTGAACCAGTGTTGTTTTAATGTTGGAACATCGTCTGTAATGCTGACCCAACATCAAACCGACATTGGGTCAACGTTTCGTATTTGCTGGACATGGGGAGCTGTACTGGAAACCATGAAGGGATCGAAGGGAAAGTGTCACCTTTCATATTGCAACAAACTCATTGACCTTCTGACCTGTACAGTAGGTTGCCATGATTACCATTGTCGATATATTGATACACAGATATTTCTATAACAGACGTAGGTGGAGCATTATATCGTCTGCGAGTAACTCATACGTATATTTTCAATTTTACAAGGAGTTAATATATAAAAAAAATTGCATATTATGACCTTATTTTATTTCGGAAAAAAATGGAGTCTTTTTGCTAATATGTTTTAGTTGCATGGTACTATAGCGACGAACAATAACCACACCCACTCAGCAAACAAGAGACGTTCAGTAAATGTTGTTTAAGGTTGGTCTAGCGTCGTAGACGCTGGACCAACGTTAAACGACATTGATAACAGGTGGACGAGAACCCTGATTTAGTGGTTACGCCGCATGACTGTCACGCCAAATCGTGTGGGTTCGCCCGTCTCTCTGGTTTACAGGTTTTAAAGAAACAAAATGTTCTTCCCTTCCCACTCGTAAAGATTCAGTTTTGTGATAGATAGATATTTATTGACGACGGTATGTCTATGCAGACTTATGCGTCATTAAAATGAACATATGTACAAAACTATATACAACAGGATTAGTTCGGTAAAATATGCATGCTAAGTTAACTTAAACATGTTAAAATCAAACGACATTATATACTAAAACAAGCACAGGTTAAATAAAATATGCATGAGAACTATTTAAAATAACCTACAGTTAAACAGCATTGGCATGATATTTTTAAGTTTCCCGCACCAAAACCAGAGATAAAATAGCTACTGCATATAGCAAAAAATGTTTCTTCCCCATCCACGTGTGAAAGTTAGTATTGTGGGGAGCCCCCGTGACCGAGAGGTAGCGTGCTCGGCCTCAGACCGCCAGGGCTCGAATTTCGAGTCTTGTGTCTGGAGGACAGTGTCATCTCAATCACGTGGGTTCGCCCGTTGTTCTGCGTGGTTTCAGGGGCGTAGCCAGCATTTCTCAGAGGGGGGTTCGAATTTGTGCTGTACCTGTCCAGCTTCAAAGAGGCTGCCCGGCCCGAAGCCCCCCGGGAAATTTTGAAATATTATGTGTTTAATGGTGCATTCTGAGGTCATTTGGAATTAAATTTATAGGTTAGCTACAACGGAAAAATTGCATTTTTTTTTACATTATTTTCTTTTTTATTGATGTCCAAATTCTGCATGCTTTAAATGAGGGTGTGCTTAGAATTAAGGAGGTCACGCGTTGCCAAAAAAACATGTGTTATTTTTCTGCCCAGTGCGCGCATTGGATGGTTGCTAATTCCGATATAAAACATGCCAATTAAAAAACAAATCAGGAGATATAGATCTAGGAGATATAGGATAAACATAGATCCAGGCATTTTTTTTCAATGTGTTTTCTTCGCCCTCCCTCATTAGATTTTAGATTTTTTCTCATCTAAACAGAGAAAATAATCATAGTGGCCTAAGGCTAATCATACACCAAATTAACAACCATTTTCAGGAGTCTTTGAATGTTGCAAAGCGCTGGATAACTTCATCATCGTAGATAGCCATGTCATGGTATACATGCATAAGAGCAGGGGTGCTGCGTCTTCATTATGCCATGGTATGGCGGATATATAAGGAAACTTATCACAATGTGTGCTTTGTTGCCATTGTGACAATAGTCTTTTCAAATTGCACTTTGATCTGGAGGAAATTTTAATTGCAACATCATTGACTTCGATGTGAATCGATTCTCTATGCGTATCTACAGCATATAATATAAAAAAAGTCTACAGAAATGTGCGCGTGGGGGACGAGGGGTGGGGTGGGGGGGTAATGTTGTGAAGCTTAAATAACTGCGGCGGTGGCGGGTTGTGTGAAATATAGTAAGCAGCCTGCCTCCGACAACCGATGGCGGATCCATCGTGGGGGGTGTGCGCCGGCAAAAAAGTCCATATGTGCTCCTACATATGCTATGCAATGCACCATTTGCAGCCTTAGATTTCAAAAGTTTCCATGGAAGCAAGGATTATATCTCCATATCAAATGAAATTAAATCAAATCATTATAAAATATTATTTATTTAAAATCGGTTTTTGTGAAAAATAAATCAAATCATTATAAAAAAAATACAAAAATACAAACATTAGCCAAAGATTATTCTCCCGCTATGAAGGGCCAATTGAATAAATAAATATATAGATTTTACATTGAGCCAGAAGATGTAGGGGGCCTACTTTAAAATCAACATTGACAAAAAAAACATAAGCAATTTCTGTTCTGAGGGGTCAACTTCAAATACTCTTTATCAAGCATGTTTGCTCACTTTTATTTTTGAAGACTTTTTTTTTTAATTATTAATAATTATGTTGTAATTTAATTTACGTTGGCCCTGGGGCATTTTAGCATGTAGGCCTACATGTACTGGACTTCTACTAAGAGCAAGTGCCTATTTAATGAGCTGATATACACATATACAATGCTACGGTAGGCAGTATAGTGGGCGTGAATAGCCATTATATATATGTAGACTCAGACCAGCTGTATCCCTTATATGCTAAAAGGATGGAAACGATTATTGCCTATAGAACAATACTCACATTAGATTTGCATTGCGTGTTTTTCTCAACACATTTTGTAAGAACTCTTTGCAAGTCTTACGACAACAACCCTGAAAATTTAGGGGACTTTAAGTGAGCATTTTAAAAGTAAGACCATTTAACATAAAGTGAAATTTCGGAATAAAAAATAAATGAAATGTATGGGCTTATAAACATGATAAAGGAACGTCATATTTAGCCATTTAGAGCTTACACGGCAAATGTTGGATGATTATTTCCTGTGAAATCAGCCGAAAAAATGCAACGCAGAAGTGGCAGAATATGTGACTTCTGCTCTAGATATACCCGTCAGCGATGTCAGTGTGCCCAAAAAGGGGGATTCGTCCGAGCCCATCAAACCCCCTCTGGCTGCGCCCGTGGTGTTTACAGCTAGTTTCAAAAAAAAAATATATGTCTTCCCTGCACATTCGTAAAGATTCAGTTTTGTGCTGAGCCGATCCGATCATCATAGGACTTGTTTTATGCTTGCAAATGAAATGAATGTTTTTTTTTAGGTCTCCTTTGTGCGCATATAGGCATATATTCTGATGCAGCAGAAATATAACTTTTTTTCACATCAATTACAATGATAATTGATTATACATACAGACATAGGGCCTACACTTTTCATTTTCCGCCGTCTCCCTGTGGAACAGATAATAAAAAATAAGTAGTATCTCAGCAAACACAAAACATTTATACAATGTTGGACCAACGGCGAAGAAGTTGAGCCGACGTTGTATAAATGTTATACAAATGTTTTGTGGTTGCTGGGATGTAATTACATAACATAAAAGTGAGTTCTACATACCTTAATACTAGTAGCAATACGTCTATTTCATGCTGCGTAGAATCATTTTACTCTATTTTTCTTTAATATTTTAAAATTCGAATAATAGGCTACTATGTTTATGATTGTTCTAGAGAGCATCACACACTTACATCAAGATCGGCCTTCAAAAATCCTTCAGGAATGTGTTCGGTCTACTATGTACAATGTAGTCTAGTCTTTTAAGTATCGTACCTAATAGATAAATACCTATGCCTGTATAATAATAATAATAATAATAAAGTCTTTATTTAGCGAGGGTACAGGTATATACAAGAACGTACAAAATCAATAAAAATTAAAAACATACATACATGTATGTACCAACCCACTGAGCATAGCTCATCCGCCGTGGGGCCCTCATACATAAACATTAAAAACATACATCGATATATACATCTATTTAAATAATATAATAATATATACATAACTCGTATGATTCATTTACTTATATAATAGAAAATAGTAATAATAGCATATATTTATATTCGTGTACATGGTAAATCTAACAATCTATTTGGCAGCAGCATATAATTTTACAAACACCTGCAGAAGAAGTAATCATTTTGAAGTAAAACAATTTACATGATTGATTTGTATACATGGAAATAATTGATAAAATAAAATATACTTGGACATTTTTTATATTGAGGTATATTTATATAACTCAGTACCTAACCTCATATTACATAACTTATAAAATAATGTATGGTATTGATATAATATATATATACATATACATACATACATATATATACACATATATATATATATATATATATATATACAGTATATACAATGTAAACATGACAACTACAAACACACATACATAGATTACATTTGAGAGTACAATTAAAGCACAATTGCAGACAACATATATATCATTTTAAACACAATAATTACAAATCTGATATATGTATATAGTAACTACTTTTTATTTCCGTTTTTGTATTCGCGTACAAATTCTTTTAATGTTGTTGCTTTGCGTGCTTCATCGGATAGAGAATTCCAGATTTTTGGACCATTAAACCTAAGGCTTTTGTGATGAGCTGCTGGTACATGGAGTTTATTGCTTGTCTTCGATCTTAATGAATGATTTGTGCTTGTGCATGTTGGTTTAAATAAATTAGATATATAATCAGGGGTAAGGTTGTTTAGAGCTTTGAATACCATTGTGGCCTGTTTTTCCTGAACAATTTTATCAAACGTTTCCCATTCAAGTTGATCGAATAGAGGACTAGATGGGGAATACTTATCTGCATCCAGAATAAGGCGTGCGGCTTGTTTTTGCAATTTTATTATTGAATATATGTCAGTTTTGTTACATTGTCCCCATATAGTACAGCAATATTGTAGGTGTGGTTTAATATAGTAGTTATAATACAAAATACGGGTCTTTGCAGGTAAATAATGTCTTATTTTTCTGAGAATAGACAGCTTGAAAGCAATTGTTTGTTTAACTTTCTTTACTTAACTATGCCACGTTAAGTTATTATCGATAAGCACACCTAGGAGTTTTTCTTGTTTGGTATTTTTTATTTGTGTGCCGTTAATATTTATGTTGATGTCTATTTCAGTTTCAGCTAAACGTGATTCTTTTGCTTTTGATAGGATTAACATTGCTTTGGTTTTTTTCAAAACTTAAAGCCATGCCATTTTCATAGCACCAGTTGTTCGTACGTACTGCTTCATTAGATAAATGTTCCTTGACAAAGTCTATCTCTTTGCCACGGACAGTAATTGTTGAATCATCTGCAAATAATGATGTTTTACCAGATGCATTTTCTAATGGAAGGTCGTTAATATAAACTAAGAAAAGTAAGGGACCCAATATAGAGCCTTGTGGAACGCCATGTGTGTTGCATATTTCGCTTGAATATGTCGCATTAATTTTAACAGATTGTTTTCTATTAGAAAGGTAGGATTGAAACCAAAAAAGGGATTGTTCACCAAGTTGATATAATTTTAGTTTTCTAAGTAGAATATTGTGATCTACCAGATCGAAAGCTTTGCATAAATCTAGGAAAAGAACTCCGCAATATCCATTGTTGTTCATGGCACTAAGCCAATCATCAGTCATTTCAGTAAGTAAGAATGTTTGGTCCGAAAACCTGATTGTCGAGGGGATAAAAGATTATTCACCAGAAAAAATTCGTACAATGAGTTGTGTACATGTTTTTCAAGAACTTTAGACAAAAGGGGCAAAATAGATATAGGTCTGTAGTTTTCTGGGTCGTCGGTTGAGTTTCTCTTGTGAAGTGGTGTAACTCTTGCCTTTTTCCAGATCGACGGAAAACAGCTGTTACGAATACTGTGATTACAAATGTCTGTTAAGTGTTTCGTAATTACTGGGGCGGATATTTTAACAATCTTTGATGATATATTATCGATTCCTGTCGCTTTATTATTATCAAGGCTGGTCAAAAATTTATAAACAAAATCCTCTGTTATGTATGGTATATTAAAAATG
This sequence comes from Flabesymbios commensalis, assembly GCA_964017125.1. Classification (NCBI taxonomy): domain Eukaryota; kingdom Metazoa; phylum Annelida; class Polychaeta; order Terebellida; family Flabelligeridae; genus Flabesymbios; species Flabesymbios commensalis. The sequence goes on along the minus strand of OZ024907.1, from coordinate 20,621,482 downwards.
TTTTCTTTTGGTAGTTTCGTTGTAATAAAAGCTTCCAGTTTCTTCAGATTTGGAGATAGACTTTTTTCTTTATTTAGATATTTTTCAGACACACTAGTAAAGTACTTGTTGAAAGTATTTGCTATATCAGCATCATCTGTAAATGTTTTGTTTTCATAAGTTATTGTTTTAATGCTGTTAGAAAAGTTGGATTTGTTGTTATGTTCATTAAATACCTTACATAATTTTTTCGGGTCGTTTTTGTAGAGTTTAATTGATTCCGAATAATATTCTTTCTTTGCATCTCGTATTAACTTTGTGGCTTCATTTCTCCAATACTTACAATTTTGTTCATCTTTGTTTTTCTTTGCATTTTCTCGCTTATGAATAGTAAGTAAGATGTTATTTGATATCCACTCTGGTTGTTTTGGTCGTTTTATACGTTTAGTGACTAGTGGTAAATGTTTGTCTATTATTTTAGTAAAAGTAGAAATAAAACTTTGAAGATATTGATCTATTGAGATGTTTTCAGCACCGTTAGTTAACCAGGGGGCGTTTTGTAAGTCCGACAAGAATGTTGCAGAATTAAAGTTATTGTATTTTCGATACGTTATGGTTTTATGGCGACCATCATTTTTGTTATAATCAATATTCGTCATTTTAAAAACAGCAAATACAGGGAAATGATCGCTAATACTATACTTAATAGGAGAGCTATATAAAACGGGAAGATCATCAGAAACGTAAATGTGGTCTATAAGAGTTTCACTGGTGTTTGTTACTCTCGTGGGTTCTTTAATTATCTGGTTTAACTGTATATTAGTTGTAAGGCTGATCCAAGATTCTTGAAGTTTATCTTTTTTATCCGACATGATATCAATGTTAATATCACCCATTAATATAGATGGTTTATTTTCGGAATAAATTTTATACATAGATTCTTCCATATTAGATAAATAATGTTGTATAGAATCACTATCATTATTTGGTGGGCGATAGACTGAAGTCAGTAAAATAGTTCTATTTGAATATCTGATTTCAATACATAAAGTTTCAATAGGTCCTTCTAAGTCCTTTCTACGTTTGTATGAGATGCCATCGCGGACATACATTATTAAACCACCTCCTCTTTTGTTTAACCTATCTTTCCTAACAAACGTGTAACCATCAATACAGAGATATGAATCATTAATTGTTTCCGTTCAGAATGTCTCACTAAGACAATATACATCAAGTTGAAAAATCCTGGCAACCAAGCCAATGGAAAATCCTTTGGACTGCAAGTCCAATTAAAAGTCCACGGATTTAACAATGTAACGCATTCCAGATTCACCAACATTGTTGGATTTTATAACGGGCTTGTTGAAAACAAACACTTGTGCTGGGTCTTATGGTCAGGATCATCTTCTCACCTCTTTATTAATGCAATTGCATCACGGTCATAACATGCTCACAAACAATAGTCAGTCCTTACTCTATGGTGGTTCGCGCATCTCTCTCAGAGCTATCTCGCTCTTTGTCTCTGGCTGTCTCTATGTTATAAATTCTGCGCCTGCGCACTGGCAGACTTTTCCGAGTATAACATAGAATAACTGTGCCATCCTCTAGCCTTGTTCACACAAGTAACTCAGCTAACAAGAGACACTGAGCCAATGCTAGCCCAATGTTGGTCCGACGTCTTAGACAGTGGACCAACCACAAAACAGCATTATTTGGTCTAGCTGCTCACAATCATCTCTGCCACCTTTCTACCTCTGAAGGTGGGGTCTCAGAGATACGTTTGCATGACCACTATCGCCCCTTTATTTGAATCTAATTACTACTCACAACTATATACCTAATTAAATAATAGGGATTACATAATATCTGTATTATTAGTGGGCAGACTTGTAGCTTCCGACGACACGTTGTAGACCTTGGTCATGGCCTTCCATTCGTGCACTGGATCAACAAATGTCTGTTTGGCAGAACATCCTCGCTATCACTGCTATAATGAGGTATGTTCGCACCTGTCCTAGTGGCAACGCTGGCACAACGCCGGCCCAATGCGCTCAACTCTGGCATTACTGACCCAACGTCGGCCCAACTTAATACATAAATACAATGGTTTAATAATAACTGTTTCCGTTATACATTCAGCTAATATAACACACTGCTCAACTCAAATAATTAAACTGCATTCTGAAACTATTATTACTGTTACTACAGGTCAATAGTTTACACACGCCCCTCCCTTAAAGTTCAAAGCCCATTTTAACTCATATCAAAGAAGGTTCTTCCGTGTGATTATATGATATATATCAGTATATATGATAGGGCACACATCTAGTTACTACATTTCACACATATATTGAGTATAAGTCACACACATATTAATCAGAGTTCACACGTATGTTGATTACAGTATTATTCAGAGTTCACACGTACATTAATTAGTGTCCATACGTGTATCGCTGACTGGTTACACCTCCATTCAGGTCACACTTACATTGACCACGCTTCTCCCTGGGAAATGAGAAGGTGTCACTTGTCCTGTCCGGCGACTTGTCTGACTCACTCATACAGTGACTGACACCGGTAAATTCTATGACATCCATACCAGCTATTGCGCTCTAAGAAACACCCCAGCCACCACGGTGGGTGGCGCCCCACGCCGTGCAAGTGTACAGTGATGTATCTTATATTTTAGCAATCTGTAAAACGTGAATTTTAGGTAATTTATTCCAATTAGACTTATGAATTGATATGGCTTCCAGCCGTACAAGCACCACTAAGTCTCAATTATTGTTGAGAGATACTGTCGCTTTAGAAGTCATCATCACGTATAGTCCATCGCATAAATTCAGTTGTAAAGGTTTAATTCTGACAACAGATAATCAAACATGTGCAGTATAATTGGGTTTTGGACATCCTTAATTGTCCTCGCTTCGCTGGTTATGTGGTGTGTCTTATGTCTGTCTGTCAGGACAATCATAACGGTGTAATCAGTGTCACTAGTCAAAATAACAATCAGTCCGTCAACCATTTCGTTGACGAGATAATGTGCTGCTGTCTCAGCACATCACACTGACGGCACACGTCCGTCGTCATTATCTAACTAAATCCACACAGCAATCCACATTAAAATATTTAGCACAGTATATCAAGCAAAATATATAATATAACAATGTATACATGGTCACGCCATGTATAAGTGCGTGCATGGCAATTGCGTAGCGGCGGCGTCGTGCTTATAATTCCATGCATGTGCTCGTCAGCGCCGTTCACGGCTTCTGCCCAGCGGTACAATGGCTCTCTTGCCATGCGCTTACCAGCGCTTTCCCTGGCTTATCTCAGCTTGTACTGGATCCTTATAGAAACCTTATCCCGTACAAACCACGGCGTCGGCCTGACGTCTCGACTACCATGCCACGACTGGCCTATCGGCGCGCTGTGGTACCGTAAGGCTCCGGTACAACATCCCCGTTGTACCACCTGCAGATTTCAGTGCAGCACCTAAGAATCGTGACTGAGACAGCCCAGGAGCAGACAAAGCGCTTATCTCTCCATGAACCATGTCTATAGGCCACCTTCTCTTGTACATAGATGCACCATATACATACCAATCAACCTCCAGTACAACATCCCCGTTGTACCACCTGCAGGTAACAGTGCAGCACCTAAGAATCGTGACCGAGACAGCTCATGGGCGGAGAACTAGCACGTTGGCAGAGAACCGGTATCTCCCCATGAACACTGTCCATAGCTCACGTCCTCCGATGCACTGATGCACTATGTACGTTCCCAGCACATTACAGGAGCACAACCCTGACCCGTACCCCTCGGGTCTGGGGTCGCCTCCCGTGTGGCGCCCGTACTGCCTTGTGGATCAAACACCACAAACTACCCACATTCTATTCTAATCATAGACATAAAATAACTAGTTTTACCAACTATTACACATCTATGGCTTACTGGTGAGGTGAACATTTTAAAAATAATTTTACTCAATTTATCAGCAACAGTTCAATAGAGTAACCACGACAGTTTGTCTGCAACAGTCTCTTGAATTCTTCTCAACTACGGTTCTTGATAGATAAATTATTTCAAGTAGCTTACTATTGGTTAAGTAATTTAAAATTGCATTTAAATATCAGTGCCAAACAGTTTATTTACTTGACCTGTGAAGCTCAATAAGCCACGCCTCACCCGCGAATCGGAGTGTCCATTGTTGGCTCAAGGTCGTTCAAACTGTTAACGACATCTCACTCAATTGTCACTCAATCTTCACGAAACTATCAATGCTACTTATCTAGCAAAGTCTTTTACTGTCTTTAGGTAACAGTGTCAACAAACTTAATTTTGACCCTATTTTGATAAAATTGTCCCTCAAATTTAATTCAATTTTTATAAAATTGTCACCCAATTTTGACTCAATTTTTATAGAATTATCTCTCAATTGGTACAAAATTGTCAGTCAAATTTTACAAAATTGTCACTCAAGTTGTATAACATTGTTACTGATACCTCTTTTGTGAGTGTCTGCTATAACGTCATCATTGTATATTGCACCATTAACTTTCCGGATGGGGGGGGGGGGGGGGTCTAACACAATTGTCACAGAGGTGTGGCCACTAAAAGGGGTTCTGAGCACAAACACGACAGACAGGAGGATGTGTAGCACAATCACGTGAGGGGCGTTCATGTACTCGTTTATCCAATGGTTTAGCAGAGATTCCTGGGCGTTCCGCCTTCCTCAGCCAATCCCAATGGGTCTGAGTCGTGATTAGTCCCTGTGTGATTAATCATGCTAACTACTCGGTGGTGCAGAATCTAGAGAGTGGGGTCCTCAGCTCACTGTGATTCGCCTCCTGGGTTCCCTCTCAGCCGGCAATGTTGGGTCCAGCTGACTGTAGCAGGTACGATGTCCGGTGATTCATCAGCGGCAGGTTATCATGTTGAGATTCAGTTTTGGCAAAGTTGGGACAGCTGCCAAAATTATGTATCTAATCGGCCTGAAGCGTGAATCGTCAGTTATGTCTTATCTGCTTCACGCTGACTCATCCTGCTGCTTCGTTTTCAGCGTTCTGCCTGCCTGCTCTCAGAAAAAACTACGTGTAGCACTCTTTGCAGTGATATCAAATCAGACATGGGTACCACTATGGGCCAATGCTGCCTCTGGCCAAGTACATGTATCTACGTCTGAGGCGATCTCTAGCTATGTCCGAAATTCACAAGTCGTAGGCTAACTTATACTGTTACGAGTATACCAGAGTCCAATACTCGAACCATGCTCACCACGTTGACGATCACTGACATGCGCGACATTCGCTGACATGCAAGTCCATGCATGCTTACTCCTACGACTTCTATACCTCTGACAGTTTGTCTGACTGACTTGCCATATCATATTGAAGGAATAGCAGCCGATCCGTAGCAAGATCAGCTGGGTGAGACGTAATTCCTTCATTCAAAATAAGTGGCAGCAGGGAGGTTGCCATCAAAGTCTATAATCCGTTACTTTATTGGTTCCCTCTTTTCGTTTGTTCTTTCTTCCTTAATTTCATCCTCCCAAGCGCTGCCCGAAACTAGCCCAGCCAGCTGTAGAATGTTGAATCTGGCCAGGTTCCAGCCTGAGCTATGCTATACCACGTACAGTCATTTTTAGAGCCTCCTGAGTTGCTGGTCATCCTCACGAGGCAAAATTAATCCTGTTGGTTAGCTAATCCAACTTGGATATTTTACGTACCTCATGGGGTGATGACACTCCTCCTGAAGTGATGACACTCCTCCTGAGGTGAGAATAATCCTGATAGCACCGTTTGTCAATAAAAAGTGTAGCTCGCCAATTAAGCTGATTGCCTAGCTTAATCATTGTTCGTACCTCTGAAATGATGACACTCCTCCTAAGGTACTTATCCTGAAGCAACTGCTCGCCAATAAAAAATCCTGGCAACCAAGCCAATGTAAAATCCTTTGGACTGCAAGTCCAATTAAAAGTCCACGGATTTAACAATGTAACGCATTCCAGATTCACCAACATTGTTGGATTTTATAACGGGCTTGTTGAAAACAAACACTTGTGCTGGGTCTTATGGTCAGGATCATCTTCTCACCTCTTTATTAATGCAATTACATCACGGTCATAACATGCTCACAAACAATAGTCAGTCCTTACTCTATGGTGGTTCGCGCATCTCTCTCAGAGCTCTCTCGCTCTTTGTCTCTGGCTGTCTCTATGTTATAAATTCTGCGCCTGCGCACTGGAAGACTTCTCCGAGTATAACATAGAATAACTGTGCCATCCTCTAGCCTTGTTCACACAAGTAACTCAGCTAACAAGAGACACTGAGCCAATGCTAGCCCAATGTTGGTCCGACGTCTTAGACAGTGGACCAACCACAAAACAGCATTATTTGGTCTAGCTGCTCACAATCATCTCTGCCACCTTTCTACCTCTGAAGGTGGGGTCTCAGAGATACGTTTGCATGACCACTATCGACCCTTTTATTTGAATCTAATTACTACTCACAACTATATACCTAATTAAATAATAGGGATTACATAATATCTGTATTATTAGTGGGCAGACTTGTAGCTTCCGACGACACGTTGTAGACCTTGGTCATGGCCTTCCATTCGTGCACTGGATCCACAAATGTCTGTTTGGCAGAACATCCTCGCTATCACTGCTATAATGAGGTATGTTCGCACCTGTCCTAGTGGCAACGCTGGCACAACGCCGGCCCAATGCGCTCAACTCTGGCATTACTGACCCAACGTCGGCCCAACTTAATACATAAATACAATGGTTTAATAATAACTGTTTCCGTTATACATTCAGCTAATATAACACACTGCTCAACTCAAATAATTCAACTGCATTCTGAAACTATTATTACTGTTACTACAGGTCAATAGTTTACAAAGTGATGGACTATCGTTGACTAAAAATATTTTTGAAATTTTTTGAAATATGGAAAACAATTGGTTGAACAAACTAAGACACTGGGTATTTTGCAAAGATCTTTCTCAGATGTTATTGAAATTGAGTCGCAATTTGCTGCTCGTTGAATACTACATGAAGTACGATTATCAAAAGAATGATTAATGTCTGCAATTGTACTAAAAATTGTACTCACATGTGACGGCTGCTTACATTGCGGTAAAAATCCAAGCTTTCACATTGAACACGCCTGGTGAGCTTTGCTTTACCAGAGTCAGTCAGATGGACCCCATCGTTGCCAATATCACTTAGGGTTAATCCGGTGTCAACAAGCAGGAGTCTATTGTTCATGTCACATTTATACTTGAGCAGGGTGTTAATCATTGTGACACGTCGTTGTCCTCTCTGGTTGCGTGTTGGTGGCACGGAGCAAACAATAAGAGGTGTCTGCACTGAGTAATCCAAAATGGAATCCATGGCGTCACTACAGTCAGCAAGACAGTCATTATCCGATTTGGTGCTGAGGGCATCATTTGTCCCAAGGTGTATAACACCAATGTCATTGTCTTTAAGCATATGATGCACCCGTGAGTTCACATCTTCTATTCTGCAGCCGGCGTTAACCCACACTGCATTGTCTGTTTTAGTGCTATCCAAGTGTCTATATAGATTCCGGGCATTTGAATCACCGACGAATGAGATCTTAGGCTTCTGGGTTTTCTTGATGCGCTCTTTTGTTGTTTTTGGTTGTGTGGCAGGTGGTGGTGTCGGTGTGGCAGGTGGTCGTGTTAAACTTGCTTGTTGTTTCAGTTGTGCTATTTCTTCTATAAACTATAAATATTACTCACTATTGATGACATTTATCATCGAAACAGCTATCTTCTCAGGAAATAGGTTATGTTTATTATAACGTCACACTTTAAAACACACCAATTTTGCGCTCAAATGGTTAAAGCGACACAATCAGGCTAAAATCATAAAAAAATCTTTAATGTTATTTTGGCTTCTTAATATGACCATATAATGTAAACATGTCCATAGGCTGGAACTTCAAAAGTTGTTTAATTTTTGTGCTGTACATTTCCCAGTTAAGCGAGATATAGTGACGAAATTCCAGTATCTCTTATTTTGACATGCATGTCCGAAATAAGAAATCGGGAATTTCGTCTCTATATCTCGCTTAACTGGTAAATGCGCAACACAAAACTGAAAAAACTTTCAATCATATTATGGTCATATAGACAGTGGCGGATCCACCATAGGGCGGAGCCGGCGTAGCCCCCCACCCCTTATTTGTGAAATATTGCATTTTCATGCATTTTTTTGAATAAATTAAAGCTAACACCCCTTTTGAGCTAAAATGTGGCTTACACCCTTCCTCTTGCCCATTCTGGATTCGCCACTGATAGAGAAGCCAAAATAAAATCACCGATTTTTTTAATGATTTTAGCCTGATTGTGTGATTGTGTCGCTTTAACAGCGCGTTGACCAGCGTTCGCGTCATCACTCACCCCCTGTAAAAATAATCAACTAGAACGGCCGTTTGAACGCCGTTCGAACGGTTAGCGTTCAGAACGACAATCATGGTTTGTAAAAAAATGAAATGAAATGAATCGGGCTTTAGGCCACCTTTGTGCACATATAGGCTAAACTGGACCAGGAGAACCTCCTGAGGATTGTGAGATGATTGAGATGACACTGTCCTCCAGACACAGGATTCGAAATTCGAGCCCTGGCGGTCTGAGGCCGAGCACGCTACCTCTCGGTCACAGAGGCTCCCCACAATACTAACTTTCACACGTGGATGGAGAAGAAACAATTTTGTTTCTTTCAAACCGCCGAGACCGGGAACCGAACCCCGGACTCTGGCGTGAAAGGCAGCGGTGCTAACCACTACCCTAGGGCCCCCGCCCATCATGGTTTGTAGCCAGCCTCCTGTTCAGAACGACCGTTATGAATGATTTTCGCCGTTTTTTTGGAATGAACACTCCGTTCGAGATCTGAACGACGTTGAAAAACGAGAATTGTTCTTCTTGGAACAAACCGTTAAAAATCTGAATTAAACGCTTAAAAAGAAACAAGTGTTCAAATTAGAACGCCCCAGCAAGAATCAAGACGTTGAACCAATGTTAGCTTAATGTTGGTCCACCGTCCATGATGCTGGGATAGCAATAAATCAACATTAAATCATATTGTGTTTTCTCGGACAGGCCGGCGTTCTAATTAGAACATTAAGCCTATCAGCCAACAACAACTGTTGGGCCAGCAACGGAACACTGTTAGGCTTACCTCAATCAAGATGAGTTAACTTTGAGCCTATGTTGGATAAACAGTTCAAAGCTTTAAATAAGCGTTCAAAAAGGAACAGCTGGGTAAGAGAGACCAAAAAAACACCAAAAAAACAAGATTTTGGCCTACCATTTGGACGTTACGCTGGTCCAACATTAAAACACCAAAGCATCAATTGTGTTTGCTGGATCTGCAAACAAGTTAATGCTTCTATAGGCCTACAAGCCTCAGTCAAGTGATTGCATGGTCAAGATGACCATTTTGGCCAATCACATAGGCCTACCTGAGAAATCCCTGAACTCAATTAGGCTACTTTGTGAATATGCCTACCCATCCATCCCAGCAAACATTGCTCCATGCTGATTAAATATTGGGCCAACGTCGCAGACGATTGGTCAACTTTGGATCAGCATTGGGTCAACGTATTGTGTTTGCTGGGATATGACACACCTGCGACCTCTGGATCCACGTAGTCTCGCTCCTTTTGTTAGAGTTTGGGTCTGAGAAAGTATGACGTCAATAAGCTACCGAGACAAACATAGATCACAAACAAAAAAATGATCACACAAATGGGCATAGACCTATAATAAATTATACTCACAATTATTCTTGTCTTTGTGATCCATTACAGTAATACTATTAGGGCCTAATACTAGTATTAGTAGGCCTACTGTGGGCTTGCAATATATGTCCCACTGTCGCAAATTATCTAAGCGACAGACGACAGTAGATCTAACCGTACTTTGATACCATACTCATTAGCTATTAGACTAAAATTGATTGAGTTTATGAGAGTAGGGCCTATGGCTATAGCTGTACGGTAGCCTACATGTCTCCTCTGCATGCGTCTGAACTAAACTGAAAGACTGGTCAGTTTTGAACGTATGGTGTTATATTCAAGATCCACATGATTGCTAAATTAATTTCTGCGTCACAATGGAACAGTTTATTTATTATTTTGTTCTAATCAGAACGCTGGTAGCCTAAATCTAATACCGGTAGGCTACTACAATCTCCGCGTAGAGTAGTAATAGGGCCTACTAATAGGCCCTAATTATTCCGTAAAAAACTCCACTCCCCCGGCAATTCTTTGCTTGTACCTTCTCAGAGCCTTATGAATTTTTGGGGAGGCCGGGGTCAGTTGAGCCAATTTTCAAAAAATACCCTGCCAAATCCACATAATATCAAGGACATTAATGATCTATATTGCATTGTATAGGCTACTACAACTTAATGTCCGTCAGTAAATGAGAAATTTATTGACTGGGACTTTTCGTGTTGATAGAATAACACTTTCAAAAATGCTGCTCTGCTGGATCTAGGCCTACTTGTCCCGGTGTCAGGGTAGGCCCTAAGTTGATCAAACTACCGGGGTCAGTTGATCCATCAGGAAAAAGCAACATTATACACCTGAAATTATTTATCAGCTGTTTAAATGATTAGTTACCTTTTAAATATGTTATACAACCCACACTTGAAGGAGACATGGCACCAATGCTGGGGTCAGTTGATCCATGCGGGGTCAGTTGATCCCTTGAATCAACTGACCACTTTTATTGATCATCTGACCCCATGCGCCAAGGATCATCTGACCCCGGGACAGTCATTTTGTTTTGCATGAGTAGGCCTATCTGAGCTCAAAATAAAAAAGGTTTCTAACAAATAATGTGCTCAATTTATATTTTAATCAAGCATTAATCATAACCCCAACCTGGAAAATCACGTCTACAATAGTAATCACTAGGGGAGAGTCAGGTTAGTTGAGCCACAGGGTTAGAGTCCACCCCCTCGCATTTCTACACATGGGATTTTAAGGAAGTTTCTACACCACCTGGTGATTAACTGTGATATTTCTAACATGGCCACGTTGTGAGCACAGATTATATTGCAGGTGGTGAGTTTTGTGGTTCAAAAATGCATTCTTCGCTGTAGTCAGTAGAATTCAGATAATATAATGTTTGAATTAATATTACGGAAGCAATAGGGATTCTGTAGGCCTACATTCCTGCTATAGGGTTAGGCAGTCAAATACATAAAGATAGCCTGTGTCTATGTAACACTCAACTTGGATCATTGAAATGTCGCAAAAATTTACATTTTACAATATGGCTGTTGTGGGGTAAGTTGAGCCAAATAAGATGGGGTAAGTTGATCAACCGGCTCAATTAACCCCATACATGGCTCATCTTACCCCGGTAGGTAAAATATATTATTACAAAATGTGGATCAACTAACCCCACTCGACTTCGTTCATCATACCCCAGTGGGAATATGATATATTATTAGAAAATATGATATAGTATAACAAATGACATTATATAATAGGTCAATATAAAGACACTTAAAGGGACTGGCCCAGGCTAAAATCATCAAAAAATCAGTGATTTTGTTTCGGGTTCTAGATATGACCATATGATGTAAATATGTCCATAGACTAGAACTGCAAATTTTTATAATTTTTGTGCTGCGCATTCACCAGTTAGGCTAGATATAGAGACGAACTCCCTGATTTCTAATTATTGACAACCATGTCAAAAATAGAAAATGCGGGAATTTCATCTCTATATCTAGCCTAACTGGTGAATGCGCATCACAAAAATTATAAAAAATTGCAGTTCTAGTCTATGTGCATGTTTACATCATATGGTCATATTAAGAACCCGAAATAAAATCACCGATTTTTTGATGATTTTAGCCTGGGCCAGTCCCTTTAATAATAGTATATATATATCTTCTTAATAAATACAAGACAACAATGATCCATGCATCAACACAGGCTATAATGCCGATTGTATTACTTGGGACTTGGAAGAAATTTGTCAACAAATTTGACCTTTATGTGATGTACAGAATTGTTTATTTTTTTTTTGCATTTCTGAACAAAAAATAACATGCTGGCATGTACATTTGTCAATTGTGAATTTTTTACCATAGGTGATCAACCTCCTTGCTTGGCACAACTTATCCCATAGGCCTACAGCCGGTTAATTGAGCCACTTTCATCACTCTAAGTTGTGTATCCATAAGTTTTTTTTAAATGTTCTTTTCATCTTTCATTGATGTTGGATATATATAGCCATGTTTTAAAACTATCCCAACCATTTGACGATTCTCACTTTCTGCTGCGATTAAAACACTATTTTGTTGGATAATTTTTTACATATGCTGAAATCGATCCACAAATAACACCGAAATATCTTACTTTATGTGTTATTTGACAGGTGGCTCTCATTCTCACTTTCAGTGATTTGCCAAGGCAAGGAGGGAGAGGGGGTGAGCAACTGACCCGCTGATCAACTGACCCCGGTCTCCCCTGATGTTTTTAAAAAAAACTTCAGAATAAGGGCCTACGCGAAGCAGTGATTTTTCGTTTGTTTATATTAAAGAGGAAAAGGACTGGGTCCCATGTCTGGCAGAGTTCCGTCTGTTGTTGAGCCTCGGGAGCTTAATGAGGCCAAAGCTATCAAAACTCTGTCAAAATAATATTGATCGCGCATTCTTCTCCATCTGCTCAGATGCTGACTGTGCAGCCAGCTTGTCAAAACATCAAAATGGCCAGTTTTCGACAAACTCCACTGACTTGCAGCGGCCATACACGCCCAGTGGTAGATCTTGCTTTCAGTGAAATAACTGAACATGGTTATTTTCTAATAAGCGCGTGTAAAGGTATTGACATATTACAAATAATAATCAGTCAAAATACGTTAATTCGCATTTACTCACGTTATCGCTCACCATTGCATCAATCCAATTGGCATTTCCAGCAGTCCAATTGAATTGCACACCGATATGGGTCTGTGACGGGTTCGTATGAACAGCGAAAACAAACGACAGAACAAGCAAAAACAAACCTATATATGAAAATACACGGCATAAAATATCTATAGGCCTAAGAGGCTAAGTGTTGCACCGTCATCGTCGAGACAAGCATCCTTTTTCTATACGGAGTGGCTAATCGTACGCCAAAGTTATAATGGGAGTCAATGGGAGCCCGTCATTTCGTAAACGAGGCTGCCCATAGAGTTGCATTATAAAGAATCGCGTACGATTAGCCACTGCCTTTTCTATATTATCCGAATTATATTTCACTCATTAATGTAACATTAGAAAAATAAGTTTTAGACTATAAGATAAAATGACAGAGCCAAAACAAACGGAACATTGAGGTAGTGCTTGGTGGGACTGTATGAACAGCGAAAACAAACAGGTCTGCGTAGCCTATGCTGCAGTCTTATGATTTAATCAATGGATATTTTAATGGATTCAATTGATTATTTTATTATTTCACCTTATTGAAGAGTGAATATTTTCGCGTATTAATTTTATAAATTAAAAAGTATTATTATAGTAATAAAAATCTAGAATAGATCTACCCGCCGTCAGCTTAACTCAGTTCTATCGCATGTTTTTCGCCGATTTCCGTCAATTCTCAACCTATTTTGATGAAATTTGACAAGTAGGCCCTAGGCCTACTATCTTCGGGTCAAAAAAAATCATCAAAAAATATATAGTTTAGTTCAGAGGTTAGACCATTTGACATGTAGTAAATTTGTAATTATGATGTCCCTTTTTTAACCCATTCAACTCATTAAATTAAAGTTTGTTTTTAGCCCTGAATTGTATTACAGGCCAGATGGTCAAACTTTTGAGCTATACAATATTTTCAGATGAAAATTTTACGATAGTTGCCCGTGACTCGAAAAAAGTCCTTGCAAAATATCATGAAAATCGGTTCAATTGACTGAGAAATAGGCAAAAAACATGCGATACAAGTTAATCTGATGGCGGGTATAGTTATTTGACAATGAAATAAAAGACATCGAAAGTGACATCCGAAAATGTGACAGGTGTCCGTCGCCAAGAATAAAACGAAATTGAGAGGGACGCTTAACCGAGATAAACCTACATTCCGTTCAAGAATTTTTTTATATCAAGATAATTAATATCTATTCATGTACATCTGGTGACTGGTAGACTGTTCATACCAGCTCGATTTGAATTTTTAAGTGTTTATATTTTCCTGGCGTGACCTTAAGAACTTATTAGAAGTGGCAGGCAGCCAATTTTTAAGCGTCACAAATTGATTATACACCACTAGACAGTCAGATGAGGGTGGCCAAACATCACAAACTGGTGCCTTGCATGTTTTATCAATGGGCTGCTGGTCAGCCGGGCTGTGACCGGCGACCACGCCAGCTACATCGAACTGGACACCCATCAAACAACTTCTTTCATCACAAGGATGGCATGATCACTGATAAACTTACGATCCAAAAAATCAACAAGTTTCAAAAATGCATTTGTACTACTGGTACTAAAATTCACTTCTTTTTTGCTTTTTCAGTCAGATGACAAAATCAACCTAGATTGTATTATTTTGATTCATTAATTAAAAATACTAGCACACTGCATAGTCTAGAGCTTTGAAGATCTTAGCCTATTTAAATATAGATATGACATTAACTGAGGCATAATTCCCAGTGTAGATCGAAATTACAGGGGGTGGCTTGCTGTCTAGAACTGTCAAAACACTACATGAAGTGACCGATAACGACTATATAATAAAAAAAATGGCAGAAATTATGGGAATGTAGGGCCTACTAAAATCGGCACTCGCCAGCAGGGCTGGTGGACCCCTGATACTTAACAGACATACACATTTTCCCTTGCCAAACGTGAGCGTTAGTTTCGACCCCTGCTAACCAGGTCACTAAATGTAAGAGTACCACCAACCACGTCTACATCATTTTTATGATGGTCCGATTTAACCTGCAATTTGATACATCTCAAATATCCATCACCTGTTTTTTACAGAGCTTCAGATCTCTTGTGATATTATGATATGGGTATGTTCTTATTGGCGATAATGTAGGCCTACTTGAAAGGAATGTAAATAATAATCATTTTTTCTAGGCTTATAACATTGTTTAAATTACCTGTTCACAAAATGTAGCCAATAGCTTGGTCTAAGGCAGTTATGTGACATGGACTTGCCAAGTGCACAAACCTAACTGTTTGTTAGCCTATACTTAATGTGGGGTTTGAACAATATGCTGATAAAAATACAATGCACGTACATACATGGTACGTACATTGGTACAGTTTTCTCTTCATTTTAGCACTGAGAAATATTTTTGAAAATTTTTACCATCATAATCGTTTTGATTTTCAGATGGCAAGCCTATGCTCAGACAAGGGGACACTGGTGATTGGATAGGAACATTTGAAGGACACAAAGGTGCAGTATGGGGTGCTACACTAAACAGGGATGCCACTAAAGCCGCAACCGGTGCTGCAGACTTCTCAGCGTAAGCACAATTTTTGTTTGAAGCCAAGCAAAAGCATATTTTGCTTTTTTTCCACAGCATATATATTAACCATTTCAGTCCTAGCTAGAGAAGGGATAATCAGTCCAAGCAAAACACCTGTTTGTGTTTACAATCTTTCCAATTATTATAAATACTGATAGTATTACAATTTTTTTTATAAATATAGAAACAAATGTGAAAAAGAATCTACTTTCACCAACATGACCAACAGAAGGTTTATGAAAAATAACCTTCTTTCACTAACAGAAGGTTTATGCTATTTAAATTTATTTTAACATGTTTAATGTGAGCCTAGGTACCTAATGCCTAATGATTGAATTGCTGAATCAACATGTTAACGGTGATTGAATTTATTTGATAAAATATGTCATAGGATAAATTTTTATTTATATCTCCCAAGTCTTCAACTAGACAAAATTTATATCTTTTATGTGTCATTATTTATCCTATAACATCAGTATGATAGTGGAAAGCTATCAAATGAGTGATCATTTTGGATTGTAAACTAAATCTCCAATGTAGAAAAATAGGCATCTCCCAAATTATTTTTTTGATTCACTGATCATCTACCACAAACTATTTTCGATTAAGCAGTACAGTGCTGAGGTAATTCGACTAATGAAATAAAAATACTTTATTATTGAAATCATATGAACACTTATTTAATTTAAAAAATAACATTAAATTGATAAATACAAGTGAAAAAGTGAAGGACCAACTCCTTAGAAGTAGCAGACCAGATAATATTTATAGTTTTGTTTTTCAGTAAGCTTTGGGATGCTTTGACGGGAGATGAGCTACACACATTTGCACACAAACATATTGTGAAGAGTGTGGACTTTGCCTCTGATGGGGAGCACCTTCTGACTGGCAGCAATGAAAAAATTCTACGTATTTTCGACTTGAACAATACAGATGCAGGTACTGTAGTGTAATTATAAATTGTAAACAGATTAGGTATTAACATGCGATAAAATTTGCATGACAAATTATGCTCCCCACTCAGTACTGAGAAACAACTATATTTGATATATATTTTTTATATTCTCTGTACAGATCCCCTGATGTTTTCTGGTCACACTGGTGGTATTAGAAGTGCAATTTTTTTTCCTGATGGGAAAAGAATCATCAGCGCATCAGATGACAAAACCATCAGGTGAGTAAGCACACCATCACAGCACAGAGCTCAACTGAATGTGCAGAGATTAACTGGACTAGCATGGTAGTAGGACATCAGCTGCTTTTATATTTGGATGAAAGTCTATATCTTTTCGAATAATTTGTCTGAATAATAATGAAAAACCTTTTATTTCATGAGGGTAGACTCAATGAGCAAAGCGCTAAAAAGTGTGTATGAATGGCAAGCTCTGTCTGTAGTCATTCCAATGAAGTGACAACTTTACGGGCCGTACGAATGCTATGTTTAATGCCTTTCTTTGTAGTGCCTACAAATGGCATTATAACTGAGAAATGGGCAGTTTCTTAAACTTCCAGTCCTTTGGATTGGCATGCCCTAGAAGTTTAATTCCACCCCTGTATGACTATATATAGTTTAAAACTGGTATATATGTAAGCTTTATGTCCTACATATAGAAAATATAACCAGGTGTTGCTGTAGGTTGAGCAACCTTTGGCTAAAATTCTCGAGATAAAACTGATTTAACTGTAAGTAAGTGCATCAAGAAATTCTGCATTTCTTATATTACTGGGAATTGAGTTCTATATACGGACACTTCATTGCTATGCTCTTCTTTATATAAGCTAGGCTTAATGAGTGAAACACAAAAAGTCAACGTTTTGAATAGGATATAATTTTTTTTGTTATAATAACTTTGCTTTCACTGTAAAATCCTATGAACTTTCCAATCTCTTTCTAATCTGCAAGTTGACTTTTACTTGAAGATGGTTGGCTTTAATCAGGACTGTTTTGTGGTCATATTTCTTTTTATTATCACTTTTATTGATACAGTCATCAGTTACAGTAGGAAGCTCTAATGATGAACTCTGTTCACCAATCGTTGTTAGTTCCGATTGGTGTGATTAATAATAAAGCCTCAAATAATTTCTGACGAGATGTCCCTATTTTTAAGATGTCGCAATCTATGTAAATATTGGAACCTTTCTATAAAAATTGAAAATTGTCATCCTAGAAAAATAGCCTCAGGTAGGTCATTTTCACGATCAATCAGATATTGCCTAGTTAATTATATTAGACATTTATTTTATTTTAAAACAGGTAGAATGTAGATCAGAATTGTTTCAGTTGTATATTTCATTTGTTTAAAGCTGGAATTGCTGACACAATTTCCAGCTTCACCTGACAAAATATATTTCTATTTTTTTTTAAATAGAATCTTCGAAATTGAATTATTAGACTAACTGAGCATCTACAAACTATATTATCCATTGCAGTGACATATCATTTGGTTTAAGATCTGCTTGAAACCGTATATGGTGGTCTAGCAGGGCATGGGTTAAACTATTTTATGATTTGAATTCTTTCAGAATGTGGGACGTAACGTCGCAAAGTGAAGTAAAAAAGGTAGAGCTTGGAATAGCACCTGCTGATATAGAGATCTCACAAGACGGTTCAATCCTTACAATACCTCATGGTCATAATGTCACATTCTACAACACTGACACGTATGTACTTATTGTGGAACTAGCAGCAAAACCTTACCACATTGAATCTCCCGATTTTCGCCCTGATTTCCAGTCTTCTGAATTGCCCTGTCAATCTTCTAAAATTTCCACATTTTACTCCTACTTCAAGCATGTAATAAAATCATCATTTCATTTCCAATGGCTGTGCAGTTATAAACTTCACCTATTGTTGTCTATATTTAAAAAAATTCCCGGGTGTGCGACCAGTTGTGGGGCTAATCTTATATCAGATATATTTTGTATAATATAACTGCTTGAAATTTCATTTGATTCTATTCGAACATGGTTTCAAATTAAAAAAAATATTACACTAAATTCTGTTTATGTCTTTAAATTTACACAATTTTGAGATCTACATGTTCTGGCAAAGTAGATTTCTGTTGATACCGGTATTTATGAAAAAAACACATTCATTTATAGAATCCACTTATGGAAGCTGGATGTTCCAAATTTTCTTTTGGACCAGTAGCACAGTTGCCAGATTTTTTAGTTTTGGCTTCTTCAAATTAACTGAAAAAACATAATTATATAATTTGTCACTAATTTAGTTGCAGTGGTGTCTTTTAACATTTAGAATCTACACCGAACTGGTTTGGGAGGCTTTTATACCTATTTTTATGTGTTACATGTACATGTAATAATAATAATTTGTTTCACGTTAATGATCCGTCATTTGAATTTAATCTATTGCAGTGTCAATTATGGCCATAGCAGAAAGAAGTCCAAAGCACTATTATTGATAATACATGTACCATGAATTTATCTGTGTTTTTATAGATTGGAAAAGGTGAAGGAGGTTGAGCTTCCATCGCCCATATGCTCTGCTTCCCTTCATCCTGATAAATCTGTATTTGTGTGCGGCGGCGAAGATTTTAAAATGTACAAGTATAATTACTCCAATGGCACAGAAATTGGTATGTGTGATTTTCACTATTTTATTTTTAAATCAGCCACAAGATATATTATGTCACTAAACAAATTCATTTCTTGCAGTATTTGAATTCTCTTAATATTATCATTTAGCTCTTCCTTCACTGACTTCCCCCTGATAAAACTACCCCCAGAAACCGACTTCTTTTTTAAAGATGACCCTTGATGTAGCCCCTGGGCATAATACAGGTTATAACAATGCGCGTGCGCACTTCGCAGAAATTAAAAATGCATGAGAACATTGCGACCATGTCATTGACCATTCTGCTTGGCGATTTTCAACCACGCATGTAATGAAATATCTCCATTGCAATTAATGCATGTACACATTGGATTTCGCATAAATGCTAATTTGGTAAAGGATGGTAGTTTTCGCATAAATGCGAAATTGGTAAAGGAAGAGTTGAAATACATCTAATAGCAGTCCCAGGGGCGTGGACTTTTGACTTCTGAATCTGACGTCAAAAAGCCATCCCCGCACTGAAAGAAGACCCTTGTAAGGGTGAAAGTTGTAAAAATCGAACAAACAGGGTTCTGCCCACGGTGGGCGCGCTGGGCGGCCGCACCCAGCACTCTGACATGCCGCCCACCGCAACAGTTGAAAAAACCATGGAGTATTAAACTTGGCTGTAGTATAAAAATTGACATTATGGTGTCAAGACCGCCCAGCAATCTCTGAGCAGGACCCTGGACAGTGGATCCTGGGAATGTGCTGGCCCAAGCAAACATCATTCTGCTTAATAAACCACACATTTCATTTCAATACTGATTTTTCACCAACAGCTGCCAAATGTGCCTCAGTGGCATAGCCAGAAAGTGAACTGGGTGGGGGGGGCTGGAGGACAGTGCTGTCTGTCATTTTAAATGCCCCCCCCCCCCTCCCCGATGCTTGTGCTGAGCATTTTTGAAACACTGGCTAAAGTGTGACCTAAATGCTGTACATAGGCCTTTGTTACTTTGTGAATTAGAACACGAGCTGGCAACTTTTTGTTGTTCTCACCAACTTCTATTATTTGTGATCATAGGTTGGTTATGCCGATCCCATTATAACCAATCTCGACAAACAAAAATAACTGATTCTCATCACTGCTAGTAATATACTTATGGTGGTAGTAATACAAGTAGGCATAACTTTATTATTGTATGAGACATTTGACAACATTGCCTGGTATAAATTTAGCTGTATCCTTTTTGTAACAAGACAATTGCAGAGGACCATGCATGACCATTTATAAACCCTGTATACCGTCATATACATGTAGATGTGGGTTGTTAAGATTCAAAATTTAACTCTCATTTTTGTGCCCCTGGCCACACCCTTGTTACAGCGGCTAGCAAAGGATATCGGGTATTATCACAGCAAACACGACACATTGAAACAAAGTTGGTTTAATGTTGGCCCACCATCTGGGACGCTGGCCAAACATTAAACCAACATTGTTTAAATCACATATCCCTGTGATGCTTTGCTGCATTCGGGTAAACCCGGATCGTATACAGATTTGTGTGTGAAGTACAAAATTGATTATTTCAACATAGACATGTTTTGTTTTCAGAATCCTTCAAAGGCCATTTTGGTCCTATTCACTGTGTAAGATTCTCTCCTGATGGTGAATTATATGCCAGCGGCAGCGAGGACGGTACACTAAGACTATGGCAAACTATTGTAGGCAAAACTTATGGTCTTTGGAAATGTGTGCTGCCAGAAGAAAATAACACAGAAATAACAGAGAATAATGTGGAGACGAAGCCGGAAACTTAACAATTTAGATCACAAATGTGTGAGCATGAATGATATTGACCCTAAATGATGCAGAACAGCAACACAGATCAACAGTTTCTTGGAACGTACAAACATTTTTCTTCAGATTTAAGCCTTTGGAAATGGTTGAGTGCTCCAAGTAAACTGTTGTGCTGCATCAACTTAAATGCAAGTGTTAACAGCTTTTTGGACGTAGAAATATTTATCTCTACATGGATTGTATGGAAAAGTGGTTCATTACACTCAAAAAGCTGTACGACTGTTTCAGGTTTATTGTCAATGTTAACCCATCAGTAAACAGTCTGAGTGATGTCCAGTATTAATACCTTGAGATTCCCAGATATCACATTGGCCCAATGATATCTAGGATCAGACATCACTAGGGCCCATATCACTGCAAATCTCAAGATAATCTTATCCTAGCCTATTTTTATTTCCATTAGAAAAACTGATTTCAATTTTTCCAATGGCAATAAGAGTAAGGTAAGAGCAACCTTAAGATTTCTAGTGACATGGCCCCCGTGTCGAGACCAGACATCACTGTCACATTGAAGGCTTAACCCTTAAAGTGCTAAATTACAAGATTTAAGTTTTGTGTTTAGCTACTGCGACCCACAACCTCAAGTGAGTGACAATTACTTACTGCATAAAACTAGACAATTTGAATAAAACATGTGTCAACCTAGCAAATTCAGTGCCATTTTTTTCTTTTAAATGTTCTCGTTTAGAAGACAAATAAAAAGATCAAAAATGGTTATACCGGTAGTTGTGATTAGCTCTTTAAGGTTAAGAATCACTTTGAGAGAGATCATATTCTGAGATTTTATGTGTATACATAACTGTGACCAAGTGATGTCTGGAATTCCATAACAGATGTCTCAGAATGCCAGACATCATTTTGACTCGTGTCTCACACTATGATATTTCCAGACTGTCTAAAATTCTTAAACCTCACTGTCAACTGTGTAAAATTCAGGCCTGTTTTCTAAGCAATCTTGAGTGTTAATGTGATAGCTAAGTTCATCTCAGTCACATACCGTAGTATATTCAATGCGATTTGGCAATTTAGCTGATATTTTAAGATTGCTTAGAACTCATATTTTGTTACATTCAAATTTGTATTTCTTTATCGGTCCAAGAACATGGTTCCATAGCCTGTCTTTCCTGACCAACGTTTTGATCTGAGCAAAACTTTGGTCAAACATAACTCACAGTATTGTAAGGCTTTACTCAAACAGATCGCAAAGCCAGATCTACTGTGCACAGAACACTCAGATGTCTCCAGGAATAATAAAGTGATGTCAAAAATACTTATATACACCATATTTATGGTAGAACATATATACATGTGCATATATTATTAACAAATTTCCTCCTAAATTAAATAATGTATTTGGTTATGTGATAAATGGGTGCTTATTATTAACCCTTGTCCTGCTAAGTTCCCCATATTTTTCAATCATTGAAATTGAATTATTTATTTTTGTGGTAGCTACCACATAATATTTTATCATTTAAGTGAATTTTATTTGGTTTGAAACTAGCAGGACAAGGGTTAACTGGCACTGTCTCCTTGTTATTAGAGGGTGTTAAGTGCTACGCTGTGAAGTGACACTTGGAACCCTTTAATTCTCAGAAGAGTAACCAGTGTTAATCCTTGGCATTCCAATTTTATAAGTGGTCTTATTATTTGAAATTGACATTCTATAGGAACAAGAAAATTAATTATTTTGGAAAATCGAAATCTATGATATTTCTTCATGGTGTTGTGAATGGACATTCTTCCATGGCATATACCTGATAAAAAATGATAAATTATTATGATTTGACTCATAGATGTATAATTCTAGTTTTACAGATTTATTAAAATATATGAATTCACGGATTAAAACATGAATACATGTATTATCATTTCTTCAATAAATTATTGAATTAATAAAGATCACTTAGTATATATATAGTCATTGTTTGTCACTACTGAATTCTGATTTAGTGTTTTACATTACTCTGAAACTTGAATTATTACTACCATTTCCAACATCAAATAATGAAAGATATCCCGGTTTATTCAAAGTTTTTTCAGATTAGCTGTGCATTTGCTACAAACCATTTGATCTTTTTTCAGTGACGATTGTTTTTGGTTTAAACGTGCTTGTGTTTAGTGGCTATATTCGTGTGTCACAGTTATAATGAAACTCTAAGGAAACCCATCATCTTATGAACAAGTTTGCCCAACTATTTACGTCCCAGAAGATAGGTCTGGATACACTTGCATCTTATTCAGCTGTGATTTGTTCATAGATCTGTAATGTGTTCGTTCACCTGTTGTTGTAACCTGTGTGGTTCGCAAATTATATAATTGTAATAGAGTATCAAATATCATAATGGTAATCAAAACTTCTGCCTGTAGTTTTTAAAATGTATTTTTATTTTTTCTTTGCTGTCAAAAATCTTAAGTTGTGGGAATAATGCGCATAGACGTGAGGCCATATAAATATTTTTTGTGATAAGGGTTGAGTTTAGCCTACCTTTTTAATCTTTATAAGTGACCACTATTATAGTAACAAATGTTTCAAGAAGTTGAATGGTCGGGTTTCAGCTATGGATGTTTCTATCTCTGTAATCAGCGTGATGTTTTCTGGTACAGATGTGTCCCGCTGTTCGTATACAGCGGACTAATTTTTAAGCATGTTTAGGACCATTCTAAATTAGATATAGCGATTTTTTTGTACAAATGTAATAAAAAAAATTCTCTGGATTATCAGCCTCTTTGTTTCAATGTTTAGACTCAACATGTCATACATTCAGTCAATGCTGTGTCAGCCCTAATACCTGTTTTTCGTTTGTACCAACCATTCAACTTTGCTGCAAAATAATTATATTATGATTGAAATCTGGGGTGGTTAAGATAATTTAAAATAAGAATTTTTAACATTAATTTGTTTTCAAGTTTCACCTGCTGAACTGTGTACATTCCCAATTCATCACCTTGTGTTTCTAATTTAAAATTTTAGTTGAAATATTAAAATAGAGTCAGCTACAAATAGTTCCTACTTGAGTGAATATAATACATGTACAGGTATTGTCTTGTTTTAAAACTCAAGGGTAGTTTTCATTCACTTAATATCATCTGTGATCTGTCAGCCGACTTTTATAAATTACTATTCTTATACATCCTTTCAAAAATTGTATGTCTGTAGATTGCCTAAAGTTCCAGGATGAATTCAGTATATTTTATCATTAAAGTAATATATAGGTCAATTTGTAAACTTTTGTGTCACTGCAGTTTGATACTTTAGCTTACAGGACTAAATGTTATCAATAAATTTTGAATGAATGAAGAGATAATAGTGGCTGTTTTATTTGGCATAGCATTAGTAATGAGATCTAAAACGTAGCAGAACAGTGGCGATCAGGATATACTAATCCAATGTTGTTTCATCTCCGGAAAACCACATACTTCACTGGCCCAGCGTTGGGCCGTAGTTGATCCGCGTCTAGTTCGATAGCATTGCACTGTTGTGTGAGTGTGAAAGGGGGCGATCTGGTGACACGCAGACTGTAGGCCTAATCCAATGTTGATTCAATGCTGTAGCATCATTTAGTTCACCGGCCCAGCATTGAGCCAATTCAACTGAGGCGTTGAGCCACCTAGTCAGGCAGCTTAGATCAGAATTTGGGGTAATGGGGACAGACTACAAAACCACCAAACTTTTTTCTGGGAATCTCAGATCTATAAACTTTCAGGTACCGAAGTTTTTTCTATATAAGGCAGCCATATTGGATAATTAAAATGACTACCATTTGGATTATATGTTTGACTAACGCCGAGAATAATGTTTTACCAACAAGGTTTTGTAATAAAAATGTATTATTCTTCGACCAAGAGGGGGGCAGAAAAGGCCCAAACTATTTTTGCACCTTTAGTCAGTTTAATTAGCATAATTTGCATAATTAACTATCTTTTATAAAATTTTCTGATGTCTGACTTTCTGATCAACTTAGAAGCCTATTATTTTGAGTTTGCACCCATTTTCTTACATCATAGATGTAACCTAAACATGTTCGTAATAATCATATAGTGTGAACTGCTCATTAAAATCTAAAATGGCCACCATGATGAGCCGTATACGCAATCAATATATTTCTTATAAAAATCACTCAGAGCGTCACACCCATTTTTGAAGAACAATAATGACAATACATAGGGTCTCATAGATGCAGCGTGAAATAACTAAACCTTGCCTTGAGTATGCATCAAGCGTATGGGACCCACATACCAGACTAGACATTGATAAGCTGAAGAAGATCCAATGTCGCGCTGCCCGTTTCGTGAAGGGTTATTCTCGCTACAGAAAAAGCAGATACCGACAACATAACATCAAGACGCAAGATGAGTAGACTATGCATGCTATATAAGGCGGTGAATGGTGAGGTGGCCCTGCCTACTCACATCCTACAGACGGCTGACCACAGAGTTCGCGATTCTATCCCACAAATACCTAGTACCTTCACCTGCAGCATTCAAAGCCAGACTGCTGTAATCTTCATATTAGCTGCGCTTTGCTTGCCAACACCCCCCCCCCCCCCGTGCTTACTGCCACTTACCATACAGATACAGAAAGAATGGATACCCGCATAACCGCCAGAATACTATGCAAAAATAGGGGCACTAAAAAATAGGGGCACATTGTGAGGACATATACTGAAAATAATAGTGACTTAAACTCCCTTCCCGGGTGACACCTTGCCCCCAGCCACGTCTGGTCTATAGGGTTCCTCTCATATGTTAACTGTACCACATTTAAATAAATATATGCATTGAAAACCCCATTCAAACATGGTTTTAAATTAATAACAGAAAAGGCACTTAAGAAACAGTAAAAATAGTCACATCAACGGAAAACATTTTTCCTGCCACTATTATCTTATATGCGTCTTGACGCTGTGACAAGAATATTATACCGAAAAGAAAGAGTCAATTAATCTAGAGCTGAGTAAAGAGGCGGAAGCCTGCGCTCAGAAGAGGTACCTGTAAGTACCTGTAAGTAGGCTGTTACGGGGTGTTTATGATGGAATTATACTAGAGGGGGATTAATTACTGAAATAGATAGATAAAAAGTTGGGACGTAACATACCGATCCAAAAGACTAATATGAGACAGACGAGGTTGAACTGACGGTAATGATAAGAAAAAAACAATTCACATTCATTGACATTTTAATTTCATGAATCATACAAACAGTACAATGTGGTTTAACGATAAACTCTATTTTCAACGGTCCAGAATATGAAAAGAGAAGCCAACTTTAATCACAGAACATAGAATACATAGATGACCTTGGGAAATCCGTGTTGGCAAAAGAATGTTTTTAAAGCATTACAGATAGATCTTGCCTTAATATTGCTTAAAGGAAATTCTTCAGGACACCGAGTGGATGTACACATTATTGTCAACAAGTAGGCCTACATATTACCATTTGATGTCGGATTCAAAGGTCCCACACAATCAATCTGGATCTTTTGAAAAGGTTCTGACAACAGGTATTGGTATCAATGGGGCTTTGGCAGGACCGATGTTGCCCAGCCTTCCCTGAAATCTGACAATTATGACATGATTTGACATACTTAGATATATCTGAATACACTAGGCCAATAAAATGCTTGCAACAATTTGAACGTGGTTTTAGTACGCCCCAAATGTCCAGCCGTTTTAACATCTTGCGCTAAACTTAGAACATGTGGCCTATACTCTGGTGGTAAGACAATCTGTTTTACAATTCGTTGACTAACCTTATTAGGACTTGATGAATCGTCAGTCAACATACACTTTCTCATCAGGACACCATCACACATGAAATAAGTGATACCATTACAATTTGTAATATTACTTTCAATAGGTGCCCTTCGTCTGATTTTAGCTAACTGGGGGTCCCTCTGTTGCATCATAACTAGACCATTTTTCCCAGTAACTATGGATTCAGACTCCATAACTGACATCTCACGGTTATTATCATTTATATGACTATCAGCTGTATCAATGCTATCTCGATAATCATTAACAACACTTACATCAGGAGTGTTTGGTAAACTCATGACCGGACAACCTGAGCCATTGACAGTACAGACCTTGTCCAATTCCTGCACCATCGGTCTCTTGTTTGCTCTTGACCTGGTGATCACGCAACAGGGAAAACATTTCCCATGCCTTCTCCCTCGGAAGTACGTCGTGGATCAGCCAGGAGGCACGGTAACTCACTCTTGCAGGTAGAGTTCTGCATGACGTCATTGGCCAAGATGCAGCCAACACCATTCAGAGGCATCTCCTCCACAACTGCAACACTAATAAGACCTGTGTACAATTCTGAATCTAAATATACAGATACTACTGGTAGCGTTGTTCTACCAGTTACAGTTTTCAATATAAAATATTGTTCTGGGTTTTCCAATGAAACCCCTAATGCTTGACATACTCTTTTAGACACAACAGTTTGATTACTTCGTACCTCAAACTTTACGTCAGATTTAGGGTCAAGGGTCAACACACCTCGATGTATAAAGGTGAAAAATCATCGATACCATTAGACTCAGAACGAAGATTTTCGCACATACTGTGTTTCTCTACACTAAGACATCAATCATTTTTTTTCTGATCATTTGACAAACCTTCAGGTCCCAGTTTTTAAATGCACTTGCCTTATTCTCAGCACTTGTACAAGATTTGGCGTGGTGCCCCATCTCCCGACATTTAAAACATAGAATTGTCGACAGATCACGCTTCTCAAAGGATTTCCCTTTCTCTTTGGTCCTACCAGAATCATCAGCGTCATTGTCTTTATTTGTGTGATGCTGCGACTGGGTGTTTCCACTCATCTTAAAATGAGATTCAGACACCCCAGTCCTACGTGTTAATCTATGACAAATTGAATAATCATCAGCAGTTTTACTGGCTTCATAAGGATCTTTAATCTCTTTATCATCCAAATGTACTTTAACCTCAGAGGGTAACTGGCGTTTAAATTCTTCTAATAATATCAAGTCATACAATTTTAAGTATTCATCATTAATATCACTAGAGTCAAGCCATTTATCAAGATCTAATTTCTTAGCACGTGAATAATCAACATAGGTTTCTGAATCAGACAATTTTCTATTCTTTCTGAATTTTAGTCTATACGATTCAGGCCTCAACTCATACTCACGTAACACCAGGCGTTTATGTTCTGCATAACCCTCCTGCTCAGGTAACAGGTTAAAACATTTCTGTGCACGACATATTAGTGCACTCTGCACCATGATTACCCATGATTCTTTAGGCCATTTTAAGGCTAGAGCAACTTTCTCAAAACAACGAAAACACTCTTCAACAGAATCTTCATTAAATGAAGGCATTAATCTAAGAGTTTTTATTTAGACGGGTCAAACATACCCACATTCTTAGGCCTACTCTTTTCACTGTCAAGTGTTAACTTTAACTTTTCAAGTTCATGAGTACGTTGCTCACCTTGCTGTTTCAAATCATGTGCACGCTGGCTCTCTTGTTGTTCCAAATCATGTGCACGTTGGCTCTCTTGTTGTTTCAACATCATCTCTTGTTGTTTCAACTGCATCTGCAACTTCTCCTTCTCCCATGCCAGCTGTTCGGTTGTCATACCTTTGGACGAAGGTATAGCTGTGGGCGATTGAAGAGAACGCTCGAGCCTGTCCAATTCACCACTCTCAAGTAAATCATGATTAGCCCAATTAAACATTATTGATTTAACAATATCAGCTTTTGTTTGATATTGTGAATTACCTGCAGTTGCAACATCAAGAGAATAATGTTTTGCGACCAGTAACAAATCAGGTTGTTTCTCTTTTTCTAGACACGCTTGCGTGCACACAGTTTCTAACGTCTTGGCCGATTGTGCCATGATTACACACGTATATTAATTATGAATTTTATTCTCACCACACATAGTACAACTCACTGTCTTGTCTCAATTTAATTTTCAAATTTAGCCAAATGTCACATGCCACATGCCACTTATCATGCCACATGCCACTTGCCCAGGTTCTCACCATTAATATGTTACGGGGTGTTTATGATGGATTTACACTAGGGGGAATTAATTACTGAAATAGATAGATCAAAATTTGGGACATAACATAACATACCGATCCAAAAGACTAATGAGACAGACGAGGTTGAACTGACGGTAATGATAAGAACAAAACAATTCACATTCATTGCCATTTTAACAATTCATACAAACAGTACAATGTGGTATAACGATAAACTCTATCTTCAACGGTCCAGAATATGAAAAGAGAAGCAAACTTTAATACATAGAAAATATGCGCGTCAAATAACAATAATTAAAGGTTCGAGTTTGACAATTGCTCAAAATGCCTGGTTAACGCAGATAATATTCTCATAAAATGTTATCTGCGCTATCTCAAACCATTTCAAAGATAAATTTAAATAATCCTATGCTGAACAATATAAAAGAGAATTAGTTACTTAGGCCTATCTCGCAAAGATGTACCAACATAACTAAACTATATGAAACATCAATATCAATGTTAACAATATCACACTCTCGTTAACAATAATATAATTATGTCAATCACACACCAGTCATTCATTAGCACACACACAAAATCATAAAAACAATAATACCTAAACCCCAGCGACCTGGAAAATAGACAACAGATCAGTGGTCATCATGGTGAGGTTTACATAATAAAGTCTAGAGAACACCCACCACGATATCTCAGTCTCCTTCGTCTATCCTCCAGGTCGCACAGAACGCAATGATCAAATGGACTAACGACGTGAGTGCCTCTAGTCACACTCACACCGGAACACGGAAGGGCCCCAATTTCGAAATGTCTTGTTCTCGAGAGCCTAAACAGAAAAGAGTTGCCAATAACGCCGATACAAGCTTATTCAACAGAAAACCTCAGCTGTACACAATCATACATTCTCTACAATTATCATACATCCCGAGTCACTCATGCTTCACTGCTTCTGCAGGTGGCCCTTCTGCATATAGGCCTCCTGCACGTAGGCCGACATTATTATTGGCGTTAGGACAACATTGGCCCAGCATATATTCACATGTCATACAGTATACCAAATACATTATTATTGGCGTTGGGAAAACATTGGCCCAACATATATTTATATCTTTTAAACCAAGTACCGTGAACACATTACATTAACCCCTTGGGTACAAAATCCCGCAACAAGGCCTATGATACCTATAAGACATGGTTTCAGCGGGTTTCGGTCGGTTTCGATATAGTCTAATGCTCGACTCTGAAGTCAGGCATCACAATGTCAGGGTTGGTGGCTCGTTCCCAGGGCTGGGCAGTTTCAACACTGTTACCAGACTTCAGTGGTTACATATATTCCAACAATATGGATGTATCTATGGTAGCAGACTTCACCCACTTCAGGTCTTGAGTTAATCGACGTGTCAATCGTACTATCCCATGCCGTTTTGAGATCTATTCGAAGTGACTTCCGTCGCGGAAAATGGCTTCCTTGGCAAAAATAAGATGCCTGCGTTTAAACTCTATTTTGAGTTTAAAGAAGGCCAGTATATTTGCACCAGCAGTTAGGACATATGCTGGTAAATATATTGGCTCATAAAATATCGAAACTTTTTCATTCAAATGTATTCTTAGTCTTATTTTTTACAATCATAGTTTGCCCTTGTCAGCACTGCCCGATTTATTTGTGGGGCTGGGCGATAAAATGGGAAAATAAAACTCATTAAAGCCTCAATCCTGTCATTTGTTGGTGCCGACTACGCGACTAAGCACGCTGAATCATACCAAAGCAAGGTGTAGCCTACTTCAAGGTGTACTTTCAGTTTGACAACATGATAAAAATTTAACTGATATTGGTAACGTCTCCTCCTGACCTGGCTTAGGCCTAGGCTTAGCCTTAGGGCTAGGCCTTAGGCTTAGCCTAAGGCCTTAGCCTAAGGCTTAGACTTAGTCTGTACAGAGTCAGAGTTACAGAGCAGAGTCTCGAGATCTGAGTCTGAGAAAGGGGTGACGTCATATTATTGGTTTGCTTCTGAAGTTCTGTCCGTTCTGTGTGTCTACACGTCTGTATAAATATGAGTATGAGCACGTCTGTGTGAGCACACAGCCAAAGCCTACTCAGCTATACCCAAAGTCACATTAAAAGTGATCAACCAGGATCGCATGTTTTTCGCTGATTTCTTGGTCAATCGTCAACCGATTTTCATGAAATTTTGTAACAATCATATTTCAACAGAATCCTAATATCCCTGAAAATTTCGTAAAATTATATATCGTATTTTAAAAGTTAGACTATTTGACATGTAATAAATTGAAATTACGACGTCCTTCTATAAACCCATTAGACTAATTCTAGAATTTTATTACATGTCAAATGGTCTAACTTTTGAAATATTTAATATAATTTAGCGAAATTTTTACCGCTGTTAGGATTTGAATAGAAAATAGCCTTTGCAAAATTTCAAGAAAATCGGTTCAGAATCGACGGGGAAATCGCCGAAAATCATGCGATCCTGGTTAATTTGACGGCGAGTATAGGTACGTCCGAAGAAGTCATTTCGGTGGGGTTTTTCGTGTTTTTTCAGGATTTATCATGTGAATTTGTGATACACTGCAATAAAAGACATATTTTTCTTTGTTTGTTCGTTCTTTTTGCTCACTATCACTGGTAGAAATGAAGCCATCATTGTAAAATTGAAAGAGTTATTTGTTTTGAATGGCAATTTTATCACCTTTTCCGGGGGTTCCCATCATTAGATTTCTCGCAATTACGAAAAATGGTGCCAGCTCTCGCCTTTAATTCCATAATTGTTGCAACAAATTGGGTTAACTGGTTAAGTGCGATGGGCCACGAATATTGCTTTACTGTAAAATGTGTTTTCTTGCACGGCAGCACCCACCACTAAAACAACCCTCACTTATACATGAACCTCTTTAACATGTTATGTGTGCGGTATTTCTTTGCGTGCATGGGAACTCCCCTCAGATTATGCGTGCCCACTTGTTACTGATTAACCAGTTACCCTACCCAGACGGAATACAGCAACCCCCAACCCCTCCTTCTTGTCTCACTTGTTACGTCAAGCTGGGCGGCGAGCACTAAGGAGATGGGGTGTATGCGACGCTGGCTCGACATTAATCCAGCATTTTGAGCAATGTCTTATCATATCATGTTTGCTTAGATGTTGATGTAATGTTGGACTGACATGGCAGACAAAGGATCAACATTGGGTGAATGTTTTGTGTTTGCTGTGAAGGTTTTTCTGATGCCGGTCTCTGACACATTTCTCACATTGAGACAGCAACAGGGTTTCCGCAAGGGGGGGGGGGGGGATTCCGGACCCCCCCACTCAGCACCACAGGGGGGGGGGGATATCCCCCCCCTTGTTGGCAAAAAAAATTAAAATATTTTCTATATTTTACTGTTATTTCGGTTAAAATAGACCATTTTAAGCACCAACATTTAAAATTTCTCCTGGGGGTGTGCCCACACCTTCAACCAACACTGGTTAAACACTGCTAGTGTAGACCTACACATCTGTACACATACACGCCGTAGGTGACCAGTCTGGTCTCCAATACCGGCACTTGGCCCAGCACTGACCACCCCCCCCCCCATCCTTTGATCCTTCCAAGTGCATGTGATGCACTGACCCTGAAACAATGTTCAATTAATGTTAACCAGCGTTAAAGACAATGGGCCAACATTAAGCCGATATTGTTCATGTTTACTGGATTATCACTGCCCTAGACATAGTTTTGACAATGCCGTGATAATGAACATCCTATACATTAGGCCTAAGAAAAATAATTGTTGGTTTCCCATTGGTTGTAAAAATAGAACAGGGTAGGTAGCAATTTTTTTTTCTTTAATATGTTTTTTTTCTAAAATTTATTCAGGATAGGTAGGAAAATTATTATTATTATTTTTTTTTTTTTCACATTAATTTCTCCTCAATTTTCTTGCAAACATTGAAACGGTTCAAGGTTAAAACCTTGAAGTGAAATGAGAGGTTTAAATAGCTGACATTGTTATGGGCAGACCCATGCAGAATCAGTCTGCACGAATTGCCCAGTCACAGTTAATTTTGTGGAACCTTGTGAGTTTGCTTAGTCAATACCATCAGTCTTCCCCCAGAAAACATATAGGCCCTAAATTTGTTGACAACAACATTTGACTACGATTATATGAGCAACAATGGCAGTACTTCAAAGAGTGTGTTGCATTGGCCCCCTACTGTAACGTGTGTACCGCTATGTTATAAATTCTGGCTTACACATGTTACCGTGTACACGCAACTCTGATCAGCACATGCATGATTGCCTGCCAAAAGTCTGGCGTGTCACCCAGTGACTAAAACACAAAATCAGCTGTTTTCCGATATATAGCCTAGATGTCGTTGAAATCATGTTGCAAGCATCGGCAAGGGTCGGTCGGCAATCGGAAACCAACAATTATTTTTTTTAGGCAAGTCACTTTCTAAAAGATGGAGACGCCAGAGGTTAAACCAGTGTTGTTTTCAGGTTGTGCTAGTGTCGCTAACACTGGGCAAACATTAGATCAATGTCTGCTGTCTGTTCAGATTTATTTTTGCTTCCTAGCTTATATAAGCAAGTCAATCGTACCACAAATACAGCAAAGATAAATTATTCAGAAACACCTTAGTTCTGTATATCATGATACCTTCCTCCGAATAGGTCCGCCAATATGTCCATACCATTAATCCTTAACGCGCTAAATTATACAAATTAAATTTAACTCTTTTGAAGTTTTGTTTCGTTGCTATGAACCACAACTTCAAGTGGTTAAAAATTACTAACCTTTGTACAATTTCAATCGAAACACATGCCAGTCTAACAATTTTAATACTCATTTTAACTCCTTCAAATTTTTTTGGTTGGAGGTTTATTATAAAGACTAAAAATAGCCATAGACATGTATCACTTTAACTCTTTAACTGCCAAATTATTCAATCTGAATTTTCACCCACTTGAAGTTGTGTCTCGCTGACGGGATCCACAACTTCAAGTGAGTGAAAATTACTAGTATTCAGATTTGACAAAATGGAGGTCAACTGTTTTCAAATATTGCTGATTGATGTCACATTTTATCTTTAACATGTTTGAAAGGTGGTCCTAATGTGCTAATAAAAAAGGAAAACCCGAATATATGCGACACCGGCGGTTAAAGGGTTAGGGGTTACCATAAAAAGACATGTCATGATGCTGTGTCTGTTTTAGCTGCTTGGAACAAAGATTGGAAACCAGGTCCCTACCCAAAGACTGAAGCAGAGAGAGCGGCTGCCGCCAAACGTTATGGCCTTCGTCCAGAAGATTATGAGCCGTATTCTGCAGATGGCTTTGGCCATGGTGATTACCCAAAATTACCGATTGTCTCTGAGGAATCTAAATATCCCTATGAGGATTTTGATATACCTGAAATAAAGAGAAATTTTGGTGAACCAGTAAGTATTATTTTATTCTTGATATGCCTTTCTCTGAATGCCTGCTTTCATCATCAAATGAACATTGAAAGCAACACTCAATTTAACCATTAGGGCCCTGATGTCGACTATAGTAGTGTTTCTGTAACCAGTTTATTCATACTAATAAAAGATATTAAATCTGTTAAACTGATCAAATATCTGACTAATTTTCCATCACTTTAAGCTGTGAATCGCGGTAGCGAGACACATCTTAAGATGACACAATTTTTTAATTTAATATGTCATAGCTCTGGGGGGGGGGGGGGGGGGAAGGGAGCTAGTATTAGAATACCAGAGTCACACCAGAGTGAATTTTTCTTGTGAATGCCAGAAATTTATTGATAAACTTCATTTGAAGATTTTCTGTTTGTGCACAATCCATTTGTAATTCTTAAACATCCTGGCATTAGTAATTCCAGCTTTAAAGTCACGAAAAACACTAAAGTAACTGAAAACAAGGGTTAAATTTCGAAAGTTTGTGTATGTTTTGACCGAGATATTGTCGTTAGTGTTCAGCTCCTGCTCCACCAACAGTTTCATTATTTATTTGTAAGTTCCTATTATTCATTCCAGAACGATGGAAATCCCTGCAACGAGAGTAAAAATAGATTTCAATTCAGCACAAATAACGAATCTGCTAATAAAAACACTATTTTTTTTCAGATGCATGTGGATGCTGATGCTCTAAAGGAAGCTTGGTGGAATCCCAATATCAAGTGGAGATACAGCATGTGAGTTTTATGAAGACTTCCCAGCAAACACGAGACATTAATCCAATGTTGGTTTAGTGTTGGGCCAGCATCGTTGTCCAACTTTAACCTAACATTTGGGTTATTTTCTCTTGTTGGCCGAGTTACTTGTTGTATTTTATGGTGTGAGACAGCTTGAAGCAGAAAAATTGTTTAGCCAGAATTTTCCCCTGATTATCTAGCAAGTTGGCCGAGTTACTTGTTGTATTTTATGGTGTGAGACAGCTTGAAGCAGAAAAATTGTTTAGCCAGAATTTTCCCCTGATTATCTAGCAAGTCGTTACCCAAGTTTCAACATTTAAAGAGCAGGCTTTTGTAGTGAAAGGGTCAAGTATTTTTAAACATAGCATGTATTCTTCGTTAATTGAAGAGAGTTTCTTGATGTATTTTTAGACTTGGGCATTACCTAGTTAAAAAGACTCAAAGTACTTCTTTATCTTCAGTTTTTTGTAGTACAGTACTTTTTGTGATTAGTGTGCTCATTTTTCAGGAAAGAGATGCACTTCTGGTTTTTCGCTGTAGTCGGCGTGAGTGCAGCGATATATCTTCTCGTAGATCCTTATCCCATTCATCACCAGATTGTAAGTATAACTTAGCCATCCTGCCACCCAGTTTATTTCTCTGATTTTTCTTCACCTTGAGATGTCCTGATTTTATGGCTCATAACCTCTTTATTATGAATGAGTGAACCATTATTAATTTAATGAATTTTGGTTGAAATATACTATGTAAATGTGATGAAGGAGCTTAGCCCTTACAGTACGGGGATAGACTTTAGTCTTCACAATCTGAAGTCTTTAGACTTCAGATTCTGACGTCTGAAGTGGATCCCCACACTGTAAGAGTAAACATATTTATAATTGTCCTAGACCCATAACATAGGTATTCAAATGAATCGGGAAGACCTGAATAAGAAATTTATGATTATTCCAAACTGGGAAAACCCTTTGGCCTCCCAAGATTTTCATTAAAAAAATCAGCGCTTTAAGTGTTAAACAGTTGTAGAAAGATGCCATATAGTTTAAATATTTAATTTACAAATATATCTATATGGCTTATTGCAAGAAAGTAGTTATTTTGAATGCAGTAGAATATTGAGCGTTTTGGAAAGGCATTAGATAAGCGCATATATTTCTTAATTCTTTGAAAAAAATCAAATTTACACATGAATATAATGTAACCATCATTTATCACCTTTAATTTAGTGATAAACTTTTGGAAAGGAACATGATATGCAAAGTAGCAAACAGTTTAATTTGGTTGAGGTGTGAGAAGTTTGCTTATTAAATAAAGAGGGTATTTAGATAAAGATACACTTTGATATGGAATTCGACAGAGCTCTGTGCTGGGAACAGTGCTATTTACCTTATGCACTACACCACTCGGCGCTATGATCTCTTGGTTTTGATTTGGATCACCATCTTTATGACGATGATATTCAAATTTACATTTTATTCAAACACTAAGGAATTTTTTTGAGCAGTTGTGACATTGTTTACCAGGCTTGTTAGCTAAAGATTAATTCTGGCAACACAGAATTTATTCTCATTGGGTCCAAAATTCAATGGGGGAAAATTATTATATAATGGCATGATCCAAAAACCTTGGTGTGGTATTTGAAAGTAGCCTGATTTTCGGTAAACAGAAATCCCAAACATACATGCACAATTCATGCGTCTATGATATCCGTGCCCTGTGTCAAATTCGAAATAGTTCGTCCTTAGGTATTGCCAAACAAATTGCAGTGGAACTGGTGAGAAGCAAATTTTATTATTGTAACCCCATTTTTTCACAGCATTCCACAAAAGGACATTGCTAAAATACAAATTGCAGTTGCACTGGTCAAGAGCAAGTTAGATTATTGTAACTCTCTTTTTTTTTTAGAACATTTCACAAATAACTACCTTGCTAATGTGATAACCAAGGCCCCGTACTTTAGTCGTTCTGTTCCTATACTATGATAACACAAATGCATTGACTTCCTGTTCAATTTAGCATTCATTTTATATTATGCACTGTAACTTTCATATCCCTAAAAGACAACCAACTTGCATATCTCACTTTGCGGCTAAAATGTTCAAAGCATCTACACAGTAACTCCTCAAATTAAAATAGATTTGTCGTTCCTGATATGATAACTAAAGACTGGCTCAAGAGCTTTCTCGATAGATGGCCCAACCTTTTGGAACACTGCCTGTACCCATACGAAATGGTAAAGCAATTTTAACATCGGGAAATTACTGAAATCTGATCTTTTCGTTCTGACTTTACCACCCTAGCTCCTCACTGTAAGGTTTCCTGTTAACAAACTTGTTTTTGCCAAGACACATACCGTAATCACGCTAAGGAATTGTGTGCCCCTGAGCTCGGTCCCCTGATGAATTAGGCACTACAGAAGCTCGGTCCCCTGATGAATTAGGCACTACAGAAGTTCTATTAATAGATTGACAAGCCTTTGCGCGAACGCCTTATTGACTCATTGAATTAGTATTCTGCATACAGTATGCAAAAAGAAAAGATGATCAACTAAAACTGAACTGAAATCTATTGCGATAAGGACTAATCCCGAAGGCGATATATATGTATCATAGTGAAAATCTCATCACAGAGTATGAGAGATACAGGAATTCACTACAATGTAATATAATGAGCATTGCTCACTGCATTGCACTACTTTTCAGTCAATGTATTTCTTATTATTGTTTATATTGTATATATTTTTTTCAGATGCCCAAACAATACCCTGAGGAAGGAGTTACACATTACACATTCGAACCAGCGGAATAACGGAAATCACAAAGCTGTAGTTGACATTTTTTCTTAATATTTAAGATAAAATGCATTCTAATTATTGTAAATACAACTAAATAAACTATTCTATTGTGTTTGATGTGTACTGTCTTGTTTTGTAAATGGATACATTTTCACAAAAGTTCTATAGGCCTTCTTTATTCAATTGTATATTTATATGTATACCTACTGGCCAAATATTACAATATTTTTAGATTATAGAAAAAAACCATTACATAAAGCATGTTGATATGATCATACCGGTAGTTGATAATTTTAACATATCTATTCTATATGATTAAATATAGGGTAAAATAAATGATATGGTTAAATTTGCATATTTTTGTGAATTTTCTATTCCACATTAGAGAAAACCAAATTTATTTGATGATGTGGTTCACATCATGCACTTAAATGATGTTTCACTAAGCTGTACATCGAACTTTACTAACTATGATTAACCCTTTAACTGCCATAAAACATGACTGAAATCAGCAAGATTTGAAAAAATTTACCTCCATTTTGTCAAATCTTAATCATTTTCAACCATTTGAAGTTTTGGACACTTCAAGTGGATGACAAAATAACTAGGCAGTTAACCCTTTAACCGCCGGTGCCGCATATATTCGGGTTTTCATTTTTTATTAGCACATAAAGTACCACATTTTAAATATGTTAAAGATAAAATGTGACATCAACCAGCAAGATTTGAAACGAATTGACCTCCATTTTGTCAAATCTGAATAATTTTCACTCACTTGAAGTGGGTGAAAATTCAAATTGAATAATTTGGCGGTTTAAGGGTTAAAGGTTCACCCTTGATTCAGTTCACATTTCACCTTTCTGTCCTTTTTTTCGATCCACAATTTTTCTTGTTACTGAAGGCTGCCTTAATAGCTTGGGTAATTTCGAACATGGGTGCAAATCTGGCAAAAATGAAGTCGTAGCAACCATTATTATTCCGACACCAAATCAAAATACACGTATGTGAAATCCCCATGAATCTGACAATTTTTTCAAAAGTTATGAAATTTGCCATGTGTCTTCAAGATATTTAATAGTGTGATACTATTGCTGCCAATCTTCCCAATGCGAATACTTGTAGGTTTCTATGATGTCAACTCTGTCGTTTAAAATGGATGGTACTGGGATTTAGTAGAGGTAACTTTATTATATTGTTATCCATAGAAACGGCGAATGTGCCGGCAATCACAAATTCTTTGATAATCTATTTTATATCATTGACCATATTTATAGGCCTATTAGGCTATAAATTGAAATAAATGCACGATTTGCCAGCTAACTTTAGGGACCATTCTCCATTGCATTCAACTCTTCAAAATTATCTATCGATGGGTCAAAAGTACCTGATAATGTAATCAAGAAATTTTGGAATTTAATTCGTAAGACAAAACCGCAGAGCTCATCCAGCGAGGATATTAATATTGCAAAACTTGAAGAGCATTTTAAAAATAAGTTTTTAGATACAAGTGATAAAAGTGAGGTGGTCTCTCGCGCTGAGCGAAAAGTTCAAAATAAATATGAGAGTATTGTTAATAACTTGTGTGTGGACAAAGTCTTTACCAGACGGATGGTAAAGTACTATATTGCAAAAGCTAAACTCAGGATCCTCACCTGAGATAGACGGTATAATGACTGAGCATTTGAAATATGCAACAGATAGTCAGGCAGAATGTTGATATAACCTGGAAATTCATACAGAAGTTTATATTTCATTGATTTGTGTTCAGTAGAGGCTAGAGTCATCATTTCCACCGGGAGTACTAAAATTTACCCAGAGACAATTTTTTTATTAGCATATTTCCAAGATGGCCGCCAATCGCTAGGCTTAAATCTATAAAATGACATATCTAGGCCTACTTGTTCAAACTTGATGATCTTGGAGTTGATTTCCATCAAACCAAATGCCATAAGTAAACTTATAAAATTTTAAAATTATTTGGAAGTCAAGGTCAAAGGTCAAGGCCATTTTATGGGTCTGATAAGGTTGAAAAAGGCATCAAATGTGGCGCGTGACCGAATTTCACCCAACCGAAACAACATGTCTTTAACCCCTTCAGGTCTAACATGGCTGGTGCAGCCGTCATGGATTAGAGCAGCCTATGGACTAGCATGACGGTTATACAGTCATACTTTCAAAGGCATACTTGCAAAGTAGCCTGAACATGGTAAAAGACCTACAATGCATAGTGGGACAGCTATAAGTGGGGTTTTTTTCTGGGGAATCTTTCAAATCCGGAAACAAGCATCAAAATAGGCATGAATACTCCCTGTGGGCTACTTTTTTGGAAAAAAACTTTAGTTGAGCAAAAATATTGTCAAGATGACCGCTATTTTTCAAGATGGCCGACATTTTGAGTATTAAACGCACGTTTTTGAATAAATCCTCAGATAATTGTCCTATTTGAATAATCTTGGTGTCAAATCATATATTTTTTCTATGAGGAATGTGAATTTTTATTTTGCGAGACCGAATATCCAAAATGGCGGCCATTTTTCAAGATGGCTGCCTCTACCACAACTTGTGGCAGTTGCAGAATAGGGCTGCATGTGTAGTAGATGTAGTGCCTGTGTTTTATAAGTCATCCAATCTTCTGGATCGATTCCTGACACTGGTCCTTTCAATGGAACATGTTATTGGTGTAATACAAGCTCTTGGTGATTGATTGAGTATGCTAGACACAGGAGTAATGCCATGGCACGACCAGGGCACTCTGGTGACGTCACTGCTGTGGGATTCAGCATGGGGTTTAGCATCAGCTAGATGTTGTTAGATGTCCGCGCCTGAATAAACAGGGTGTGGCCGAGAGCAGAGCCAAGGAAAATGGGACTTTGGTCGTATCCCATACCTGAAGGTGGTAAAAGGATGACCTTGATTGAACTGCCCATAAATATGCCAAAAACTGCACCACCGAAAACGTGTACATTCCACACTAACTGTAAGAAGTGCTGTATTTTTTAAAGAGGAGAATAATAGAAGTATCACTATGACTTTTATACCATGATTGCGACGTACATGCAGTACTTCTCTTCTATGCCCTCTGGGTCCTTTGTTCTGGATCATAGTAGGCTTGACAAAGGCAGAGGAAGCACTGCACAAGCACCCGGCAGATGTACCAAGTAACATGATGCAGCTCGTGGTAAAGCCTATCCTGGTTGCACTGTAGGAGGCCTACTGTCAGTCTCTGACCGAACTGTTACCATTCTTATTTGCTATAAACAATTTAAATTATGCACAATAAACTCCTGTCTTCTACAAAGACAAAATGATTTAACAGAAAAACCTCAGATAGCTTCTGAACTGAAATGTTATTGTGCATAAATCGAGCCGACAGTCGTCACCAATAATTATTGACCAGGCTCTTGAGCAAGCGAACGCAGTCGTCAAGGCTGATGGTGGAGCATTTGGTGTGACTAGAGATCCTGCCGCACTCAGAAGATGATGGTCACTGGTCCTGAATTCACATGCTTGATCACGCAGTATGAGACAGCTTGCACAACAGAAGAAGGTACTGAGCATGCCATGCAGCCATCATGAGCACCAAGTCACCAAGGAGCTCAAGGACATTTGAAGAATATGCCACATATGATGTTCTCTCCACAATACAGGCACACTCTGCCAAGCACAATAGGACGGACATTGTGTTCGACGTATACAGGTCAAGTAGATTGAAAATTCAAGCTAAGTCAACTTAAGCGAAGACGTTGGTGAGATGAAGGGTTTCAAACAAGTGCAAAATTCCATTCAACTGGCACATTTTTCTCAGAAACAGTGAGAGAATAATTATGATCTTTGATATCAAAAGAAAATTTCACCAGCCTTGAGGGTGGTCTGATGGCACAAGCTAGTGACACTGACATTATTTGCATAGCAGTCAGTCAGTATGATGTCAGCTCTCTGAGAAACTGGTCACAACAACTGTGAATTGCATGTGGACAAGCCAGCACTGGAGATGGATTCCCGTCCTCGAACTGTGCATCTACACTGAGCTACAGAAGAGCAATAACATTCACGCCTTCACCAATCACGGGATTTGATGTTGTGTCTACCTTCTGCGACAAAGGAAAGAAGATGTGATGTATGTGATGAGATAACCAATGTCTTCCACAAACTAAGTCAGTTCCCATCAACAGTAATTAACGATGACATGGCGATATTATGTAGTTTTGCGTCCGAATGTATGACAGGTCCAGCACAGCTGAGGACGTCGATGATTTAAGACTGGAGCTGTCAATTTACGGGCATCATAAGGAGTCAACAGTAATCCAGCCAGACTGCAGACTGGGTATGGACGAAGAAGACAATATTTGGCAGATCTTCTGGAGAGACCTTCCACTATTGCGGAGAGCTGCCAGCAGCTGATTAAATTGTGGCTGCAAATCAACGTCATGCATGGGTGGTGTAAATTACACCCCTTTGGTCTGACTTGCACTACACTATGCAGTTGCCGGCGTGAGGTTGAGACGCACTGCAAGGGCAACTATTGACGTTAGGGTTGACGTTGAGATGTTGTAATCTGACTGAAACTGTTAGGTTCATTACTGCATTAGAGTATATTACTTCCAAGTATTTTTATTTCAAAGCATTTCTAATCTATGCTGGTTCTGCCTTAGATCGAGACTAAATTTCGTGCAACCAACATGATGTTTTTTAACTCTTTGTCTCATATTTTGTAAAATAAGCTTTTACTGAATTCCGTAGGTCGAAATTCAGATTATGCATGGTCAAAAATGTATGATATGATAGCAAGATAAAATCACACAATCTTGGAGAAAACTTTATAGAAAGTGATTTTCATGCTGAAAATGGCCGCCATCTTGTGAAATGGCCGCCATCACTTTCTGGAATATTGTTGTGCATAACTCGTGCAGA
Organism: Flabesymbios commensalis; assembly: GCA_964017125.1. Taxonomy (NCBI): domain Eukaryota; kingdom Metazoa; phylum Annelida; class Polychaeta; order Terebellida; family Flabelligeridae; genus Flabesymbios; species Flabesymbios commensalis. The sequence goes on along the minus strand of OZ024907.1, from coordinate 20,578,645 downwards.
CAGTTTTCACCAATATGTTTTTTATGCTTTCAGCCTCTGTGATTTTGTAAATAATCGTAGTCAGAAAATAGGTCACGAGCCACATTAAATGCCTTTTCTAACCTTACCGGACCCATAAAATGGCCTTGACCTTTGACATTAACCTCCAATAAATTCTTCTAATGTCATATTTGTACTGATGGCTTTTGGGTTGATGGAAATCGACTCAATTATCATAAAAGTTGAACAAATATGCACTGATTAGCGGCCATCTTAGAAATATGCAAATTAAAAAATTGCCACTGGGTGAAATGTAGTACTCCCGGTGGAAATGATGACTCTAGCCCCTGCTGTACACAAAGCAATCAAAATATAAACTTCTGTATGCATTTTCAGGTTAGGGTAGATTTTGCCAATATTCTGCCTGACTAAGAATCTAGCATTGTGAATCATCTAAGTAGTATGTTAACTTTATGTCTTAAGTTTGGAATATTACCAAAATCTTTTTCATCAGGGTTACTTGTACCCCTACTTAAGAAACCAACACTTGACCCATCTGTGCCAAAGAATTATAGGCCAGTGACTATATCATGTACATTTTCGAAAATTCTTGATGCTTCGGCGGGTCATCAATTTAGTGATTTGCAGTTTTGTTTCGTATCTGGTAGAGGCACAAATATGGCCACCGCATTAGCGAATTCCATACTGTACTAAACGAGGGTCTACTGTATATGCATGTTCTCTTGACGCAGAGGGTGCATTTGATGCCGTCCCTCACTCGATTTTATTTTATAATGCAATGGATGTCATCCCTGATCATTGTTGGTTACTTTTGGTTAACTGGTATAAATCGATAACGGTTCAAATAAAACACAAATGTGAGTTGAGTAATCCGATCAAAGTATATATGGAAGGCGGCGATACGTCCTATCTTAACCTACGGTATCAATTGCATTAACATTTCAGCAGGCGACCTTGAAAAAATGGAAAAAATACAAAGCAGACTCTTCAAGGCAGGGATAGGAATTCACAAATTTTGTAGAAGTTCACCGATTTTAAGGGCACTAAATGTCTAAAAAATTGACGATGTAATTGAAACCAGTTCATTGAAATTGATAAGTGCTATATTCTCTAACTCTTAACGTGCCAAGACATTTTACTGTTATTTATTAAAGAAACATTGCTGTGATAAATTACGTAATCATACTGATCTGATAGCCAGGGTGAGAACTATATGCAGTAAACAGAATGTATCACTCTTTATGTATATTTTAGATACGGCATATAGTGCAGGCAGTTATGTCAGCTAGGTTTTTGGGTCTTGCTGTAAAATTTGCTCAATATTGATTTTTTGGTTTCTTTGGATAACATGTATACTATTTTTTTTGAATTATTAAATGGCCGCCAATGTTTACGTTTCTTTTTATAAATATCACTTTAAGGGCATTTTTTGATTAAAAATATTACTAATTTGTTCTACTTTGTAATTGCTTCTTTTCCGATTGTAAATAGCTATGTGTGAGTTTTATCAGATCTATCAATAACATTAAACTTTTTTGTGTGTGATAAATAATATTGATTTTATTTTATTTATATGTTTAGCTGCTAAACCAGATAAAAAGCTTACTGATGTCCAAATGTACTCATGTTGAGTACTTTTATCCTCGTATCTGCTCATGAGTGTGGGTGGTCAGTCAATTTAAATTTACTTCGCATTTACACATGTTGGTGTTTGACAAGTAACAGTTGTTTTGCCTACATATACATCTTAAGATAGATACTAACCACACAGCTAACCACACAATTGCAAGTAACTCTAAGGCTGCATAACCTAGGTGGCATGTTAGCATTTAGACTGGAAGTACCTTTCTGATGTATTCCTCGCAGTGATAGAACACTATAGAACACGGATGCGACAGTTTTGACAAGCTCGTAACCATACAAAGAAATAGTTTACAACCAGATAGTATGGCTTCAGGTAGGGCATGGGAATCCATCACTACCAAGTTGTATTGAAAGCTCTAAGTACGAAACGTGGGCTCTTCCGTAACACTTTAAAAACAATTTGGATTCTGCATTTAATATCTGCACCCGCTATTAAAAGAGAACAGGTTAACTCAGAACAAGCTTGTCAGGTGAGTAGTTGAAGCACTACTATACCGCGATATGTACTCGTTCCGGTAAATATGGCTGATTGTGGCCCTAACCTAACTTCTTCTACAAAGCCATGTGTACAAAATAAGCCACGCCTTCGCGTTTGTACAATTGCGTGTATCATCACACGAAGAGGCTGACACCTGTTGATACCGGTTCAGAATTAATCATAACACTTTTGCGGCCAGCAGTGACGACAGGCTTTTTACACAACTTGATGGCCTTGTTAGGCAAAAAAATGACCAATGTTTTTTTCTGATTGACAATATTTTTTACTTTTATTTATGCAGAATCGTCTACAACCAAGTCCTCTCCTAAAGATGCATAATCATCTCACTTGAATCCTCAAAGATGTTTCATCGTTGTAGATGACAAGATGTCAAAGATGACTCTTGCACCTGCGTGACTTTCAGCATAACGATACCTGCTTTTACTTGAAACATGGCCAGGATATTTGCATGTCTTATACTGTCCAGTGTGTATAATAGTTTGAGCGACAGCCATCCCATCTAGAGTGATGATTGTTTGTTTATTGAATCTCTAGAACCTTGTGAATATCTGATACTGCAAGTTCCTTCAACACATGGACTAGCTCACTTTTGTCAGTATACATGACAACAGAGTGCCATCTGGTGTCATGAAAGCAGGATTAATTGCATTGAATTAAATCAGAAAGTATATTTTGCAAATCAATATGACGCTCACACAACTAACAACCTGGACAAGAGAGCATTTATTGATTTAAGCTGTACTACTTCTGATCCGATTTGTGTTTGATGCAGCTAATTTGTCCATGTTTAGTATACTTAATTGTGTTTCTTGCAAACTATTTGCTTTGTGGTCAAATTAAATAATTACTTCCCGTCATCACAAATTAGATGTATGACTTTGATGATTTTTGTGAGAGCCTGAACATTGTTTTCTTTGTGTGTGTTGTGAATGGTGCTTTTGGAAGATACACATACAGACAATTTATTTTTCAAATTACCTTTGCAAATCAACTCAGATGAGGTGTCGCAGGCATTACTAGTAGAGTGGCTGGTTTATTTGTTATTCTTTGTAATCCTACTTATCCCTTAATATTTTTATTGTCATGCTCCCTAGCCTGACCAGTCCCAATAAAAGCAATAATACAACTATTTATTTATGAATAATGAAATATATTGTATCTTTGTATCAAAATATGTTAACTGTTTCAGAAGAACTATTCACGAACAGATTCTGGGTGTCACTCTGTGTATCTGCATCACATGAATGCTTAAATGCATATGCTACCTCTCTTAAGCTGTAATTGATAGCCATTAGTACATGAGCATTTTCATGACATAAGGATTTGATCCACAGATTAAACAAAGCCTGAAATATTATTTTATCAGCCTAACTGCCTGATTGTAGTGGCATCCACTGATTATCTGGTTAACGGTTGCTTGACTGTACATATCAGAGATTATCATGATTATATAGGTACTGTGTCATTGTAAAGATCAGGTGGGCTAATCTCAGCACAAGTCACTGCATCAAGCAGAATCTTTAGGCTAGGGCCTGGTTTTATGACGAGTTTTGAGATCAGCCCATCTCTCCGTACCCAATACCCAACGATGCAGTATGCATCTTTGTTTACAAATATATGTCTATCTGAAACGATAAAATCAACAGTAGCAGTGGATCGAGTACAAGATGGGCTGATCTCATCGTGCACGCGAGGAAACTAAATATCCTTCATACCTAATCATTCAGGCCACTCAACTCAATAGTCTTTTCAAGACAACAGTTAGTTCACAATCTAGTGTAGAAGGCACCAGAGATCTAATATATTTGTCATTTAAACACAACAGACATCGCTTCACTATAATGATTCATGGAGGTATTCTGTTGATTAACATTGTCCATCATGTATTTTTTGAAGTGTAAAATAAACTGTATATCTGCAGCTATTAGGCCTAATATTGTGTTGTTTACAATGTGACTGATTTGTGGTTCTTTATCCAAATGTTACAAGTTGGCGTAAGAATGAATATTTAGTCCTATATCTGCTTTGATAAAGTATATCAGGGGAAAGTACATATCTTGATGGGACATCTACCAACCTAATCACCTAATCCTTATTACCACTTTTCTCCACAATCTTATCTAGTTGTGTAGAGAATATCTAAAGATTTGCGTGACGGAAAAATAAACACGATGTTTTTTCAGATTATGCCGTTTTTAGACCTGTTTTTTTTCGCATTTTTTAATGTTTGTTAATATGCATGTCTCACTCTGTCTAGATATGGCTTAATACAGATTTCCAACAGCCATGATGCATACTCGCTTTTCCGTTTACTACTGTCACTCTAAACAATGGCTGTCCGACATAAATAAATTCTGGGGTGTCATTCTCTCTGCTTTCACTGTAGAATCTAAAATGATTTGAAGAACTGTGTCTTCAAATGATTGTATATATGTGCTTAAAAGGAATTGTTTCGTATCTCATATATGTTTGACAATACTGGCATAGCTGTAGAGAGTATGCTTTGTTGGTGGCTCGTGAGTATTTGCCATCTTAGCGACCTTATAGTATTTCATATTTTGCAACAGATAAATCAAGGTCAAAACCATTCCCATAACCACGTAAGCCATCTCGCACACATAACTGGGAATAATAAAATATTTTCAAAATGCTATTGAATGATGTTGGAGAGCTGAATAGCAAAAAAGATATGTGAAAACAATTATTACATGAAACATCTCAGTATTCTGAACTAACATATCGATGTTTGGTTTCCTGAAATAGGGAAGGTATCTAAGTAAATGCTTCATAAAAAAATCGTTTTGTGTCTTAATTTTGATTAAAATACATCACCAGAAACACATGTATAGGGCCTAACTCAATTTACTATATCATATAGGTTATATGCATGCAATTTTGCCCCATAAAATGCAGTGCTAGGGGTCATAGTTAAGATCCACCATCAAAAAATTGTAGTAGACACTACTACAGTGATTTAAGTAAAAAAAATCAATCTTGAGCAAAAAAAACAATAAGCTTCACATAAAGTCCTACACTAATATGCTCACAGTGTACAAGTTTCCTTCAAATCATCCACTACGCCGGAAGACAAATTATGTGATAGTGTTAGGCAAGTACTGCTTAGCCGCAATCCGTATGACCGGTATATTTTAAGCTTGCTGCTAAAGTCGTTTTAATACTGTTATCAATGCTGTTATTTTACAACTGAAATATTTTTATGTATGTATTGTTCTCTTCTTTGCAAGGCTGAATAAAATGTATTATTATTATTATTATCATTATAATAACTCAAATGAAAGCTGAGAACATCCTTAAATTGTGATGTACATGTATATATTTTATCTCAAATATGATATGATGGTGTATATCAGTGGGGCAATGGAGCATGTAGAGTAAATTCATTTCGATTCAGCTTGGTTGATGTCCTTGCCAACATGTCGCAAATTTGCTGATTGTATGAGAGCTACTATCATATATCCGAGATCTCTGTTGCTTACGTAGGTGAAAATGAAATGATATGAATGGGGTTTCAGGACCTTTGGTGCACATATAGGCTAAAGTGCAGGGCCAGGAGAACCTCCTGATGATGGTAAGATGACACTGCCCTGCAGACACAGGATTCGAAATTCGATCCCTGGCGGTCTGAGTCCGAGCTCCCTACCTCTCTGTCACGGAGGCTACCTACAATATTGAATCTTTACGAGTGAGCGGGGAAGAGACTTTTATTTCTTTGAAACATGAATGCCATATCTCCTCAACAGTTTGAAATTCCTGAATAAATAGTATTTTATGTCATGTTAGTCATTCCATTTAAATTTATTAGATAAAAAATGGCCGGAAAAACTTTGCAACAATTTGAGTCGAAATTCTGCTTTCTTTCTTCCGTTGCAGTCTACCTTGAGATTGACTGAAACCTTTTAAAGCGGTATGTGAAGCATCATTTATTTCTTTGTGTCAGTAGGCCTATTCTCGACGCGGATGACTTGGTTTGAGATACCTTGATCCCCACGTGATTCATCAAGGTCACCTAGCAAACACGAGACATTGAAATACTGTTGTTTTAATGTTGCGCCAGCGTCGTAGACGTTGGACCAACATTAAAACAAAACTTGTTCAATGTTTCGCGTTATATGATCGGGCGACATGAACCGTTGACATCCCAGCAAACACGAGGCCTTCACCAAATGCGTCCACAGCGCCTGCCCAGCAATAAACCAGCATCGGCTCAGCATCTTGTTGTAAGAAGATTGCTTTACTTAAAAGTAAATGTAGCCCAAATCTCTGCTTATCTTAACAGTATGTGTTTCTAAGTCAACTCTGTGTTGGAGCACTGATGTGCCAGTGAGTGTTGGCCCTATTGCTGGTGTACCAGTGGCGTCCGAAAGGGGACGGGTTATGGCTTTCAAGTGTCAAGCTCTCATAATTATATTAGCCGAGAAGACTAAAAATAATTAATTGACATATATTTTTTACTTGCACCCTCCTCGGGAACTGCCCCTGTCTAGATATCGCTTCCGTACAAAGCATCCGTATTTGACACTCAAAATGTACTTTGGTGGTTCCTCAAATCCTATTTATTAAATGAGCAGACTAAAACCATTATTCTACTTCTAAATTGATTGCTTTTTACAAAGAGGCCAGCATATTTTCATCGAACCGGCTCCCTTTTCCAGCTTCAAATGGCAAAACATTTCTATTTGCGAAAAATAGACACTTCTCAACCCGTATTCTGCTAAGTTGATTTATTTAATTTTTCAGCCACTTGAAGTTGTGTCTCGCTACCGCGATCCGCAACTCCAAGTGGCTGAAAATTACTCATATATTTGTTTGATTTAAGCACAAATATTTGCAAATCTTGTTGTTTAGAGACATATTTCGTTTCCAATATTAGTGATTAATTTGATCGACTATTAACATGATTAAGATGGGTTAAAAACGACAATAGTCGTGATCAGCAGGATAAGGATTACATTGAATTATCTGATAACCTGAGCATCTACATGTATTTACTTATTACAAACTATTTTATGGATGTCGGTGACATTTTATGTCATCTCAGATTTTCTTGAATCCGTATAGATACGGTCCTAGCAGCACAAGGGTTGAAATCTGGATCCGCCGATTCAGAGCCATGACTTTCAGTTAACCCTTTATCATCTAGTGACTATAAACATGATAAAAAGATAGAAATCGGCATATTACCAGCAACCTGCTCTTTTGACATTTTCACAGCGCTGGCTACAACGGAGCCAGAGATGCAGATGGTCTCACTCAAAAAATCTTGATAAAAATTAAAAAAAACAGTTAAAATATGTATTGGATGTCAAGAGCATTAAAAAATCTACACAGAGCACTGTGCTGCCTGTTCCGACCAGACACAGACGGCACGCGTGTATCAAAATGCGGACAGCTCTCCCAGCAAACACGAAGACTCGACCCAATGTTGTTTCAATGTTGGTCCAGCGCCGTCGGCGGTGGGCCAATATTGAAACAGCATTGGGTCAAATGCTCGCGTTTGCTGGGCTCCACACAGGTGTCTGTCTACACCCACCCCTCCGCCACCATAATATTCCCGCCAGCCGATCAGGGTACTTTTAGCAAGACAACCATCTGCACATTTTAACATGCGAAGGAGCAGTGTCTAGGGTGAGCAGTGTATAAAAAATCATGTCCAAAGAAAAATAAATAGTGTGAAAAATTCATCTGAAAAAATATAATGCTTTTAAAAATACATTCACTACGATACATTAATAAGAATCATTGTGAAGAGAGTACTACAGTACAAAAACCAGGGAATAAAAAGGCAATACAAAGGCAACATGTGGGGTATTTTGAATGCAAAAATTAAGCAGCCATCGCCCCGTTATTTGTTTTTTTTAAATAGCTACTAATCTATAAACTTCTGCTTTCTCATACTTCACATGCCACTGGTGAATGTTTTAGTGACATTTTGATCCCCATATCACTAACCCCATTTAGTTACCACGGCCACTAACGAAGAAAGGATTTTCTTTTAATTTGGCAAATATGCCCAGTATTGTCAGCCAATGACCTGATTAACTTTTGAAAGCAAACAATTTTAAAATGGCCGTTTAGTGGCCATTTTTAATTTTGTATGGTAGCTAATCTATCAACTTCTGTTTCCTCATACTTCCCATGGCCATCCACTGGGGATTTTTTGTGCCATTTGATCCACATATCCCCAACCCTTTGATTACTACGACCACTAACAAAGAACAAAATTTCCAGTAGATCTTCTATTAAATTTGTAGATATTCTCAGCTATGTCAGCAAATGGCTTAAGTACTTTTGGGAGCAAATAATTTGAAAATAGCAGTTTAGCGCCCATTTTTGAATTTGAGTAGTTGTGTGATATTTACGTAACTCAAAAAAGCAATATCGCTGGATCATGAATATAAAACAAAATGTAAGGTATCATGCAAGGTATTTGCAGTTTTGCTCATTATCTCAGAATCCTGGCATAATTAACTGACTGGCCTGTGTTACATAAGGATAACGTTAGCTTGACAAAGGTTACTGATCTATATCAAATTTAAAATGGCCGACTGGCGACAACGGAGGGCTGCTTTCGTGTTCGTTTCCAAACAACTCTTTCTAGTTGAAAAGAAAGTTCATAAAAATAATTAAAATAATGAAAAAATAATATCGCCAATTTCAACGAAGATAGCGGATGGCTAAATTCTTTGTTAAATTTTTCAGAAATTGTATATTCAAACGAAGTGGATACCGCAAGCAAATAGTCAGTTACTGTAATTGTAAAACGTCAACAGATTTCAATGATATTAATATGAATATAATTTAAAAGTGATACATATTATTGTACCCCTATTTGGTAATATATTTAGGGGGCCACCATTCATTCTCCAGGGGGCAGCTGTAGTTATCGTCGCGGACAAATTGTTTATTTCAACCCGGCTCGGCCGCTCGCTGAAAAATTTAAATGTTATTACATGTTTACATAGAACAGTTCTTGAAGTATATTATATATTTCACGCTCGAAATTATTTATTTTAAAAATACCCCAGCTCCTCAGCCCCCCTCGTGGAGATTGGATGGTGACCCTCTTAAAGATAGAGTCAGGTTCTAAACTGCATGCGTGTAAGCCTTCAGCATACAGTACAGTGTGGTTGATGAAGTAACCTGATTATAAGACTGGATACTACTCCAACGAATACTCACCCAACGTTGTTTTAATGTTAGGCCAACGTCTGCGACGCTGGCCCAACATTGAACCAACATTGCACAAATGTACAATGTTTGAGAGGAAGTCCTCCTTCCCAGCAAACACAAAACATTTGTATAACATTTATACAACGTCGGCCCAACGTCTCCGACGTTGGTCCAACATTGTACAAAGTCATACAAATGTGTTGTGTTCACAGGGTGTCGGTACACGCATGGGGTCAGCCTGTTTCGAAATACCCACAGTAATACAGTCAGTTTGTTTGCAAAGCAAGGCCCAGCTAAGATCCAGGACAAAGGGCTTTGAGATTCGATGGAATTGTTACTCATAGATGTCGCTCAAGTATAGGGCCTATATGAACTTGCTGTGATTTGAGAACTTGCTCTTAATGAGGCTTTGGGTATGAAACGCATATTTAGTATTATTATGGAATAGGGCCTTGGCCTACCCACGGACACTATTGCCTTCTGGGGGACCCTTGTCCCGCGAATTTTGACAGTTGACTACACCTTTAATATTATTTTGCGAACGGTTTATTTCTAGATCAAATGAAGGTGGAAAATGTTATACTTATATTTAAGTCTGGCGGAAGAACTTTCGCAATTTTCACAAAAAATATTAGAGAAGCTCTTTAGCATCAGGTTGGACAAATTTGTTAAAACGTTTGAATTGTTAATAAGTAACATATATAATAGCCAAGATGAATTTCATTCGGATCACTCAACTGCATTGTCTTAAACAGATTTTACAAAAAGTTTTATCCTTAGCAATGGATGGAAAAATTAGACTATTGGTGTATTTCTAGATTTGAAAATGGCATTAGATACAATTGACCACTCCAATTTAATGAAAAATTTGCATCACTTTGGAATTAAAGGCATGGTCAACAAATTGCTAGCCAGTCATTTAGAAGACAGAAAACCATTTGTAAAATGTAAATGATATACCCAGTATTATTTCTGGTGTGGCACAGTGACCACTTCTTGGTCCCAAACTCTTGATATTATATATTGACGGCATCTGCAGTGTTAAATATACTAGCCGATGGCAGCAATATATGATGTTTTGCACTGTGTACTGCTGCTGGGTCACTTATGTTGAGTTTTGTCAGAATAATGTTAACGTGCGTCAATTTCCAACAGAGAGTAAGAGTGATGCGGTAAGTGACATGACATAGGGTCCTCATTACTACACCTTTCCTAATGAGCCGTGTTTGCTAATGCATGTACGAGGTCACAGTCACCGCAGGTGCTATATAACACTATACTGACATTTCACGGCTGATTGCACTCTGATCAGTTATCAGACAGTTAGCCAGATTAAACAATGGCCCAGCCGTAAATTGGTGGGAGGCTCCCCTCTAGGTGGGAGGCCCGGTCCCCTCTTGCCACGCCCTCGATCCGGCCCTGCTGTGTAGGCCTAACTAGATTATTATTGATTTGAAAAAAAATGGAGTAACTGTATATGGTTTGCACTTGACAAGCATTCGGTAACCGTATCGAAAACCCATTATATGTTATTCGGTATGACGTATTGTGTTGATGATAATATCAATGTTCGCATTGGTGATGCCTATAATTATAGTCAAGATAGCTTTGTCACGATTTGTTTAGGTGAACAGATCAATCAGCATTTTTTGTAAAGGTCATATATATAAGAATGATAAAGTCCATGTTAGGCAAGCATTCGTTAATTAATTGGTTCTCAGGACGATAATGGAAAATCAATAAAAAAAATAAAATGGATTTTTTTTGTTATTATTGTACCGCCGAACCGATATAAACTGACATACATTGAAATAATAATGTAAATTGTGCATATTTTTAAAATAAAATAAGTCGCCACTTAAAAAAATTGTTCTATGTAAAAGTTTACCGTTACAAAATAAAATAAAAAAGTTTTATTTTTATTTTTTTCCGATCACCTGCTCTGAGTCTTCGATAAAAATTCTTGATGCCCCTTATTAATAAAAAAACCTGTAGTCTAAACCAAAAAGCAATGCAACTATATTTAAAGCTAGGACGTATGTAGATAAACATTCTAAAAACATTATATTTTTCACTTTGAATGCCATCTCTATCTTACTGTGTTGAAGTCTGGTGAATATAATTGAAGGAATATAAGTAATGCGGGCAGGATTAAACATAGAAATTTATTGTTTGTTGAATTGGGTTTCGAATTTCAAGATCTAATTAATTTCAAAGCTGAAACTAAGATGTTTAAAGCACGGCAAAATACATTGCCACCAAATTTACAGAAATTATGTCAACTTGGGAATATTTACAATCCCAGGCAGTATGCTGGTTTTAAACAACACAATGCCAGAACCAATCATATATCATTGAGTATTTGAATCTGTGGTGCTAAAATAATCAACAGAAAAAAATAATCATAATAATAATAAAAAATCTGCATTTTAGAAGTCTTTTAAGTGCTATACTTTCAGTGCTTATACAAACAATGGACAAACTGTTTTCTCACAAATAGGAAAAATATGTTCCGTTATTTTCAATATTGTGTTAATTGTTTTAAACGTTTATTGTTTGCACATTTATCATCATGTTATTGTTTGGCAAAGTGACAAAGTAACCTCTTTAAATTTAACTATGTTTACTTAAGAAGTGTTTTACTTCCAAAATATAAGTAAACTGTACTTCAGTAGCTCTTTGTTGTTTCAATTTTAAGATACTATCTGCTTCTAACATCTTATGTATTATATTAGGATCTGTAGAAATAAAATTATATCCTTCTATTCTATTTCATGTGTAGGTGTATTTTCATAAACAAAAGTATTTAAAATATAATCCGAGTTGTGTTTGAACGTTACCCATTTGAACGTATGGTTATAATTATATAATTACGTATGGTTAGAATTATAATTTGGGGTCGTTTTTCCCCAGGAAACAATATGGTTAATGTTGGTATCAATTAACCCCATTCAGCCCGGGAACCGTTTTTATACGCTGGAATCTGCCGTCTGTAGACGTCAGATTCTGACGTCTAAATCTGACGTCTAAAGGCGTTCCCCACACTGAAAGAATAAACATATTTCTAATGGCCGTAGACCCATGACATAGTTATTCAAATGAATCAGAAAGAGCTAACTAAGTCAACAATGATGATCTCAAATTGAAAAACAAACACCTTTGGTCTCCATGGGTTATATACAAACACTTCAGCGTTGTAAGGGTTAAATTGCTTGCATATGATGCATCGACACCAACTTCTTTACAGGTTCGTCTCGTAATCATATTATCTAGATCATGAGATATTGTACAACTCAGCGCTGTGGCACATTCTTTTATCTGTAGTTAAAACATGATTTATATTTTATTTATCTATACATTTAGATAGCACAACAAGATATAAATTATAAAAAGAGTCTTTATTTCACTCGCAGCTTATCAGAGATCTGTCTTCCTTCACATTTCGTACCGCTTCACATTTCGTGTCCACCGCTTGTGTCCCAGGTCACTTCATTCGTCAAGCCTGAAACTGCTGTTAAAAAATGATATACTAGTGCATTTATATTGGTCATTTTTAGTAAATGAGTTAAAAGTAGCTTGTACATTTAAACAACATGAAACAGGTATCTGTGAAATAAATACAAATCATATCCGCCGCGGTGGTTTTGTAAAGTTCGATTCAAGAAGTGTGTATTGAAAGCATAGATTCGACATTGCACATTATCAGATGGTCTTTCGTGGTAAATGTATACATTATCAAACATTCATCGTACGGATAAAAGTCATTTAGTCACAAAATCACACCAATGTTATGAAATAAATACATAAAATATGTGTACCAGTTGTGCTGATTATTGGTCATTACTGTTAACTATACTAAATCAAATGGTCTCCCATTCCTCCCACAAACCCTCCATTATTCTTTGACTTTCATCGTATGAAACAGAGGGTATTTAGTCACAAAATTAAATCATAGGAATTAAACCTATAAAAACTAGAAGAGTCTAGTTTTTTTGTAAAATAAACTGGATATGTCTCCCCTCCAGCAGCGTAACCATAAAGGTTGATAGCTATAAGATATTGTGTCAATGGCTTTTGTCGGTCCTAATTCTCTGGACAATAGACAAGTAGAGACTATATATTTTGATGTGATGAAACTCGTTTTTTTTAATATCTACAGCATCTTCCCCCGCAAGGTTCGCTACCCCTGAGGCCTCGCTGTGTCAAGACTTGCTGCCGGGAAGATGATCTAAAGTAACTAAATCGTCTTTAGGCTCAATCAGTTGGGCAGCAGTTTTAATATCTTCACACCCGGTGATGTGCAAAACACAAATGTGGCCTGTCAACACTCCAAGCAAACACGAGACGTTGACCCAATGTCTACGACGCTGGCCCAGCATTAAACCAGCACTGGTTCAACGCCTCGTATTTGCTGGGCTGCGGTCTGGCAGTGCAAGCCGACACCGACCCAATGTCTGTTAAATGTTGGGCCAGAGTAGTCAGTAGGCCTACTTCATGCTGGCTGTAGCCTACTACCGGCACGATGCTTTGAACCAAAGCTGGGTTATTGTTGGCCCGCCGTCTGTGACGCTGGCCCACATTCAGCGTGGCGTGAAACATGCATGGTAACCCAATACTGGGCTAATGTTGGCTCAGCAGCGTAGACGGTGGGACAATAATATCCCGGCATTGGGTTAACGTCTCGTGTCTGACCGCCTGCACGAGAGACAGAGAGAACGAACAGACACAAAAATGTTCGGACGAACTATGAGCGGTGAGAGGTAAAGCAATATGTCTCCACCTCTATAGAGGGGAGACATAATAATTTCATTCCAGTTATCCTGAAACTCGGTCTCTATTATAGTTCATGTGAAAATGTAGACCTGCTGACACAGATCGCTGGCCCAGCAGCCTCGATGATTGCCCAACATTGCCCAAGCGATATCATTAGCTTCTAATGTCATATTTGTGAGTGGTGTCGGACATCGTTGATTCAGGACATTGCAACTATTACATGGCTGAGAGAGCAGAAGATAATTAGGCCTACACAGTCTATAATGTCAAGAAAGGGAAGTTATTATGGTCAAAAAGCCACGCTTCACTGCCCACCCTGTGTCACATGCCTTCGACGGGTCGACATGCGAAGGCCAACAGCAGTAACTGCTTACTTTTCAAGTGAGTAGTTACTGCTGTTCACCTTTGGAGCTGTGATGACGGTGATACAGTCAACTGTAAACGGGAAGCACTCACCTGCTCACGACAGTTATACAACAGGCAGCCATATGAAGATGACGAGCGTAGGATTGATTCACGTTTGCCTTCTCGCACTTACAGTGATTGGCACGACAGGTATGTGAATCATACGTATTTAATACCTTTTACCAGTACATAATTTGTATTTGGCTTAATTCTATCAATTGTTTTCAACACGTTGGCACAGCTGGTCTATAGGCATATTGTTTGAATGAATGGGGGTAAAAACGGCGCTCATGTCAACACGCAGACAGACATACAGAGAGACAGATGGTTTATAATTTATGTGACATAATTAAAAGTGATTATTGACTTAGGCTACATGTGGGCCTATGTACAAAAGGGTTAGATTTATAAACACATATCTAGGCCTGCACTTAATATCAAGCTACACGCGGCTGAGGATGGAGTGAAAATGTACATGATAATAACTACTTTAAACATGTTAAACAACGCTCAACGACATTGCTATTATCTGATGATAATTCTGTAGATAGAGGCCAGGCTTGTCTATATCGGGACAGCACAGTAAACACAAAATATTCGATGTTGTCCAAGATTTTATAAATGTTATACAAATATATTGTGTACTGTAGCGGAGGCGTTTATTTAATTAGGCCTATATATAAGCCTACTTGCGGGTGGGTTGGTCGAGCTCGCACATTATCGTTTAAGAGAACTAACTAAAAACGGCGCTTGTGTCAGCAAACAGATATACAGGCATACAGACATGCAGACGATATGGGTATTATTATTATTATTATTATTATTATTATTATTATTATTATTATTATTATTATTATTATTATTATTATTATTATTATTATTATTATTATTATTATTATTATTATTATTATTATTATTATTATTATTATTATTATTATTATTATTATTATTATTATTATTATTATTATTATTATTATTATTATTATTATTATTATTATTATTATTATTATTATTATTATTATTATTATTATTATTATTATTATTATTATTATTATTATTATTATTATTATTATTATTATTATTATTATTATTATTATTATTATTATTATTATTATTATTATTATTATTATTATTATTATTATTATTATTATTATTATTATTATTATTATTATTATTATTATTATTATTATTATTATCTCAATTATAAAACGACTTACGTACGTAGCGCTGTTTTAGCTCTTTTCCTATGAACAGCGAGAAGTACCAGTGCCTGTAATGTGTTATATTATGGGTATTATACATGGGGTAAATTCAAACGACTCGTCGATCTGGCTTTGTTGGGAGATCTATCCACCGACTCGTGAATATTTTTCTATTTCGACACGTGATACACATGGCTCCCTAAAGTGTAGGGAGTAAATTTATTTAAATTTTCAACCACTTGAGATTGTGTCTCGCTACCGCAATCCACAACCTGAAGTTGTTGAAAATTACCCATATTTGTCTAATTTGAGATCAAACATTTACAAATGTTG
This sequence comes from Flabesymbios commensalis, assembly GCA_964017125.1. Taxonomy (NCBI): domain Eukaryota; kingdom Metazoa; phylum Annelida; class Polychaeta; order Terebellida; family Flabelligeridae; genus Flabesymbios; species Flabesymbios commensalis. Next base: position 20,562,598 of record OZ024907.1, on the reverse strand, counting down.
ATGCTTAAACAGTGATTTTATTCCCAATGACAGTGATTTAATCGGCTAATAAAATGGATAAAAACGATTATTGTCGTGATCAAGGGTTTACGTTGACTACTGATTTATGAGTCGAGCCCTTAACAGTTACAGCAAAGTGATATTGGGCCTATATATGTAGATTCGACAGTAATTACATGTTCAGAAGTGAGCTTCGATTATATGTAGGCCTACATCTCTATCAAAACGTGACGTGCGACATTAATTCGTCCCCTTGGATATGAAAGGGTGTATTTGCCACTTTATAAAGTGGCAGATACACTCTTTCATATTCTGTTCAAGGGGACGATTTGCTAATCTCATCCTAGTTTGAAATTTGTATGCATTTGTTATGCAATTATTTCCTAAAAATGACCCATGTGAACCCCTTGTGTTGTTGATTCCGTTTGGCTGAAGTCCTTCAACATGCTTGTATTCCATAGTCACTTCATTATCGAGATATATTTACCAAACGTTGCATTAACTTTAGTCCAATATTAAGTCAACATTGGTTCAATGTGTCGTGAAT
>OZ024907.1:20516186-20561851 GCA_964017125.1 Flabesymbios commensalis | reverse complement strand
TAGCAGTTAAGCGAGATATAGATAAATTCCCGTAGGCCTATTTCTTATTTTGGACATGCATATTAAGAAGACTACAATAAGAAATGGCCAATCCACTAGTCATAGGCCCACTTAAAAAAAAATCAGGCGCACAAAGTTTTGCTTTTGGGAAAATGTCTGCAAATATTCTGGGTGGCTTGCAATATTTAGCGTATGACGTAAACATGGTAAAGTACAGGTAGCTATTTTCAACACCTCTCGATAAAACTTGGCCCAAGGCCATGCCAATCCATGATCTCACAAGTGGCGTAACAATATCCAGCAATAAAATTTGGAGAGGGGGGGGGGCTTAGATATTGGAGAAATCATTCCGCAGGGCGATTTGTCCCTTCTCTCCCAGAAAATCTCGTGTATTGAATTGGTTGTTTCTATTTTGCGTTCATTTAAAGCTGGAATTGCTAGTTAATCCAGCTTTATATGACAAAACTATGTCTGATTATGAAAATCTGTAAAATGTAGCTATTTGATTAACTGACCATCTATCACAAACAATTTTATGGATTTCATTAACAATTTATTTGGTCTGAAACTTGCTTGAAAACGTATATACGGTTCTAGCAGCATAAGGGTTAATATAAGAGCCAGTCTGAAATCAATGAAATGGGAAATCATCACTCTGTAAAATAATAATAAAGCAACACACTGAGCACCCCCCCCCCCCCTCCCTGAATACGCCTCTGTCTTAGTCACAGGAGACCATATTGCCCAGTCAGGTCAGACAGTCAGTCTGTCTGTAGCAGACAACTTAATAGCTGGAGGTGCAAGATATAATCTACAAGGCAAATATACTCTTTAAGCGCTAAGTACGACTGTAATCGTTTTGAAATTGTTTTATTGGCAGGTTAAAGGGACTGGCCCAGGCTAAAATCATCAGAAAATCGGTGATTTTATTTTGGCTTCTTAATATGACCATATGATGTAAACATGTCCATAGACTAGAACTGCAAAAGTTTTTCAAAATTTTTTTTGCAGCGCATTCACAAGTTAGACTAGATAAAGAGACGAAATTTCCGTATTTCTTATTTTTGACATGGTTGTCAATAATTAGAAATCAGGGCTGGCGGTTTTTTTAAATAAATAAGTTCGGGCAGACGTGAAATAAATAATTTACGTCAAGAACTGTTCTATGTAAATATGTAATACAATCTGAAATTTTCAGCGCACCGCCGCGCCGGGTTAAAATAAATGATTTATCCGCGACAAAAACTCCACCCCCCCTGGATATTGAATAATGGCCCCCTAAATTAAGGCGTTTTGCAATGACGATGTTTGGTCTTTTAGTTTATTAAAGGGGCCTAGTTTATTTTTCCACTGGTTCAACCCTTTAACCGCCGGCCCCGAATATATATATATATTTTTTTAAATTTTATTTACTCATTAAAGCACATTCATTCATTGCTGATCAATTCGTTCATTCTTACGCTCGTATGTTCGTTCGTTCGTTCGTTCGTTCGTTCGTTCGTTCGTTCGTTCATTCATTCATTCATTCATTCATTCATTCATTCATTCATTCATTCATTCATTCATTCATTCATTCATTCATTCATTCATTTATTCATTCATTCATTCATTAATTCATTCATTCATTCATTCATTCATTCATTCATTCATTCATTCATTCATTCATTCATTCATTCATTCATTCATTCATTCATTCATTCATTCATTCATTCATTCATTCATTCATTCATTCATTCATTTATTCATTCATTCATTCATTCATTCATTCATTCATTCACTCACTCACTCACTCACTCACTCACGCATTCATTCATTCATTCATTCATTCATTCATTCATTCATTCATTCATTCATTCATTCATTCATTCATTCATTCATTCATTCATCCATCCATCCAGTCAGTCAGTCAGTCAGTCAGTCAGTCAGTCAGTCAGTCAGTCAGTCAGTCAGTCAGTCATTAATTCATCCATCCATCCATCCATCCATCCATCCATCCATCCATCCATCCATCCATCCATCCATCCATCCATCCATCCATCCATCCATCCATCCATCCATCCATCCATCCATCCATCCATCCATCCATCCATCCATCCATCCATCCATCCATCCATCCATCCTTCGGTCGGTCGGTCGGTCGGTCGGTCGGTCGGTCGGTCGGTCGGTCGGTCGGTCGGTCGGTCGGTCGGTCGGTCGGTCGGTCGGTCGGTCGGTCGGTCGGTCGGTCGGTCGGTCGGTCGGTCGGTCGGTCGGTCGGTCGGTCGGTCGGTCGGTCGGTCGGTCGGTCGGTCGGTCGGTCGGTCGGTCGGTCGGTCGGTCGGTCGGTCGGTCGGTCGGTCGGTCGGTCGGTCGGTCACTCACTCACTCACTCACTCACTCACTCACTCACTCACTCACTCACTCACTCACTCACTCATTCATTCATTTTCATTTTCATTCATTCATTCATTCATTCATTCATTCATTCATTCATTCATTCATTCATTCATTCATTCATTCATTCATTCATTCATTCATTCATTTATTACTTTGTGTATTTTATTTATTTATTCGTTCATGCTGGGTATTTAATATTGTTATGCTCTTGATGTAAAATTTATGTATGTACTGGTTTAATAATTATTTCTACCTTAACTCGAAGGTTATCATATTTAATTTTTCGTCCACTTCGATTTGTGTCTCACCATCGCGACCCACAACTACAAGTTAAAATGACACACATTTACTTAATTTGCTACCAAACATTTGCAAATCTTGATTAGCGGTGAGGGGTTAACCCTTTCAGCGCGGGGGCCGTCTTTAGACGTAAGAATCTGATGTCTTTCAGCACAGGAATCGACTTTACACGTCAGAATCTGACGTCACGTCTACAGTTGGTTGAAAAAATTCAAATGAAGCAGAAAGAGCTAACTAAGAAATTTATGATGATTTCAAATTAAACAAACCCTTTGGTCTCCATGGTTTATACACAAATATTTTCACGTTGTAAAGGTTATTGCACTGTTTTTCTCATGACAGGAGAGAGGCTGACCATCGACTGCAGTCAGATATTTGTTGATATTAGTTGTGGACACGGACATCATGTTGACATTGGTGACGTAACATCAGAGAAGAGTGGCAACAACAGAACATGTTACCCTTTATCGTCTGGTCAGAAGGCTTCCCACCCCTCCATCTGTGTGGGGAAGGCACAGGAGGACTGCTCAAACATACACAGTCTCTGTGGTGAACAGCAAAACTGCTCATTCAGCGTGGATTTGTCAAACCAGGAAGAGAAACGTCTCGTCATCAATTATAAATGCCAAGAAGGTAACGTGCTTAAAAATCGTATTTCTTTATTTGAATAATTTAACCCTTCTGCTGCTAGGCACGGTTTCAAGCTTGATTAAAATAGTCTCATCATCACACAGATAATAATGTGTCACCCCCCGACTGATGCACCCCACACCATGACGGATTGGGTAGTGTTTTTTTCTGTTCTGGGTTTGAGACATTCACTCTGTCCTCCAAACTCTAACACGCCCATCGTTGTAAGACAGATTGAATCTGCTCTCATCTGAGAAAACGAGCATCGCTCACTAGTCATCTGGGAGGGGGGGGGGTGACACCTTAAGTGCACGAGTAGTATATACCTGTATAGGCCTACTGCCAATCAGTTGTGATTATATGTTTGCAAATTTATTTGAATAATTTAACCCTTGATGAAGGTGAAGGAACGCACAGCCAGTCAAATTAATGTCGATACACTACTTCCAACATTGACTCAACAAGGCCGCCATTAACGTGATCGCCTGAGACCCACTCAGGATTTACCCTCTTCTGCTGCCTGCCTAGAATTAAAGCAAGTAAAATGCCAACATTTTAAAAAGCGTAAGTCACGAAAATGCAGAAGTGGACCCTTTTAAAATGTATTTTGCCTGCGTGTGTTTAATGGGTGTTGGCATTGCATAACGTTACAGTCTGTGTGCTTGACATGTTTAAGAATGTCGGTATTGTATACTAGCTGTGTTTCTGCAGTTATGTGTGTCACGTGCCATGTGTTGTATCGTGTTATATGGTATCTTGCGTCTTAAAATACACCTGGTCTGGTCTATTGTTAACGAATCTACACGTATTCTAGTTATTGCTGTTGTTGGTATTGTACACCGCCCATGCTTGTTTCTGTCGTCATTATATACTGACTAAGTAGGACTAATGCTGGTCCACCATCAGCAAAGCTATCCCAGTATTAAACCAGCATTTGTCCGAAATCGCGTGTGCTGTGTATATTTTGTTTGCCAGGTTATTGCATAATCTCTATAATCAGATAATCTATGTCTGTTTTATGCTGGTATGGTATTTTCACTGTGTGGCTATCAGTAATGTAGAATATCTGTATTTTGAAGCCTCTGTGTTATTGTATTTTTTAGGTTTCGCTCATCATGCGTCCATTATTTCAGTGGCTGTGATCGCAGCTTTTCTCATCATTGCCTTGTCCACATTCATTATCTATGCTTTGTAAGTATGATCCCAGAAAAGGAGAGACGCTGGCACAATGTTGTTTTATTGTTGGCCCAGCGTCTGCGACGCTGAGCCAACAATAAAACAACATGGTGTCAACGTTTTCTGTTTGTTGTGGAAAAAACTATTCAAAAATGTATTTACTTAATGATATCAGTTTTGAAAGTGCAACATTAAACGGCAAAATTAGCCCTTAAGCACATACACTAAATTAAAGCAGCCCCTTGGAATGACATCAATTTTCTTTTTTAATTCCGTATTGAAGTAGTGTATCCCACGGATCATGTTTTTATTTTTTTCAGAATTTTCACATTTTTACAAATATTTTTAATCAACATTTGTATGAAACCAGAAGTAACCCAAACAAACTATTAGTATACCTAAGGACGATTGAATGTTTGCACAGCATTGGGCAACATGCTGATGGCATCGGCCCAGCGTTGGGTAGACAATCAGTGCTGCAGGTGTACCCTCACGTGTCCTGACTATAAGACACCAATTAGCGGCGAATGCTCTGATCTTACCGTCTGATACGTGAGAATATGTGATGTAAAGTGCTGAATATTGCCGACTTGTTTTTATTTACATGGCAATATACGAACTGGAAATACAACTATTTAACTCTTTTTCGGTGCTTTAAAATTGTTTTTTGCCTTTTTCGTATTTTCAGTTAAGATCAGTAGGCTATATAGCTTTACATAAGTTAATTTTTCAAAATTGACAACATTGAAAATGTCTCATCCCAAGGGGTCCCTTTAAACATTTTATATTTGAAAAGTATGGCCGATTACCGCCGCATCAAAAATATATAATAAATAAACAAATAAAAGAACCAATATGTCAAAGCTGGCATGTAAACCTCCAATAAGCTATAAAACCTTTCTTTTATTCTTCATAGTATCAGTTCAAAATTGTTAATTGAATGATTGTAAGCAGTTGTTTTTCCTGCCATATCAGCCTTCTCTGTTTACTGGACAATAATGTTGTATTTCAATATCAAAAGTACTGTGGCCTATCTAGTTAAAATGATGAAGGTGTGTATATATACAGGTGTGTATATATAATTTCTACCATGATTTGCAAGTTTTGTGTACAATTATCATGTTATAATTCATGTAAAACATGTCACATTGCCTCCATCATATATATGGCGGCAGTGGAAAACATTTTGCATGATGTTTTTATATGATGTCATCAATCATCTATTATATCTTTCTAGTATTTAAGCAGGATGCTTACTCTATTCAGAAGGGATGCTTACTCTATTCCACACGGTCCACCGCCGCCTCTGCCGCCGCCGCAGTTATTTGTTTTCAAGATAGCTACTGATCTATCAACTTCTGCTTCCTCATACTTCACATAGCCATCACATACCACTGGGGAATTGTTTTGGTGGCATTTTGATCCCCATATCATCAACCCTTTAATTACTATGGCCACTAGCGCAGAAATGCTCGCTAGCGCATTTCATGAAAAAGTTGCCATCAGATCTTCTTTTAATTTGGAAAATATGCTCAGCTATGTCAGCCAATGACATGATTAACTTTTGGGATCAAACAATTTTAAAATGGCCAAAAATGACTGGACCATGGATACAAAACGAAATGTTATGTCTCACACAAGGATAACCCATGACAAATTTCACACTAAAAAATCCAAAATGGCTGCCAGTCGGAAATTGTGCATGATAGCTGATCTATGAATTTCTGACCTGATTAATTTTTGAGGGCAATCAATTGTAATATAGTTGTCGAGCGATAACGGAGGGCTGCTTTCGTGCTCGTTTCCGAACTACTCTTTCTAGTTTTTTCATTTGTTTCATTATATATGGCGGGAGTGCAACACCTTTTGCAATAAATCGTCCTGTTAAGATTATCTGTTTGATCAGACCTTCCATTGCGATTGAACGTTTTTAAGCGTTTCTTAACTGGTATTAACCCTTTAACCGCCAAATTGTCCAATTTGAATATTCACCCACTTGAAGTTGTGTCTCGCTGACGCGATTCACAACTTCAAGTGAGTGAAAATAATTCAGATTTGACAAAATGAAGGTTAACATGGTTAACTCTTTTCAAATCTTGCAGGTTGATGTCACGTTTTTATTTTTAACATATTTAAAATTTGGTACTTAATGTGCTAATAAAAAATTAAAACCCGAATATATGCGGCACCGGCGGTTAAAGGGTTAAAGGGTCGTATCTGCCACCCTTCAATACCAGGCTCAGTATCTAAACACAGGGATATTTTTCATTCCCTGATTGATGACAAGTATGGATTTCTGTTAAGCCAATAATATGCTATTACATATATCTTGGAAAATAATTGGTGGTATCGCAATCAGTTTTCTAATATCTTAAAATTTCAAATTCGCAGCTTATTGATAGCAGTGATTTCCTGTTTAGGTGTAAGGTTGAGAAGTTATGGGGACCGCAGGGTAAGTTTCGTGGTGATGACACAGTGGGTAGCGGCCTACCTCACAGAGAAATAGATGACATGGCAGACCAAGACTGTAACGTGTTTGTGGAACCCCTACCCCCTTCACTGCCCAGTACCACTGCAAATATCCCAGAAACGGATGCCTAACTCAACAAGTACAGCACAGCGCTGGTTTAATGTTGGGTCGGCATCAAAGATGGTGGGCCAACATTGAACCAACATCAGAGTCAACTTTACGTGTTTGGTGAGGAATCGGTGTATATGCACTCTAAATGACATTGATATTCCAGAAACTGCTGCCTAGTATATAGGCCGGTGTATATGCACTCGGAATCGGTGTAAATGAAGTAGACGCGTCCATTATGCTCTGGAGCACAACATGGACAAAACTCTGAAAATAAAAGTGACTCAACAACGGTTATGTAGCTAGTAATCGAGCCAAGCACGATTATCAGCTACATAACCATACACATTTATACAGGTGATGATTTGCGATTAAATCAGATTTTATCTCAAATCATTATCGATACGTTCATCCGTGCTAAGCTTGCTGGTCAAGGCCTTTTATCAATACCCTAGTAAACCGTGTTTCAATGTATATATATTATGTCAAGTAGTGGTTCTCTTGTCAGGCTACGTCCTGCCTAGAAAACAAGAGGCGTTTAGTCAATCAGTTTAACCCTTCAAACCCTGATCACGACTAAGATATATTGTTTTTAATTTGTTTTTAAAATTGTTTTATTTGCCGACCAAGGTGCGATTATTGTGAATGAAATGCCTGTTTAAACATCGCAAATGTTTCGTCTCAAATTAATATAAATAAATATGAGCAGTTTTCACCCACTTTAAGTTGTGGGTAGCGAGACACAACTTTAAGTGGCTGGAAATTTAACTAAAATTTAAATAAATTATTTTAGCGGGATAAAGGTCAATGTTGGGTCAGCGTTGTCCTGCTGAAATGTCTGTTTCTATTTTCCGTCATTTGAAGCTGGAATTGCTGACGCAATTCCCAGCTTCAAATGACGAAAAATATGACTGTTTATGAAAGTAGACATCTCCCAAATTGAATTAGTTGATAAGTTGAACATCTGCTATAAAGGGTAGCAAACAATTTACAGACCAGGTTTACAATATAAAAAGCTGCTGGAATCTATAAAATAATATATGGTATATGCTCAGTTAATCAAATAAAATTAATTTGAGATAATTAATTTGTATTTAGTTTTCATAAATAGTAATATTTTTCGTCACTTGAAGCTGAAAATTGCGTTACCAATTCCAGCTTCAAATGAATGAAAAATAGTAACAAACAACTCAGCAGGACAAGGGTTGAAAACTTTATTTTTGATAAAACAGTATACTATAAGGTGCTTTATATGTTTCGGTAATAGTCCTACTCATTGTGTATTGAATTACCGTAGATCTGGTAATATTCGCGAGGTTTTAATTTTCGCGAATTTCCTGAGGAGGACAAAATTCGCGAATTCAAGAATCTCGCGGAAATTATTTTTATAATAACGTTACTAAAGAAAAATGAAAATTCGCGAATTATAAACTTTGTGAAAAGTCCCAAAATCAGAAATTTGCGAAAGTTTTAACACGCGAAAATTACCAGATTTACAGTATCTATAATTATGTATGCTTCGTATTACGCTATATCATGCAGATTTGTAGCGCTCGTTCAAATATCCAGGAATTTTATCATCTACATTTCATTTACTGAAATATAAGCGATATATAATTTCCTAGCAATACTGCTGCAAATGTGTAATAAACATGTTAAAGAAAGTATGAAGACGTAGATTTTTTGGGTTTTCATATATATCTATATCCCTATTTTACCATCTGAATTTGAATTTAAATTTCTTATTTATTTATCATTTTTGTGTAAATTTGTCTTTCTCTATTTGAAAAAGTACATAATTGAAAAATCTGATTCGATATGTATAAATGTTCGAGGCAACCCCCCCCCCTCCCCCTCCAAAAAAAACTACAGACATGCAACAATATATTCTAACAAACAGACGATGGTCCAATGTTGAAGCAACACTTACATTGGCTGAACTTTTCGTTTTTGCTATGATTTCAGATTTTCACTTTAGAACTCATAATATGTTTCCACCACCCTATTATAAGATATTAAGCTGATTGTCATATTGAACATAGATTACTCTCTGCATTTAATTGTATTGCACACGATATTTGTGTGTCCAGTCAGTTGCTTTAACCTGTTAACCCTTCTGCTGCTGAAGTGTTTGTTTCTATTTTCCATACATTGAGACTGTAATTCCTGAAGAGTTCCATTTATGAAAAATTGAATATGTAAATATTCGCCGAAATTGAATTATTTGATTAACTACAGAACATACAAAACCTATTGTGTAAATTTGAGTGACATTTTATTTGGTGTGAAAACTGCTCGAAAACGTATATATATATAGCAGCACAAGGGTTAAACTACTAAACTGATGGTTATATTGGACACAATTATTCTGCGCTTGATTGTATTATTCATGGTTATCGCACGTGTGAGTCACGACATTGACACCCCAGTAGACACAATACGTTGAATCAATGTCGTTTTAACGTTGGTCCCCCGTCTACATTCTTGTGTCTGCTAGGTCACAAATTTAATACAGTACCATGAACATGTCTGTAAGGTCAGTGTAGAGAGCCTACCTGAATACTTATCACACACGAGACGTTGTGCTAATGCTGGTTTAATGATAGACTCAGATTTATTGACGACGGGAAATCTATGTAGTCGTATGAGTCATTAAAATGAACAGTATAAAATATATATGTACATGTCTATACAACAGACAGTGACCCAACATTAAACCAGCATTGGCACAACGTTTCGTGTTTGCCGAGAGAGATTCACCTCGTTGATTTATACAAATAGGGCCGGCCTACACATTGTCATTGTTTTTAATTTTTACTTTTGTTCTTGTTTTTACATATCATGCCCTAGCAGGCAAAGCGTTGTATATGTCACTCAACTAAGTGATATATATAGGACACTTTGGACGCTATGGGGCCATATATTACATATGTGTATATATACGTATATATTGTTACCAATAAACACGATAAAATACACACCGATATTATGAGGATTTATTTTTCAGTGACCTATTCTATATGTCGTCCAGAATGTCATATTTTACTCATTAGGTATCTACTATTTATTTCAGCAGTGGATATTGACAGAGAAAAATCCCAAATAATGTTATCCTCAGGTATTAATGTCTCAAAAAAGACGTAAACTCTACCCAGTATTCTCATTTGTGAACTCCTCAATTGAACGAACGTTTTATATATTTCATTGACAGGAACAGGGGTGATATCTACTCAGTGAAAAATGATGTTATAGAGAGGATCCCATCCATTTATTTCGTATTATTCACACAAAAAAACAATGGCTGTCACTACAGAACTCGAAGCCAGATCACATTTGTTACTTTACCAAGTAGTAAAATATGATATTTTGCTCCCAAAAGGAGGATAAAGAGAGGGTACAGTGGCCTATTATCTCCTGTCTTCCTTTACTATATGTAGTCACCATTGTTTGCCCAGTATCGGTTATTATCCTCACTTAATTAACCCTTTAACCGCCGGTGCCGGATATATTCGGGTTTTCATTTTTATTAGCACATTAGGTACCACATTTTAAATATGTTAAAATAAAATGTGACATCAACCAGCAAGACTTGAAAAGATTTGACCTCCATTTTGTCAAATCTGAATAATTTTCACTCACTTGAAGGTGTGGATCGCGTCAGCGAGACACAACTTCAAGTGGGTGAAAATTCAAATTGAATAATTTGGCGGTTAAAGGGTTAGCTATGCTGTCAGCGTTTCAGGGTTTCAACTATTTCCAGGTCTGTGTTTGGTGGTTTCTCACTAGTTCAAAATGAATCAGTGAATGTAACTGTACTTGGCGTTTTACGTTAACCATACAAAAAATAGTGACATCTGGAAAATAGAGTTTTCTGTTCAAGGTGCCTAGCTGTGGAAAAGTAAAATAAACATGACAAAAATATAACACTGAATGCATACCGTGCTACATCTGGTGAGTGTTCTATCATGCATACCTTAGTGACATCTAGTGAGTTCTCAATCATAACGTAGTGGTATCTGTTGAGTGTTCAATCACAAATTAAAGGGACTGGCCCAGGCTAAAATCATCAAAAAATCGGTGATTTTATTTCGGGTTCTTAATATGACCATATGATGTAAACATATACATAGACTAGAACTGCAAATTTTTATAATTTTTGTGCTGCGCATTCACCAGTTAGGCTAGATATAGAGACGAAATTCCCGCATTTTCTATTTTTGACATGGTTGTCAATAATTAGAAATCGGGAATTTCGTCTCTATAGATACCGCATACCGGAGACCGCATCCCAGCAAACACAAAACATTTGTATAACATTTATACAATGTTGAACCAACGTCGCAGCCATTGGGCCGACGTTGTATAAATGTTATACAAATGTTTTATGTTTGCTGGGATACCGGAGACCGCATACCGCATACCGGAGACTGCATATCGGAGACCGCATACCAGAGACCACATACCAGAAAGAGTTTTTAAAGTACTTTATTTAATAATAAAGAGGCATATCAGAGTCTAATAGTGTAAAGCATATCAGTGACACATTTGTTTTTCTCGGCGCCCATGATTCACATGAGATATGTGGCGAGTTATAAATGATTTAATACTTAACACTTAATAAAAATATCAGTTCTGCTTACATCTCACAAACAAACAAGACCATGTTTACAAGTATAAAATTGCCACTAAAATTGGAAATGGCCGCCAAAACAATTCCTTGACAATCCATTATAACCCATAATGAGGGACAAATGTATCCAATTTAGTAGGCAAAAGTCAAAATGGCCGCCAGAGAACGTGTAAAATTCACGTTAAACCAATTGTGATTCAATGTTGGACCAGCGTCAGAGACGGTGGGCCAGAATTTAACCAACATTGGGTCCACGTCTCCTATTTTTGGGACGCCGTACACCCTCACTCTGTATTGTCACAATATTGGTGTTGATTGTGTACATCTTCTATACTATTCAAAATTCAAAGCTGTGCCATCGCGTGAACGAAGTTGGCCTTCTAAGATATTGTTTGTATGCTGGACAGTACTGGATTTAATGAATACACATTGTATGCGACATCGCATTTTGCTCTGTTCTGTCGTTCAGCTGAGCGTTGACAATACAAAGCTAAAATATTGTTTATGTAAACCATCGTGACAAAAAGTGTTTTCAATTTGAAATCATCATAAATAGTTAGTCTTAGTTAGCTCTTTCCGCCTCATTCGAATAGGGGCCTACCTATGTTGTGGGTCTATACCGTACGGCAATTATATATTTTTAATTCTTTCAGCGTCACAATCTTACGTCAGATTCTGACGTCTAAAATCTATCCTCGCGCTGAAAGGGCTTATACATTTTTAGACCGGCAGAAATATGCGCCATCCACTATTAAATGTGAAGCCCATATACTTGACCAGTTTATGTACACACGTGGAGCGATACATCTGATGACGTCATATGAGATGAACGGTAACCATCAGGTGAGCGCCGACAGAGCAAAAACAAGACGTTGACCCAATGCTGATTCCATGCTGGGTCATTGTCGCAGAAGGTGGTCCGCCATTGAACCAGTATTGGGTCAAGGTCTCTTTTTTGCCCAAAAACAATCAGATATAATTATTCGTGCGAGAAAGTCGGAAATGGATTCATTACGCGCGACTGGGTACATCAAACAATAGGAATAGGTCGAGTACGGATTTCACGCACAAAGAGGCTTAACTGAGTCAGGAGAATTTCCACGTGGAAAATAATTATAATTGAACAGCAGAACACACAAAAGGTGTTTAGAAAAAAGGTGGAAATTAAAAAAATTGTGCCTTCTATAAAATTATTAATTACAATGAGAATCGTCAGTCACGTTACATACATGATGCATGAAAATCAAATTGTATTATTTACAATATAAATAGTGACAAATGTACTGGAAAAAAATCGGTCCAAGAAATGTCAGTTAGAGTTTCACACATCCATAATGATTAAAAATAGATATGTAATATATACATATATTGTGATGATATCGTGCATTACATACAATTATGTTGGTAATGCTCACCTTCGGCTATCAAGCTGCTTTTTCAATAAACGTTGCTTTTAAATGCTACAAACCAGAAAAATGGGGATATTTTAAGCTTATGTTTTTATATATATATATTGCAGTTATATTTTGTAAAATTAGGTAATTTCATTCACTGGGAGGTGGGAATTGCGATAGCAATTCACATCTCTAAGATAAGTTAAAATGTCCAGGTCGGTGTATCGTTATACAAATAATATGAGATCAACTTGATGACTGTCCCATGTGGCGGGTTCCACTGTAAAGCTATGTTGATCTCCTAATTGAGCAAGATAGTTTTGCAGAAAAAAATACATCTATTCATATAAGATAAAATAAGCAGCCATTAATATACATTATCATTCCACGGCCCACGTGGGCACGTCCACGGCTGGCCGTAGTGTATCTACTGTGAGATTTCTCATGGGTAACGGTGCGGTTGATAGACCTTTAAGTACACTAGCAGCCCACCCACCCCCTGTCTGCCTTATGCAGCAGGCACGCATCATTAACTGACACTAACCTTTTCCTTCTCAGTTGCCAAATGGTATTTTTCGTCATTTGAAGCTGGAATTGCTGACACAATTTCCAGCTTCAGTGCATATAGCGCGACGCAAAGCAATTTTCACTAACTCCTTTAATTTATCTGGTATCCCTCTCTGTATATTCATCAGTGCTTAACCCATGTGATGCTGACCTGTTTGTTTCAATTTTGTCGTCAGTTGAAGCTGGAATTGCTAACGCAATTTCAAGCTTCAAATGACGACAATTTATGAAAATAGACAAATCGAAATTTTTTATTTGATGAGTTTTGTTGTGAACATCTATCACAAACAGTTTTATCATCCTAAGGATCATTTTGATTGGTTTGAAAATGCTTGAAACCAATGGCAGGAACAGGGGTATCAGCCCTTACAACACTGACATATTTATTTATAAATCTTAGAGACGAAAGGATTTTTTCAATTTGAAACCATCATAAATGTCTTAGTTAGCTTTTTTCGCTTCATTTGAATACCTATGTTATGGGTGCACGCCCGGTATAAATGTTTTAATTCTTTCAGCGCGGGACCGTCTTTATACGTCAGAATCTGACATCTACAGACGGTGTAAAACAGGAGGCTGTTTAATCTATCTGAGGTATAAGGCGGTCTCCGCACTGAAAAGGTTAAGATGTTTAAAAACGTTTGCCAGGCAGATCGCGACGGGTTCCACTGTACGCTAAATAAGGACATCGCCGCTTATATGCCCATCCGTCTCGAGGCGTGACTCGGGGAGGGGGTAGAGAGGGTGCGTGATAGTTAATCAGTGAAGCGTGACGCGTGTATGTAGCTGGGATAGTACCTAGCTATACTTACAGACATACACCCTCCAGTACCCCTCCAGTACAGCACTCCTCCAACCTAAACCTGACATCAAATGGATTAAACAACCACCTGTTTGACACCTGGACCATCCACCGTTCACATCAGCATGGATGACAGTAAGTCAGCTAATTATTGATTTAGACATCACATTTATATAATTGGCAGTCATAACGTAGACCTACTCCATTGTATGGTTCTGTACAGTATAGCACTGCGTGTAGCGTACTAGTTTGCTCATCGAAATATTTGCTTCCTCAAGTGTAAAATCATTTTAAAATATGTTTTAAATTAGGTAAACATCAGGATATAATATATATTTTAGAAAACAATAGTCTTAAGACTGACCATAAAAGGCAATGTAGAGTATTCATTCACACGTATGTGTGTATTGACGCTTTAGGTGCCAATCAACACCATAATAGGTTCATTCTAATTAAGTAACGGTTCTTGTGAGTAAACGGTGTGTTTAATCAAGATGAATTGCTAATTCAGGTCTTATACTGAGTAAATTCAAATAATTTTGTACCGATTTAAATCAATGGGTTTTCGCATCAAGACACAACTGCTGCGATATACGTAAATTATATTTAAGACAAAACTTACTTAAAAAACGTTATTTTTAATAACCCTTAAGCTTAGCTAAATTGCAGGGGTGGCACTGAAGCACATAACAGCCACTAGGCCTATTTACTTCCAATAATAAAGGAGAAGCAGGCGATGAAAACATAGCCATGCTATGTTAAAGTGGTCCACGGTTCCACATTAGTATGTTTAATAAGCGGAACATCCCCTCTATATATATATATATACTATATGTAGCATTCACGTATGTAGCTCTTTTTGGTTTGATCCTATTCATTTACATGACGCTGAGATATCTAGTTAAATTTATATCTAGTTAGCCCCAGTATTGAGAAGGTTGGCCATACCTGTTTATTTATGCAACTACACGCTATGAATTAGTTCTTTGAATGCCACTTACGTATACGACTTGTTACCATTTCAGTCACGTTAAAATTCAAATTTCAGGTCATTGTATAATGAATTTAAAAGGTTACTTTGATCTGTCGCTGTTATACCTTTAGATGACTAATTATTGTGTGGTCTTTTTACTATTATACATATCCCTTTGGCAGCCAAAGGGTGGAACAGCGAACCGAATATGGCGTACAATAACATTCCAAGAAACACTAGGCGTTGAGCCTATGGTGGCTTATTGTTGGCCAAGCGTCCGCGGCGCATGCCCAACATTAAAACAGCATTGGCGCAACGTCTCGTGTTTATTGTGATAAGTTCAAAAGATGATCGATATATTCACAATGAGATCAGAAATGAATAATACCTGGTTATGCATCTCTGAATAGGCGTTGCCCCACCATGCAATACGTTTGCCCAATGTTGGTACAATGTTGGCCACCGTCGTAGACGATGGGCCAACATTGTACCAGCATTGCGCAAACGCCTTGTGCGTGCTGGGCGGTGACACGTTCAAGATGAGGTTTCCACGTGTACAATGCCTTAACAGTCAAGTCAATAGGAACCCTCTGACGGCTACAGGATACGCTATCTGCTTCAATTACAGAACCCTTGTCCTGCAAGACCCCTGTATTTATACGTTTTTCCATAAATTTATTGCCAAATAAATCGCGACTAAAACTGATAAAATATGTTGGGGTAGATTTTAATTATTGATAAATAAATTTGGGAAGCGTCTATTTCTCATAAATTAAAATATATTTTGTCATTTCAAGTTGGAAAATGGGCGGGGGCCCTAGGGTAGTGGTTAGCACCGCTGCCTTTCACGCCAGAGTCCGGGGTTCGGTTCCCGGTTTCGGCGGTTTGAAAGAAACAAAAATGTTTCTTCCCCATCCACGTGTGAAAGTCAGTATTGTGGGGAGCCTCCGTGACCGAGAGGTAGCGTGCTCGGCCTCAGACCGCCAGGGCTTGGATTTTTCCGAATCCTGAGTATGGAGGACAGTGTCATCTCAATCATCTCACCAGCCTCAGGAGGTTCTCCTGGCCCAGTTTAGCCTATATGTGCACAAAGGTGGCCTAAAGCCCGATTCATTTCATTTCAAGTTGGAAATTGCATCAGTTATCATTGATATATCAGCGATTTCATATTTTTAAAATAGTAACTAAAAATTCATCAGTAGGTCTATATAGGTTAGTGCTCCAAATGCTGTGATATGATTCTATTTGTGAGGAGTGCGCAGTGCGTGGCCCTGCGCGAGATTAACGTCGATACACTGGTCTCAACTTTAACTTGACGAGGCCGACATTAACGTGATCGCCTAGTCACATTGAGAAGGGAGAAACAATTATATTTCTGTGAAAACCCCACACGGGAACAGCGGAGCTCAAAATCGGGTTATTATTCAGACGTTTATAGAATGTTAAACCGTATTTTCCGTTCACTTGAATCTTGAAATCACACTATCAATTTCAATTGCAAATACATGTAAAATAGTAAAACTAGGCCTCAAAATGTCTAAATAGGTCTAATTATAACTTCCCTGACCAATTAAAATAATAAATAGGGATGTTTGTAAAATAAGCTTTTCAGTGTTTACCTTCGTGTTTATGTTGTGTATCACAGCCAGCGTCGTTTTGTTGAAAACTTGCATATCTCTGACATTTGTGTAACCAGTTGGCACTCAGCTATGGAGTATCATTTTTAATCATTTTGTAACTAAAAAGGAGCAGATTTTTCTAAAATATCCCGACCTGTATAATATCTCAAAATTAGAGCACATCAGTACATACTCATTATCATGAATTATACTAGTATACTATTCTTCATTTGATCAATTCAGTTCTAAAATATTATATCATGTGAAGTGATGCATCAATGCGACGATGGAGCTCAAAGAGATATTTACGATTGGTCACCCATCACCCTCGAAACGCATGACTATACAGCGAATTCTGGATATTGTGTGGTCCAAATTATCGAAAACAATGCAAATTAGTTAATCCTGTTTAAATAATAATGTCTCACTTATAACTTTCGAAATATTTTTTTCCCCGATGTGTTAAAAAATTAAATAGTGCATTAAAAGTCAGTATTAATTAAGGAATATTTGTGGTATAACGTTCACCATCACATATCAGTATTATTTTGCTATATGCAACCTCACATACCCATATAAAGGTATTCTTTTATTATTTATTTTTGTTATAATATGCTTTTTTACGCTATGATTTATCTTTGGGTCTTGAGTGTAATAAAGAGTTCTGAATTCACGTGTGCTTAGCTTAAGGGTTCACCACGGAAACGCCCCTTCACTTGGCAAAGCGCCTTTAAAATGGAGGAACACGATACAGCATAATATACATTGATTCAATGTATATGCTGATGCTGTGATCATGGTGATAAAAATGAAATAAATCGGGCTTTAGGCCACCTTTGTGCACATATAGGCTGAACTGGGCCAGGAGAACCTCCTGAGGATGGTGAGATGATTGAGATGACACTGTCCTCCAGACACAGGATTCGAAATTCGAGCCCTGGCGGTCTGAGGCCGAGCACGCTACCTCTCGGTCACGGAGGCTCCCCACAATACTGACTTTCACACGTGGATGGGGAAGAAACATTTTTGTTTCTTTTAAACCGCCGAGTCTGAGAACCGAACCCCGAACTCTGGCGTGAAAGGCAGCGGTGCTAACCACTACCCTAGGGCCCCCGCCCAATAGAAATATTCTGCTCGCCAACAAATATTGTATAAATGGTCCGCGTGCATTCTTTACCTCAATTATCTCAGTGGCCGCGCTGAATCGGTTGAATACATTCTAAAAAAACATAATATTCTAACAATGTCCTACTACATAAGAATGCATGAAATATTACTTATATTTGCACACTGCTTGGTTTTCCAAAAATATAATTATCAAGCTTTTGACCGACGTGTTTCTTCCCCAGAAATTCTAGGCCATGCATTAGTTCCGCATGTAGGCCTACTGTGTAATTTAGTAGCAGTATACCTTAGCATATTTACATCATCTAATTCACCCAGACTGATTGTTGTTTCTTTTATTGCTTTCTGGCAATTGCTTTAAATGTATTACATTTTTTCACAAAAACCTTGGTTTCCATATCATGTTGGAAGCTGGAATTGCGAACGCAATTTCCAGCTTCAAATGACGAAAAATATAGATATTTTTTCGAAAATATACATGTTCTAAATTGAGTTATTTTACTAAATGAACATCTACCACAAACTGTATTGTCCATTTCAGTGACATATTATTTGGCTTAAAATATGCTTAAAACCGTATATATCCGGGTCTAGCAGGACAAGAGTTAAGCAATGTGAAACCTTTCTTTATATTACAAAATGGAAAATAACCATGACGTATGCAAATGGAAGCTTTCTTTAAATTACCATATGGAAAAAAACCATCAAGTATGTATGTGGAACCTTTCTTGTTATTACCATGGAAAAGAACCCTCAACTTACTGTTATGAACAGGTCGATGTTTGTATTTCTTGTTCTTTTTCACAAATATTTTATGTAGTCATGATACGCGCTCGTGCGGGGAAAATAAGGTTGCGTTCAACGGGACGGTTGATGAATCGGTATGATATACATATAAGGAACATATTATTGGAAAATAAGTGACTAAAATAATAATATGGTTTATTGTATAATGTTATGAACGGGTCCACATTTTTATGCCTTGTTCTTCTCTACAAATATTTCATAGATCTATTATATATAATTATATTTATAATAATGCAGTGCTAGAAAGTGAAAGTAAAAAGTAGTTGACAGTCCTGTTCATTTGGCTCACATGGCTCGGAGCGACCTGTTTCTTGGATTGCCACATTGATTGTACTTGCATGATATAATATTTGATTTTTAAAATATCATTTAATTTTTAACATTGTCTCGCTACATACTCCATTTACCTGATTACTGTAGCATAATTATACACTTGTTTATAATTTAGGTTTCTACGCTTTCCAGAGTGTCTTTTTTGCTACTGTATATAATTAGTATGTCATACATAGTAGCTATTTTAGATCTGGCTTTGGTGCGGGAAACAAAATAATAGACCCTATGTTATCTTGGCAATACCATTCAGTATTGTTCTAAGTAGCAGTCATTCATATTATCGTATAATACCCAGTGTTTTTAGGGCAATGCCAGTTAACATGATTTTAGTTATGTATGTCATACTATGTATATTGTCATATGTTTTTACCAAATTAACAATGTTGTATATAGATGTACATATCTCTCTTATTTCTATGACAAATAAATCTGGATTGACTTTCTTTCTGTCAATAAAATATCTGTCTGTCTGTATATTAAAGTAGTAGGTGAGTCGTCATGATTCGCTGAGCAAAGATG
This sequence comes from Flabesymbios commensalis, assembly GCA_964017125.1. Taxonomy (NCBI): domain Eukaryota; kingdom Metazoa; phylum Annelida; class Polychaeta; order Terebellida; family Flabelligeridae; genus Flabesymbios; species Flabesymbios commensalis. The sequence goes on along the minus strand of OZ024907.1, from coordinate 20,542,022 downwards.
TTGGACGTCCTCGCATGCGCATCATGTTCAACGCCCACATGAGTGGGTCCGCTGCAATGTAAACATTATATTTAGAAAACGACACATCTGCTTTTAAATTAACGAAAGATTCAAAGTATTAGTTTACATACTTTCAAAGGCAAACAACCATACCTGCTTCTTGTTGAAGTAAACAGCTACTGCTGTTTGTTTTTGTACTTTTCAATATGACTAGCTGTTCGTTCAACCGAGAATATCTCTCAAGTCACTTCCGACGTGACATACGTCACACATATAAAATGTTATCAGTTCTATTATCAGTTCTATGGCTGAGCAATAATGTATATCATATACTCCACATCCTCAGCCTATTGTGCTGGTTACTCAATGTATGCACATTCTACATTCAGTAAATATGTATACACATACCTTGGGCATGATCCCCAGCAAACACGAGATATTTACCCAATGTAGATTTAATATAGGTCCTCCGTCTGCGACACCGGTCCAACATTAAACCAATATAGGTTCAACGTCTCGTGTTTTCTGATTCACCCTATGAACATACTTGCTTTGTTGAAATGTCAGACGACATGAAAGGAGTTAAATATTCACTCTATTGTAATATAAGCCCCTCGGAAGTTGACCATCTATCAATGAACTAACAGATGTAACTTATAATCATGTATATGTGGAGATTAGGGTATTGTTGCTCACACAGAGGTGGTGACAATGTTGTTGCTCACACAGAGGTGGTTATAATGTTGTTGCTCACACAGAGGTGGTTATAATGTTGTTGCTCACACAGAGGTGGTGACAATGTTGTTGCTCACACAGAGGTGGTTATAATGTTGTTGCTCACACAGAGGTTGTTAGAATGTTGTTGCTCACAAAGAGGTGGTTGCAATGTTGTTACTCACACAGAGGCGGTTACAGTGTTGTTGCTCACACAGAGGTGGTTATAATGTTGTTGTTCACACAGAGGTGGTTATAATGTTGTTACTCACACAGATGTGGTTATATTGTTGTTGTTCACACAGAGGTGGTTACAATGTTGTTGTTCACACAGAGGTGGTTACAATGTTGTTGCTCACACAGAGGTGGTTACAATGTTGTTGCTCACACAGAAATGGTTACAATGTTGTTGCTCACACAGATATGGTTACAGTGTTGCTGCTCACAAAGAGGCGTTTACAGTGTTGTTGCTCACACATAGGTGGTTACAAGGTTGATGTTCCCTGCCATAGGTAATAACCCTTGACCTGTTCAACTGCTGTTTTATTTATTTAACCCTTACAATTCACTCCTATTGGGAATGATATGAACGTTTAAACATTGTCAAATGTTCGGTCTCAAATTGAACAAATATGAGTAATTTAGTCGTCAGAATCTGACGTCTACAGACGTCAGATTCTGACGTCTGTAGACGTCAGATTCTGACGACTAAAGTCGATCCAAGCTGTGGTTCACGGTAACGAGACACAACCTAGTGTTAAAACTGGGACTACTCACGAAATTTCCAGCTTCAAATGGCAAAAATATTTGCATTTATTTCAAGTAAATTGAATTGTTTTATTGACGGAGCATCTATCACAATACAAGTGATTTGTCGATTTCAGTGACATTTTATTCGCTTTGTATCTGGCTTACCCTACCTATACGGCCCGGGCCTATAACCTGATAACAGGACAAGGGCTAAATATTTGCTCCATTACAAAATAAACCATTAATGGTTAACTGACTATTTTCTCACTTCTATAATGATATAGGCTTGTCATGAATATCACAGTGTGTTGCCAACATACACATCAGACTCAAACCTCACCCACTCCATCGACTGCGCGGAAGTTAAAAAAGTCAGTATATTAAATGTTGTATAAACGTAAAACACTAATACAGTTGTATCTGTATATCTGTATATTACGTGGCAGTACGCACCATTGTGCTATCGCGCCACGTGAGTAACTTAGCAAGGCCTGTGTTATCATTCATGATATCATTCATGGCCTTATATATGTGCCAAGTACTCTATATTGTGGATTTTTTGGGGTCTCGCCGGATGGAAACTGCGCCTACGTCCATTGAGGTTCTTTTACGTCCAACTCAAAGTCAGTCAGACGAGCCATCTGATTTACGTGGTTCTCTGAGCCACACGATAGTGTATACGGCACCTGGCAGTCCCAGGCGGTCATCCGTCCACTTATGAACCGGGCGTCGCTTAACTTCAGTGATCGAGCAGATATCGATGAGCGAACGCCGTATTCGATTAAGTTGTCATCATGTTTTCCTAGCCTTGAGGATTACACTTAATAACAAGTTTTCTTCATTGACTCGAACACATTATGACCTATCGGAACTTATAAACTCAATCTTCATTACCATAGAAACGTGCAACACTTCGTGGTCGCCTCATAGCCCAGGGGGTTCAAATCCCGTTGCGGCCGGTATTTTTTCTTTGCGCTCACAGATCATTGACCATAAGTGTTCAAATACGTGGGATAACGACTACAACACACGTAATCGATTAACGCAGCATTAAAAAATATATAATTATATATATAAATGAATAAACACTAATATGTCCAAACTGACATCTGACTGTCTAAGCGGCCAATACAATTGTATTAACTCTTTCATTCCAGATATAAACATAGTGCCCTACTCTTCTTCTCTTCTTCAAAAACGTTGATTTTAGGCCTACTTCTTTGATTTTAACAATACAGTATGTTTTTTCAGGCATAATAAGCAACCCGACATACGAAAGTCACTACTTACCAGGTTTGTGAAGCTTTGTAATAATTGTGTGTGAGTTTTATAACTAGATCTCGTCAGCTGTATAAACTGAGCGTTTCGCGTCTTGCTGGGAATGAATAATGCTTCGCAGTTGCTGAAGCGCTACGGCTTATTTATTTTATTCATGTTATTTATTTTATTTTTTTATTTTATTTTTTATTTTTTATTATTTATTTATTTATTTATTAGTTTATTAATGTACTATTTATTAAAGGTGGAAATTTTGACGAAAATTTAAATTTAGAGACTGTATTAAAGCACGCTCTGATGCTGCTTCTAGAGCTTTTGGTGGAATTGTGTCCAATTGTAAACAATACTCTGATGTGGGATATAATACATATTGTCATCTGTTTCATTCTTTTGTAGTACCTATTCAAGATTATGCCTGTGAAATTTGGTGGAATTATAATATAAATATGTGTGATAAAATAACAGAGCGAGCCATGCGATATTACTTAGGTGTACATAATCTTACCCCACTACCCTCATTGTATGGTGAAATGGGGTGGCTAAAATGTAAATATCGTCATTATATACATGTTATTAGATTTTGGAACCGTTTAGTAAATATGGACAATCATAGATTAACAAAACATATTTTTCAGTCCGACGCATTATTTTCGGTGACAGGTAAGCGCAATTGGTCGTACGACGTAAATTCAATTATTCAACACCTAAGGTTACCCGAAAATGTATTTGAAAACTTTGTCGCGAGTGATATTTTAAATGTAAAACATAAAACTTTTTTATTAATGGAGGAAGAGTGGAAGCGAGACATTTCAAATAAACCAAAATTGAGGAAATATATCACTCTTAAAGAAAATTTTGCTATACCAAAATTACGTTTCCACTTTACTACCTAAACCTCATAGAAGTATTTTTGCTCAATTTTGTTGTGGAATTTTACCTTTGAGAGTAGAAACAGGCCGTAGACAGAGAGTTAGAGATGAGACAGACTGGACAGACACGCTCTCTGAAACTGGAAGAGCGTGTCTGTTCAATTTGCTCATCTGGCGAAGTCGAAGACGAATATCATTTCTTGGTAAAATGTGATGTTTTTTTTCAATTTAGAACAAAAATTTACTTTTTTGATCATCAAATATTGGAGAGAAACACTAAATTTTTTGTGTAAGGCGTGGTCAAAGAGAAAGACCTGTTTATATCTGTAATGTTTGCCTCCTCGGCACACTGTATACCTTTTTCTTTTGCTTTATTCGTGTATAAAGTGACATTGTAGGCCAAATTGGCCCGGCATATTATACTGTTAATGACCATGATATGTATGTTTATGTTGTGTTTGTATATATGCATGTCACTATAATAAATAAATACTCACTATTAATTTTCTTTATTTTATATATTTAGTTTATTTTATTTATTATATTTATATTATTTATAATATTTCTAATATTTATTATATTTATTTTATATATTTTATTTATTTTATTTATTTCATTTATTCTATTTTCTTTGTTTATTTTGTTTATTTTGTTTATTTATTTTATTTATTTTATTTATTTCATTTATTTTATTCATTTTATTTATTTTATTCAATTGATTCATTTTATTCATTTTTTAAATTTTATTCATTTTATTTATTTTATTCATTTTATTCATTTTATCCATTTTATTCATTTTATTCATTCAAATATTTTGTTTCGCTGTTTAGCTGTATAGTCGTTTAGTTGTTCAACTGTTTAGCTGTTTAGTTTATAAGTTTATTCCTTTATTTTTTATATATTTTTTTTACACAATCCTACTGTGTGATGGAATAACGTTTTCTGAGGGTACTGTATGTAAACTATTTCACTGTATTTTATATATTAATTTATGCTATTCTTTCAGAAGATGATGGTCTCGATGGGGATGTACCTACACCATCAACTACAGCCGCCAACTCTCTGCCAGATAGTAAGTCACTGACTGACTGACTGACTGACTGACTGACTGACTGACTGACTGACTGACTGACTGACTGGCTGACTGACTGACTGACTGACTGACTGACTGACTGACTGACTGACTGACTGACTGACTGACTGACTGACTGACTGACTGACTGACTGACTGACTGACTGACTGACTGACTGACTGACTGACTGACTAACTGACTGACTAACTGACCGACCGACCGACCGACCGACCGACCGACCGACCGACAAACCCACCCACCCACCCACCTCCCTCCCTCCCTCCCTTCTACAATGTTAACTACAATGTTATGCCATGTGTAACTTGATCGTGTTAGAAAATAGAAATGTTCATTTTTCATGCGGTATCCAGTGAGAAAATACAGCACATGTCCAATGATTGAGGTGTTCGTCATTGGACGAGTATTTGTCCATATCGAACTCCAATGAACATCGTTTGAATATAGTATTCGTGGCATCAAGTTTAAGTCATTGAAACCAATGTTTTTTTACGTTTATGACGCCGGTCCAGCATTGATCCAGCAGTGGACGAACGTGTCGTGTTTACATGATATATGCTACATGTGTATCTGGCTGACTGTAATTGTGTCCCTTGAAGCGTGAAATAATTCTGTCGCGTGCAAATAATTGAAGATGTTTATTATGATTACTGCTCTCACACATGGGAATATGTCGTTTTAAATCGTGTAATCGTGTGATGTTCATTAATTAGTCTAAACTTTCAGTGTTTAACTGTTCGGAGAGCCTCCGTGACCGAGAGGTAGCGTGCTGGGCCTCAGACCGCCGAAGATCGAATTGTGTATCCTGTGTCTGGAGGACATTGTCATCTGATTCATCTCACCGTCCTCAGGAAGTTATTCTAACCCAGCTTAGCCTATATGTGCACAAAGTTGGAATAAAACCCCAAATATTAATTAATTAATTAGTTAATTAGTTAATTAGTTAATTAATTAATTAATTAATTAATTAATTAATTAATTAATTAATTAATTAATTAATTAATTAATTAGTTAATTCATTCATTCATTCATTCATTCATTCATTCATTCATTCCTTCATTCATTCATTCATTCATTCCTTCATTCATTCATTCATTCATTCATTCATTCATTCATTCATTCATTTATTCATTGTTCGGCGACATAGTTTATCCCTCTGAACTGACAATTAAGTAAAACACATCTGCGACACTGCCCCAACATTGACCCAGCATTGGCTGAATATATCGTGTTTGCTGGGCCATCACAAACCACGAAGTACATTAACCCTTGTACTAAACCGCTAAATTATATAATTAAAATCTTCATTAACTTGAAGTTTACCCTCATTGTATGGTGAAATGGGGTGGCTAAAATGTTAATATCGTCATTATATACATGTTATTAGATTTTGGAACCGTTTAGTAAATATGGACAATCATAGATTAACAAAACATATTTTTCAGTCCGACGCATTATTTTCGGTGACAGGTAAGCGCAATTGGTCGTACGACGTAAATTCAATTATTCAACACCTAAGGTTACCCGAAAATGTATTTGAAAACTTTGTCGCGTGTGATATTTTAAATGTAAAACATAAAACTTTTTTATTAATGGAGGAAGAGTGGAAGCGAGACATTTCAAATAAACCAAAATTGAAGAAATATATCACTCTTAAAGAAATTTTGCTATACCAAAATTACGTTTCCACTTTACTACCTAAACCTCATAGAAGTATTTTTGCTCAATTTTGTTGTGGTATTTTACCTTTGATAGTAGAAATAGGCCGTAGACAGAGAGTTAGAGATGAGACAACTGGACAGACACGCTCTCTGAAACTGGAAGAGCATGTCTGTTCAATTTGCTCATCTGGCGAAGTCGAAGACGAATATCATTTCTTGTTAAAATGTGATGTTTTTTCCCGATATAAGAGTTGACTATATAAACAATATTATGCGTAATAACGCCGATTTCATTAATTTCAATTTAGAACAAAAATTTACTTTTTTGATCATCAAATATTGGGGAGAAACAATAATTTTTTTGTGTAAGGCGTGGTCAAAGAGAAAGACCTGTTTATATCTGTAATGTTTGCCTCCTCGGCACACAGTATACCTTTTTATTTTGCTATATTCGTGTATAAAGTGACATTGTAGGCCAAATTGGCCCGGCATATTATACTGTTAATGACCATGATATGTATGTTTATGTTGTGTTTGTATATATGCATGTCACTATAATAAATAAATACTTACTATTAATTTTTTTTATTTTATATATTTAGTTTATTTCATTTATTATTTTAATTTTATTTATAATATTTATTATATTTATTTTATATATTTTATTTATTTTGTTTATTTTGTTATTCTGTTTATTTTATTTATTTATTTTATTAATTTCACTTATTTTATTTATTTTATTTATTTTATTTATTTTATTCTATTTATTCATTTTATTAATTTATAAATTTTATTTATTTTATTTATTTTATTCATTTTATTCATTTTATCCATTTTATTCATTTTATTCATTTAAATATTTTGTTTCGCTGTTTAGCTGTATAGTCGTTTAGTTGTTCAACTGTTTAGCTGTTTAGTTTATAAGTTTATTCTTTTTTATTTTTTTTATTTTTTACACAATCCTACTGTGTGATGGAATAACGTTTTCTGAGGGTACTGTATGTAAACTATTTCACTGTATTTTATATATTAATTTATGCTATTCTTTCAGAAGATGATGGTCTCGATGGGGATGTACCTACACCATCAACTACAGCCGCCATATCTCTGCCAGATAGTAAGTCACTGACTGACTGACTGACTGACTGACTGACTGACTGACTGACTGACTAGCTGACTGACTGACTGACTGACCGACCGACCGACCGACCGACCGACCGACCGACCGACCGACCGACCGACCGACCGACCGACCGACCGACCGGCCGACCGACGAACCCACCCACCCACCTACCTCTCTCCCACCTCCCTCCCTCCCTCCCTTCTACAATGTTAACTACAATGTTATGCCATGTGTAACTTGATCGTGTTAGAAAATAGAAATGTTCATTTTTCATGCGGTATCCAGTGAGAAAATACAGCACATGTCCAATGATTGAGGTGTTCGTCATTGGACGAGTATTTGTCCATATCGAACTCCAATGAACATCGTTTGAATATAGTATTCGTGGCATCAAGTACAAGTCATTGAAACCAATGTTGTTTTACGTTTATGACGCCGGTCCAACATTGATCCAGCAGTGGACGAACGTGTCGTGTTTACATGATATATGCTACATGTGTATCTGGCTGACTGTAATTGTGTCCCTTGAAGCCTGAAATAATTCTGTCGCGTGCAAATAATTGAAGATGTTTATTATGATTACTGCTCTCACACATGGGAATATGTCGTTTTAAATCGTGTAATCGTGTGATGTTCATTAATTAGTCTAAACTTTCACTGTTCAACTGTTCGGAGAGCCTCCGTGACCGAGAGGTAGCGTGCTGGCCTCATACCGCCAAGGATCGAATTGTGTATCCTGTGTCTGGAGGACATTGTCATCTGATTCATCTCACCGTCCTCAGGAAGTTATTCTAACCCAGCTTAGCCTATATGTGCACAAAGTTGGACTAAAACCCCAAATATTAATTAATTAATTAGTTAATTAGTTAATTAGTTAATTAATTAATTAATTAGTTAATTAATTAATTAATTAATTCATTCATTCATTCATTCATTCATTCATTCATTCATTCATTCATTCATTCATTCATTCATTCATTCATTCATTGTTCGGCGACATAGTTTATCCCTCTGAACTGACAATTAAGTAAAACACATCTGCGACACTGCCCCAACATTGACCCAGCATTGGCTGAATATATCGTGTTTGCTGGGCCATCACAAACCACGAAGTACATTAACCCTTGTACTAAACCGCTAAATTATATAATTAAAATCTTCATCAACTTGAAGTTTACCCTCATTGTATGGTGAAATGGGGTGGCTAAAATGTTAATATCGTCATTATATACATGTTATTAGATTTTGGAACCGTTTAGTAAATATGGACAATCATAGATTAACAAAACATATTTTTCAGTCCGACGCATTATTTTCGGTGACAGGTAAGCGCAATTGGTCGTACGACGTAAATTCAATTATTCAACACCTAAGGTTACCCGAAAATGTATTTGAAAACTTTGTCGCGTGTGATATTTTAAATGTAAAACATAAAACTTTTTTATGTCTGTCTAAAAATAAAAACTAATGTAAGCGTAAATAAATCTCGCACCGGCTTCCTGTAGCTAGTTTTCCTGCAGCAAACGATGAAATAACTATACATGAACAAATATGTGTGATTGAAAAGGTCAATTTATTATTGACAAATAACTATACTATTACATAACATATGTGTGATTGAAAAGGTCAATTTATTATTGACAAACACAACTACAAGTGTAAACATTGGACAATTCATAACTTGAAATCTATCACAACAATGTTACACAAAAAACACATATGAAGCTCATATTTACAATACAACACATATCATATAAAGATAATTAGAATGCTCCATTCTAAGCAAATATGTAAATCTTTAAAACAGGAAAAGGGGAGGGGTAAAAACCGCCACCAAGCATACAAATGCTGCCCCCCCCCCAAAGGTAAGACGGTGAAAAATGCTGTGATAATAAAACCTTGCACTGTTCCACATAATGCATCAACATACGGCAACCTGCTATATTGTCATTGGTGGTTGCATAACTACCTTGAAAAACCAGAGACCAGCAACCTGCTATAATTGTCTCTGATCTTCCACGACTACGCTTAAAGTACAATGCACTATATATACTATCTTAAACTATACAGGGACCGAGACTAGCAACCTGCTGTAATTGTCTAGAGCCGCCCATTCCAAATAATATGGTTACTATATAAGCTTTACACGATGGATACACACAAACAAGTAAGGACAGAGACCAGCAACCTGCTATAATTGTCTGTGTCCTTTTACAATAGAATGACAAAGTTAACATGAAGATTGATTGTTTTAGAGCAGAGATAAGCAACCTGCTATTACTATCTCAGCTCTTTCACAAGACCTGCCCACAAGGCATATACTTTAATTAGCATTTTATTGTGTGTGACTGGATCGTTGGAATTCTGATGTATCTTCTAAAAGCTCCAGATTTCCAACGACCCATAGCTTGAATTTTTAATTCTGAACACCCACTAGACGCCGCTGCTGTGGCGCCTCCTATTCTAAAAGAATGTCCCTTGTATTTGTTTGGAGAATATCCACTAGCGTTCAAAACCTTAGCTAACTGCTTCCCAAAGAATAGTTGTGATATAGGACCCCCATCCGGGAAGACAAACAATGGACCTTTTTTATGTGTTCTCACTTTTAAGTACTGTCCCATTAACGTTACTGGGCATATGTCTCTAGCTTGTTTTTGCAGTGCTAACGTAACCGGTCTGCGGGATTTATTGTGCTTGAAATTGAGAAGCGTAATTGCTAGCACTTTTCGCCCATTTTTCTTTACAAACTGCACATCTGATAATTGAACGACCAGCGATCTCGCATTTTTGGTAAAATTTTTTGTAGCGATTTCTGCAATGCGCAAAAGCCCGAAAAATGCGAGAGTGAACATTGTTTTTAACGCAATTTGAATATAAAGGGATTCGATCACCAAAGGAATGGCTTTGATCAATTTGTGCAGAATTTCCGCCGTTATTGGCAGCCGCCCATCTACTGAATTACACAGATTTTTTGCTCCTGTCAATAGTTTTTTTATTAAAAATGTATTAGCGGGGTCTGACCAACCAGATATTTTATGTACAAATGACACAGCGGACACATTTGAAATTATTGTACTTGGTGCAAATTTACACGATGTGAGATGAGCTACAAATGTAGCGATTATATTAGAATCTACAGGTCCCGCCGACCAAATGTGATCCTTGTAGTAAAGGTTCATAAATTCGTTAAAACGATTTAGATGTTTCTTGTATGCAACTTTGCTGGAAGGAGCTAATGATGCTGATAATAGCTTTTTCTTTATCTTAGCCAGTTTCTTGGGGATAGGTGTTCTGGAATTGTCGTTCCCTGTGATTCCAACCAGGGAGCCCATCTTTTGGCTTCCTGAAATTGAAAGCGCGATAACTTGTCAGCGATGACATTATGTTTTCCCTTCACATGTTTTGCTCTAAACAAAATATTATATCTCATACACTGTACGACAAAATGGCGCAACAGTTTCATTACTTTGGGACACTTACATGATTGTTTATTTATAATTGAAACGAGTGCTTCATTGTCTGTGAAAAACAAAACACAGTGATTTGCGAGTAAATTTCCCCAAATATCGACCAAAAGCATTATAGGAAAAAGCTCTAAACGTGTAATATCCCCCGATTCAAAAAACGTGCCCCAGTCACCAGCAAACCATTTTTTGCCAAAAACTCCTGCAAAACCAAGTACGCTAGATGCATCCGAATATAATTGTATGCTATCTGATGCAGTCCAGTTGTCTTGCAGAAAAATATGTTTGCCATTAAAAGATTCTGCAAATATTTGCCATGCCTGTAAATCGGCCCTAGCCGGGCTGTTCAAGGTCACATGATGATGTCTATATTGAATGCCGCAAGTCAGGTTGTACAACCTTCTCAAAAAAGCCCGACCAGGCACCACAACAGAGCATGCAAAAGATAGTAAACCTAAGAGTGATTGCAAATCTTTAAGCTTGATGGTTCGTTTTTTAGATGTGTTTCTCAAAAGTAACCTAATCTTATACAGTTTATCCTGGGGTAATCTCAGTTCTAAGGCCATGGTATCTACCTCGATGCCGTGAACGATACAACAGGTTGTTGGCAAAACTGTTTTCAAATGTTTTACGGGTAGCTGAATAACGTTGGCCAAAAGAAAAAAGGAGTCAAGACCATACTGGCACAGAGAAGAGTCACCTGGGCCGAAAAATATGAAATCGTCCAATATGTGAGTCATTCCAGCAATTTTAAAGTGTTCTAATAAAATCCATTGCAGTGATTTACTGAACTTTTCGAATGTTTGGCACGATGTACTACATCCCATCGGCAGTGATTTATCATAATAAAAATATTCGCCCAATTTACAGCCTAATAGATGATACTCCTTTGGGTGTACTGGGATAATTCTAAAGGCATCCTCTACATCTGCTTTAGCGATAAGAGTGCCATGACCAAATTGTTTGATCAAAGTGACTACATGATCTAAATTTTCATATTGAACTGCACAAAATTCAGTAGGTATAAAGGAATTGATGGAATTTCCTTTTGGATATGATAGATCCTGGATTAATCGAAATGAATTTTCTTGTTTTTTAGGAATTATACCCAATGGTGATATTCTAAAATTTTTAAAAGGCGGGGCAAGAAAGGGACCTGCCATTCTACCTTTTTTCCTGTGCAACACTAAAGTTTTCTTGAACCGATAGGTGATTCTTTGAGAATGAACTCTCTTCGGGACCGTCATAATGTAACGTGAACCCACCATTAAAACCTTCAATCAGTTCCTTTGTTTTGCAAGGATCATATTTTGCTAGCTGTAGCCAGCTGGCCAGATTTTTTGCCAGAATTGGGGTTGGTAGAGCGTGCTGGTTCGGAAGAGCTTTGGTTGGAGCGACATTTTCCACTCTGGTGTCTTTTACCACAGTGGGTACATGCATGTCTAAATTTACAGGCATTTTTTGTGCAATTTCCGTATGACTCGAATACGAAACATTGTCCGTTTTCAAAACGGGATTTTTGTGATTTTCCACTTGAGGGACGAAAAGTTTTAAAATTTTGTGATGTTCCGGCTTTGGAAAAATTGACCAGGGAAAAATATAGGTCCCAGTGCACCTGCTGAAAAGCAAGTTGATGGTGACTCATTTGTCGTCTAAATTGTTCGTACTCGATAAAAGTTTTGCCCCCGAAACGTTTGGCCGTTTCTCTAACAAATTTGCAATACTTCCACAACCCTGGAGCTAAATCTGGCCTGCCTTCGGACAAAACAGCTGCATATACTGTAAATGCGTCTGTCCATTGTTCAATGTTGTTAATTTCTTTTTTTGAATTTTGCGAAACGAGTTTGAAGGTATTGCCCCCTTTCAAATCTTTAAATTGGAAAGCAGACTCCTCCTTTTCTTTTGCCGAAAGCAGATCGGCAAAATTGACATATTCTAATTTCAAAATTTTTCTTTTAATTTTGTTAGATAGATCTGAGCCTAAAGGACTAGAGATACAATTGTAAGATGAACTCTCACCGGTCCCCTCTTCGTCACTGTCTGAATCAGACTCAGAGTTCATATCAACGTCGCTATCTAAAGCCTCTAAACTAGGCTGAAAATCAGTATTTTTAGCACTAGGCGCAGGAAGCAGTCTCCCTGAGCTCTCCAAGCTCTGCAGTACTGCTGATGTTATTTTGGTGGCAATGTCCTGCGTGGCAAATGGCGTAATAGCAGTGGCAGACTCAGATTCAATTGGTAATTCTTTGTTTGATTTTTTTGTTTTTCTCTTTGTTGTCCTGTATAAACAATAAATATCTTTTTAATTGCAAATTATTATTAATAGTCGCCTCGACACTGATATTTGACAACTAACAATTACTTACATAACAACATCTGTCCCGCTTATATTTTGCGGAAAGACTATAATCGTCAATAAATGCTTTTGGCAAATCGTTGTTAAATACCAAACAGTCGTCAGCTAAAACAGACGAAAAACTGTAAAAACCAATTAGCCTTCAATAACTGATTGTAAAAATGCTGAGCGATCACGATCGTTACTATACATTTTGTGACAGCAGTGTTCAAATACAAAACGGAAAGCACAACAGTCCTCAGCCGTATAATAATGGTGCTTATCCTATAATTATTTGAAAATACTGCATGAAAAGCATATCATTATTGCAGATGTATTCGTCAACCATAAATTGTTTGAAAAAAACAAACAGATAACAGTCCTCAGCTTAACCTGAAGAAAAACTGTACTAAGTTTGAAAAAAAATAACAAAAATAAAAAAAAAATAAAACATTCCCCAGCTCAACCTGAGGAAAAACTGTATTGCATTGAAATACACCTAAAACAGTCCTCAGCTCAACCAGAGGAAAAACTGTACTGTATTAAAAGATACATAAAACAGCCCTCAGCTCAACCTGAGGAAAAACTGTACTAAGTTAAAACACACATAAAACAGCCCTCAGCTCAACCTGAAGAAAAACTGTATTGCATTGAAATACCCCTAAAACAGTCCTCAGCTCAACCAGAGGAAAAACTGTACTGTATTAAAAGACGCATAAAACAGCCCTCAGCTCAACCAGAGGAAAAACTGTACTGAGTTAAAACACACATAAAACAGCCCTCAGCTCAACCTGAAGAAAAACTGTTCTGAAATAAAACACACATAAAACAGTCCTCAGCTTAATCCTGAAGAAAAACTGTACTAAGTTAAAACACAGCTAAAACAGTCCTCAGCTCAACCGGAGAAAAAACTGTACTAACTTGTGTGATGTGTGTAATTTCTATACAGTGCCATGATTCTTTTTATCAAAAAATATAATATTATTTACTGTTGAAATAAATGTCATGAATTATTTTTTCGTCAATTGATAAATCTATACATTATCGAGGCACATCATATACCGAGCACAAATCGTGCTGCAACCCAGTGCGTAATCTACAATTACACCCCATAATCTGAGGCAAAAATAATTTGGTAATTACCCTGTTAATAAGACCGGTTTGAAATAATGAATTTTATTCTGACATAATGATTCGCATAGTTGCACCTCTAATGGATCTAAAATATCTTTTTGTGCCTAATTCGTTGAGATGTGTGCCATCCTGATCGAGCAACTTCGACCAATTGTTCATTATTCGTACATGACACCACACATTCAATTTTGGAAAAAATGAGCACAAAAAGTCAATTTCACTGTTTACATTATCCACCAGATTATTGTAGTTTGACCTTAACAGAAAGCGTGAAGAAATTGCTTGTGTTCTGTATAACAATTTACAAATAGTCACAGAATGCACACCTTGTTCATTCACTAAATCTCTTCCTAAATTTATAATTTGACGAGCTAACTGAACAGGTTGAACCGCTTCTGAGTTCAAATCGTTGCCTCCGATTTGAATAATCACTGAGCTACCTCTCAGTGAAAGATGACTAATATTTGTCCGTAGCCTGTTCACTGTAGCTCCCGACCATCCCAACAATTTTGGTTGAACTGCATAATTGTCATTTAAATTCAATGAGCCGTCAGGTGAATAGCGCCGTGCATGATACCCCAGTCTCTTTATGAAGCTATGACCCAACACATAAACTGACCTGCGACGCTTGTGCGGGTTACTTTGCTCCATCTCAGCCTCGCTGTCTTGATCTAACAGCGTCGGCGCACATACACTGCTGGCACTAGACACGGTGGCACTGGGCGAGGGTATGAGTGAACCCTAGCACCCGAAGGGTGCTGAGAGTGGGATTAAGGCATTCGAAGCTTGTATGAAAGCTTTCTCTTAGCCTATCCAAATATTTCATTAGTATATAATACTCATTTAGAAAATGTCTGGTTGGCAAGGGAGGCAAGGAACCTGGAAACAGAAGCATTTTAGAATTTAATTAATTTTGATGCGCCCTCGGCGAACAGAGGGTCGCGGTGGTCTAAATGAGGTGTTGAATCAGCCGGTAGCTACCCTGTATCTCGTGTCTTAACTCTTGAAATCTGGATGGAAAAGGCCGATAAAGTTTTAGTTTTGACAGATCCTTTAAATGAACATTTGAGACATTTCTTTTATTAAACCTATGCCTCTCGTGTACACTTAAGTTCACTTAGTATGTTTGACATACTTAAAATTGCGTTCTGAATTTTGGATCAAATGTGATCAATTTACCTCGTGTTGTTTGCCTGACTGTCTGTGTGCCATCGCCATACTCCCGCATACCCTGAGAAAGAACGTCAGAGTTATGTAATTCCATTGAATTTGGGTGGAATGGTCTAAAAGGTGTCTAAAGTTGATAATTTGATAAATAGAAAGTTCCTAGAAGCGTGTCATCTTAATTGTGAAATTAAGAAAGTTCGCTTGTTCTCTTTTCAGAGCCACCAGGGGATTTAAACCCTTGCTTTCACTCACCATGACAGCAAGGGTTTATATCTGTAATGTTTGCCTCCTCGGCACACTGTATACCTTTTTATTTTGCTATATTCGTGTATAAAGTGACATTGTAGGCCAAATTGGCCCGGCATATTATACTGTTAATGACCATGATATGTATGTTTATGTTGTGTTTGTATATATGCATGTCACTATAATAAATAAATACTTACTATTAATTTTTTTTATTTTATATATTTAGTTTATTTCATTTATTATTTTAATTTTATTTATAATATTTATTATATTTATTATATTTATTATATTTATTTTATATATTTTATTTATTTTATTTATTTTATTTATTTTGTTTATTTTGTTATTTTGTTTATTTTATTTATTTATTTTATTTATTTTATTAATTTGATTAATTTCACTTATTTTATTTATTTTATTTATTTTATTTATTTTATCCTATTTATTCATTTTATTAATTTATAAATTTTATTTATTTTATTTATTTTATTCATTTTATTTATTTTATCCATTTTATTCATTTTATTCATTTAAATATTTTGTTTCGCTGTTTAGCTGTATAGTCGTTTAGTTGTTCAACTGTTTAGCTGTTTAGTTTATAAGTTTATTCTTTTATTTTTATTTTTATTTTTTTACACAATCCTACTGTGTGATGGAATAACGTTTTCTGAGGGTACTGTATGTAAACTATTTCACTGTATTTTATATATTAATTTATGCTATTCTTTCAGAAGATGATGGTCTCGATGGGGATGTACCTACACCATCAACTACAGCCGCCAGATCTCTGCCAGATAGTAAGTCACTGACTGACTGACTGACTGACTGACTGACTGACTGACTGACTGACTGACTAGCTGACTGACTGACTGACTGACTGACCGACCGACCGACCGACCGACCGACCCACCCACCTCCCTCTCTCCCACCTCCCTCCCTCCCTTCTACAATGTTAACTACAATGTTATGCCATGTGTAACTTGATCGTGTTAGAAAACAGAAATGTTCATTTTTCATGCGGTATCCAGTGAGAAAATACAGCACATGTCCAATGATTGAGGTGTTCGTCATTGGACGAGTATTTGTCCATATCGAACTCCAATGAACATCGTTTGAATATAGTATTCGTGGCATCAAGTACAAGTCATTGAAGCCAATGTTGTTTTACGTTTATGACGCCGGTCCAACATTGATCCAGCAGTGGACGAACGTGTCGTGTTTACATGATATATGCTACATGTGTATCTGGCTGACTGTAATTGTGTCCCTTGAAGCCTGAAATAATTTTGTCGCGTGCAAATAATTGAAGATGTTTATTATGATTACTGCTCTCACACATGGGAATATGTCGTTTTAAATCGTGTAATCGTGTGATGTTCATTAATTAGTCTAAACCTTCACTGTTTAACTGTTCGGAGAGCCTCCGTGACCGAGAGGTAGCGTGCTGGCCTCATACCGCCAAGGATCGAATTGTGTATCCTGTGTCTGGAGGACATTGTCATCTGATTCATCTCACCGTCGTCAGGAAGTTATTCTAACCCAGCTTAGCCTATATGTGCACAAAGTTGGACTAAAACCCCAAATATTAAATGAATAAATAATTAATTAATTAATTAATTAATTAATTAATTAATTAATTAATTAATTAATTAATTAATTAATTAATTAATTAATTAATTAATTAATTAATTAATTAGTTAATTAATTAATTAATTAAATTATTAATTAATTAATTAATTAATTAATTAATTAATTAATTAATTAATTAATTAATTAATTAATTAATTAATTAATTAATTAATTAATTAATTAATTAATTAATTAATTAATTAATTAATTATTTAATTAATTAATTAATTAATTAATTAATTAATTCATTCATTCATTCATTCATTCATTCATTCATTCATTCATTCATTCATTCATTCATTCATTCATTCATTCATTCATTCATTCATTGTTCGCCGACATAATTTATCCCTCTGAAGCCTAACTGACAATCAAGTAAAACACATCTGCGACACTGCCCCAACATTGACCCAACATTGGCTGGATATATCGTATTTGCCGGGCCATCACAAACCACGAAGTACATTAACCCTTGTACTAAACCGCTAAATTATATAATTTAAATCTTCATCAACTTGAAGTTTTGTCTTGCTACCGCGACCGACAACTTCAAGTGGTGGTTTAAAATTACTCATATTTGTTTAATTTGAGACCAAACATTTGCAAATATTGATATTTAAACACACATTGCGTTCCAAATATCAGCTCCTCTGGCATTTCACAAATTTTCGGTGGTTCTTCGAAACTTAGTGATGTATAATATTTAGGCAGGTAATGTTAAAGTGGCAATGTTTCTATTTTCAGTAAATCATGACAGTTTGACTATAGAGGACGGGAAGGTAAATATCACCTTAATCTCGCATTAGTCTAAATATCATTTATGTTATTTATTGATAATGGCCGTAGACCCATAACATAGGTATTGCATAGCTACGCCTGTATATATACGGTTTCAAGAAGATTTTAAACATTTTAATCATATATCACTAAAAAGGATAATATAGTTTGTGGTGGGTGCTCAGTTAGTCAAATAGCTCAATTTAGAAGATGTATATTTTCAAAAAATAGAAATATTTTTCATCTTATGAAGCGCAATATTGCGTGAGAATGAAAAATAGAAACAAAGATTTCAGCTAGATAAGGGTTAAGACTATGACATAACTAAATTATGATAGATTCGTAGATCTGAATATGCGCCACTAATCTGTCGAATTGCGTCCTTTCTTCTTGACTGAATTATGAAATCTGTTTTTCTGTTCGTTTCCACCACAGGATGCGACCAACATAGACACCATGTTTTTCCCAGAGGACCCCTCGTTACGTATCGATTACGTCATCACGTACGTGGATACAGAAGACGCCAAGAAAGAGCAAAAACGGGTGATATTTCAAAAGAACTTGGAGGAGGAGGGTCTTTCTATAGACATCCGCGACAAGTCTGTGAGTAGTCATTGCCAGCCTGTGCAGACAGACCTGACAAGTCATTACTGCCAGTGTAGACAGACCTGACAAGTCATTGCTGCCTGTGTAGACAAACCTGACAAGTCATTGCCTGGCAGTGTAGACATACCTGACAATCATCGACTGCCAGTGTAGACAGAACTGACAAGTCATTGCCAGCCAGTGTTGGCATACCTGACAAGTCATTTCCTGCCACTGTAGACAGACCTGACAAGTCATTGCCAGCCAGTGTAGACAGACCTAACAAGTCATTGCCTGCCAGTGTAGACAGACCTGACAAGTCATTGCCTGTCAGTGTAGACAGACCTGACAAGTCATTGCCTGCCAGTGTAGACAGACCTGACAAGTCATTGCCTGCCAGTGTAGACAGACCAGACAAGTCATTGCCAGTCAGTGTAGACATACCAGACAACTCATTGCCTGCCAGTGTAGACAGACATGACAAGTTATTGCCAGCGAGTGTAGACAGACCTGACAAGTCATTGCCTGCCAGTGTAGACAGACCAGACAAGTCATTGCCAGTCAGTGTAGACATACCTGACAAGTCATTGTCTGCCAGTGTAGACAGACCTGGCAAGTCATTGCCAGACCGCATAGACAGACCTGGCAAGTCATTGCTGCCAGAGTAGACATACCAGACAAGTCATTGCCTGCCAGTGTAGACAGACATGACAAATCTACATGTCAGACAGACCTGACAAGTCATTGCCTGCCAGTGTAGACAGACCTGACAAGTCATTGCCTGCCAGTGTAGACAGACCTGACAAGTCATTCCCTGCCAGTGTAGACAGACCTGACAAGTCATTGCCTGCCAGTGTAGACAGACCTGACACGTCATTGCCTGCCAGTGTAGACAGACCTGACAGGTCATTGCCTGCCAGTGTAGACCGACCTGACAAGTCATTGCCTGCCAGTGTAGACAGACCTGACAAGTCATTGCCTGCCAGTGTAGACAGACCTGACAAGTCATTGGCAGCCAGTGTAGACAGACCTGGCTAGTCATTGCCTGCCAGTGTAGACAGACCTGACAAGTCATTGCCTGCCAGTGTAGACAGACCTGACAAGTTATTGCCTGCCAGTGTAGACATACCAGACAAGTCATTGCCTGCCAGTGTAGACAGACATGACAAATCTACCTGTCAGTGTAGACAGACCTGACAAGTCATTGCCTGCCAGTGTAGACAGACCTGACAAGTCATTGCCTGCCAGTGTAGACAGACCTGACAAGTCATTGCCTGCCAGTGTAGACATACCTGACAAGTCATTGCCTGTCAGTGTAGACAGACCAGACAAGTCACTGCCTGCCAGTGTAGACTGACCTGACAAGTCATTGCCTGCCAGTGTAGACAGACATGACAAATCTACCTGTCAGTGTAGACAGACCTGACAAGTCATTGCCTGCCAGTGTAGACATACCAGACAAGTCATTGCCTGCCAGTGTAGACATAACTGACAAGTCATTGCCTGTCAGTGTAGACAGACCAGACAAGTCATTGCCTGTGTAGACAGACATGGCAAATCTACCTGTCAGTGTAGACAGACCTGACAAGTCATTGCCTGCCAGTGTAGACATACCTGACAAGTCATTGCCTGCCAGTGTAAACATACCTGACAAGTCATTGCCTGTCAGTGTAGACCGACCTGACAAGTCATTGCCTGCCACTGTAGACATACCTGACAAGTCATTGCCTGCCAGTGTAGACATACCTGACAAGTCATTGCCTGCTAGTGTAGACCGACCTGACAAGTCATTGCCTGCCACTGTAGACAGAGCTGGTAAAGGTGATTTGTTGTAAAAATCAGATAAAATAGGTGATGACCTATTTAACTATTTTCAGTTTCAACTCTTTTTAAGCTTGTCAACATTTGACCGTTCACTCTGAACATGGATTTAAAATTAGTCTTACTTGTTATTTTCTGCTTTCAGCAATCTGTAGAGGGGGAGACATACTATATGCTGATCAACGGGTCTTGGGAATCTCTCATCACAGCCGCCTCTCTCATGAACATGAAGAAGAGACTCAGAATGCCAAAGGTAAACCAGCAAACACCAGACATTCAAACAATGAGGGTTTTATGTCGGGCCAGCGTCGCAGACGTTGGGCCAACACAAAACCAACATGTTTAAGTTTCTGGTGGTGCTTGCTGGGTATGATCTATTACTGGCAATATCCAGCAAACGCGAGATATTAAAACATTGCTATTTTATTGTTGGCCCATCGCCTTCGATGCCGGCCAAACATTAAAATAGCATTGACTCAACGTCTGCTGTTGTTTGGGTACCTACACATGGTCATGTCACATCTCCGCCTTGGAGATGAATGTGTATATCTTACAATATGTAATATGACGCCATTACCATGATAACCTCTCAAAAATCAAATTATTTGATAAGCTGACCATGTACCACAAGCTGACCATGTACCACAAAATATTTGATTTCTTTCAGTGACATTTTATTAGGTCTCCCCTCTGTACACATAGGTGGGGACATACTGCTTTACCCCTGTCCGCTCAGTCTGTCACTCTGTGCAACTCGGTCTGTGAGTCTGTCTCACATTCATTTCTCTCCAGCGCAGGTGGTCAAACACGAGACGCTGACCCAATGTTGGGCTAGTGTTGGCCCACCGTCTACGACGCTGAGCCAACATTAGCCCAGTATTGGGTTACTGTGTCGTGTTTGGCGCAACGCTGAATGTGGGCCAGTGTCACAGACGGCGGGCCAACATTAACCAGCTTTGGTTCAAAGCATCGTGCCCGTACCGCCAGCATGCAAGTACCGGTAGCATGACGTACTGACTAGGGCTGAATGGATACTGGCCAGCACTGGCGACGCTGGCCCAACATTTAACAGACATTGGATCGGTGTAGGCTTGTAATCGCCGCCAGCAGTAAGCATTACCAGACCAGCTGCTATTCCCAGCAAACACAAAACATTTGTATAACATTTGTACAACGTCAGCCCAACCCCTTCGACGTTGGTCCAACATTGTACAAATGTTAGAAAAAATTATGTTTTGTGTTTACTGGGTTGAACGCAGCCCAGCAAACACGAGGCGTTGAACCAGTGCTGATTTGTTGCTGTGCCAGCGTCGCAGACGGTGGGCCAGCATTGGACCAGCATTGGGTCAACGTCGAGTTTGCTGGGAGTGTTGACAAGTGTTTCGCACCAAAACGAAAAATAAATTCCGCTTAATACATAGTCTCTACTGTACACAGGAGCCATTTAATAACAATAATTACGAAAGCCATTGACACTACATCTATCAGCTATCAACATTATGGTTATTCTGTTGGAGGGGAGACATCTTCAGTTTTTTGAGACCCTTCTAGTTTGGTTTGAAACCATCCTGAAACGTATATAGATACAGAGTATAGGGCGAAAGACATGGGTTCAAAATGGGTGTCATCAATGGGTGTCATCAGATACATCCATAACATCTATAACTGCATACCATGAAATTCAACTTGTATTTTTGGAGAAATTCGTGCAATGCGCGCATGCTGGGTTTTATACAAATATAATGGACATTTAAAAAATGATTCTCAGCAGCAACATTTAAACTATGCATTTATCTGTGTCAAACACATGCCATATGCTGTAAAAACTGCATCCATGACCCCTCTAGTTATTATTCTTGGGGTGTTCTGTTCACTCATTCCCCCATCGTTCTCACACAGCAGATTCACTGACGTTGAGAGTTAACCCTTGTCCTGCTACGTTCGTATAATTATATGTTATTCAAGCAGATTTTAAAACAAATAATATGTCAGTGAAATGGTTAATATAGTTTGTAGTAGATGCTCATTTAGTCAAATAGTTCAATTTAGAAGATGTATATTTTCAAACAATAACACTATTTTCGTCATTTGAAACTGGATATTGCGGTAGCAATTCCAGCTTCAAATGACGAAAATACATCACAAACAATTCAGCTTGACAAATATTAGGCATTCTTGTTTTCTTAATAAATACAGAAATTTAAATCTAAATTTCATGTTCTCATATCACAACATCAATAATATGTAGGCCTACTGTTATAATATTCAATATTTTCATTCACGCTGCCTTCCGACTCCCAATGATGTCTCAGGGGGCCCATACATCTGACCAGCAAGTAGGCTTACTAAATATTTCAATTGTATTGTTTTACTTTAATCATTGTCCTGCTGAATTGTGCGCTTTTTATTTTTCAGTAATTTAAAGCCGGAATTGCTAACGCAACTTCCAGCTTCAAGTGATAAAAAATAACGCAATTTGTGCAAATTAGCCATATCCCAAATTTAATTATTTAAATAATTTAGTATCTGTCACAAATTATTTATATTAATTATTGTAACATTTTAATCGGTTTAAAATTTCCTTTAATCCGTATATATAGGTCCCAGCAGCACAGAGGTTAACATGTTCAGGCACCTTTCGTAATATCCTGGATATATCCTAGCTGTCCGTGGTAGCCTACCCCTCACCCGCTTAAGTGTTGTAAATTACGTCACCTTCTTGACATGGCGTCAATAGAATATATTATACTAGACGTGCATTTTTTTTTGGCATTGGCAAATTTGATGTCAATATTAGTGCTGTGATAAAACAGTTGGCAGTTTACCCCTTTTACCACCAAATTGTATATCCCAATGTTTTGGGAGAAAACAGTTTCTTAGTAAATTAATTAGCCTGTACAGTTAGGGCGTTTTATTGAACCTTGAATATACAGTACATGCCATTTTCATACCAAAATTGATAAAAAACACCCTTTGGATGAATATATATCGGCTAAATGTACTTCTTGTGCCCGACACAGTCTAACATGCTGAACACGATGAGCGCCCCCTCCAGTGGTTGAAATGTTCATTGATATTATGTTTCACTAATTTGATTTCGAAATTGTACCGATAAAGCAGTTAGACTGCATGTAACTCTTCTGCATCTCCCCTTGGCCAGTTAGGGACGATGCTCTTCTGCTACCAAAGCCAATTTTGCGAGCTGAATACCACAGCAAATTTCTCTGAAAGGTTCCCCTAAACCCCCAGATGAAACACAACAAACATCCAGACATCTCAGCGTACCGCGTTTTGTCCAAGCTTTTATTTTTGAATTGTGAAATGCCCATAACCATTTCATTTGTACGATTTTTCGTTATATCACTAGATATAGTAAAAGTGCACTGTTTCCTTTCAAGTTCTCGCTAAATATTTTGTATTTGTTGTAAGCTACATGTGTGTAAATCTACATACTTATGATATAATGCATTGTACGTCTCTCACCATAATGGACACAATACATTATGAAGCAGATAGCTGTCATGCTGAATCTGCTGCTTTGTTGTATCTGCATTTTTATTGAATTCGAATTGAAGCATTCTAAACGTATGACATGTATTTAATTGTGTACCTCTATTTTTCAGGATATTGAGGAGTCACCTCCTTGCTGTGAATGTCACAGTGCTTTTGCTGTTTCTGAAAACATCATTCCTGAGGAAGACGACTACTTCACGGCTACATTCTCATCCAACTCCCTGGAAATGTAGGTCAATCGTCTCTGTCCTCCACAAAAGCCTGATTGGTCGAGCTAGATATCTCGACCAATCAGATATCTAGCAACTTAGGTTACTTTGAAAATTCCCACACATACTCTTTTTCGTAGCCACATCTCCTACGAACTCCCTGGAAGTAAATATGAATCGTTTCTATGGACCAGGCCTCAGTTTCATATATGAAGTAGCACATTAGGATAGCACCAGAAAGATAATAATAATAAGAGCCTCATTACACTTGTGTTTTCTCTATAGGTTTGAAATTGACATGGACAGAAAGGAGTTATTCTTCACAAATTCGGAACGCAGCTTGATTCTCAAAAACATTTTAGATAGAACAGCGTTCACACCGAAAAATGCCCAAGAGATTCGTTTTGGTAAGTATTCTTTATTATCATAAACTCTGCTGTGGTTTGTTTATTAACTTTGTTTTTGAAATTGTGTCTCGTTGACGCGATCCACAACCTCAAGTGAGTGAAAATGATTCATATTTGAGAAAATGGAGGTCAACTATTTCAAATCTTGCTGATTGATGTCGCGTTTTACTTTTAACATGTTTAAAAACTGACATTTAATGTGATAATAAAAAGATGAAAAAACATTATTGTGGGAATATCATAGGACTCTCTTTAGTTTCATTATGTATAGAACCAAACGAGTGCTTAATTTCCTTCTGATGTGGTCAATTCTCATATCTGTCCTCATATTTGCCCCCATATAACCCCCCAGTTCAGAGATTAAAATCCCTTCCTTATTTCACAGTATGTTTTTGCTTTCATATACAGGTATAACAAAACTGATAAATGACGGTGTCTACTCATCTGCCTATCCGATACACGAGGTTAGTTTCTTATTAGTCACAACCTGTCAACTACCGATATTGGCTATTTTGCCTATTTCGCAGTGATAAATTCACATCTCCAACACGCCAATATCCTTTTTTATTATTACAACAATTAGGGTACTCTGATATGATCACTGGCTGTTTTTGAGTCGTACCTGGCATATTGCTTCCGAGTGAATAAAAACTAAAAACAATCGGTTATATGAGTATGAATCAAATGAAAATTACATGTGTGGTACCTGGTATATTGGTTACAACCAATAATTGGTAACAACCATTGAATGAAAAGTAGATGTAAATATACATACTTAGTTCCCAAGGAGATCAACTGGTGTATCATCTCTTACGTTGTAAAGTGGCATATGCAGTCACTTAAAGAGCATAAAGAAATAAAAATTATGCAAATGGAATTACTTGTGTACATATATTATTATTTTTATTATGTGTAGAAAATAAGCCTACTGAAATAGGGGGAATACCCTTAGAAAATGCTATTTAGTGAAAACCCCACTGAAGGTCAACCGTCCTTATTTGGTTATTTTGTTGGTCTGTAACAATCTTATTTTCAAACATTCCACAGCCTGGATGATGCG
>OZ024907.1:20488686-20513686 GCA_964017125.1 Flabesymbios commensalis | reverse complement strand
AGCAAGCAAGCAAGCAAGCAAGCAAATAAATCGGCGCTTAAAGAGTTAAACGCCTAAAGGGTTGAATACACATGTTCTCTTATCTTATATCTGGTGACTGCCTTATATAACATATTATAATAGTGGTGAGAACCAGTATGGTTGTCTGTAACAGGAAACCTTATACATGTTATACAGCCGTGTGTCATCTAAAAAAACCCACAGCAATCAGCTTCATCATAGCATATTTAAAAAAAGCCAATGTATAGGGCCTAATATATACCTCTTTAATGCTAACCTTGTTTATGCAACGATAAAAAACGACATACGGAACTTTTAAAGACGCAATAACATTATTACATTTTTTCAAAGTTTTTTAACGTACTGTTCATATGTTCGGGATAATAACAATCGTTTCGTATTTTATTTGTCAATTACGTACATGCATGGTTAACCCTATAATAATACACTACTACTGTTGCCACGTCACAGTAGTTTGGCCATATACAAAATGTTTATAGTAACCGTGTGACATGCATGGTGCATTCTATATCATTAATATGGCATAACCCTTTCAGTGCGGGTAACGTCTTTAGACGTCAGTATCTGACGTCTATAGACGTCAGATACTGACGTCTAAAGTCGATTCCTACACTGAAAGAATAAAAAAATATAATGACCGTAGACCCATAACATGGGTATTCAAATGAAAGAGAAAGAGCTAACTAAGAAATTTTTGACGACTTCATATTGTAAAAACCCTTTGGTCTCCATCACTATAAAAACTATTTCAGCGTAAGATATTGTGTAACTTTTGTATGAGATGTGTACTATTTACTTGATTTGTTTTGTTTCCAGCGCCTGTATGAGGGGTGGGCCAGACCCGGCAGATGGTACTGTTATCA
Source organism: Flabesymbios commensalis (assembly GCA_964017125.1). Lineage (NCBI taxonomy): Eukaryota > Metazoa > Annelida > Polychaeta > Terebellida > Flabelligeridae > Flabesymbios > Flabesymbios commensalis. The sequence continues at coordinate 20,512,802 of OZ024907.1, read as the reverse complement.
ACCACTGGATCTGATCAGGTGAAACTCTATAGTAAAACACATCTCAGAGGCCATCAGGGTCAGGGGCCTGTATCAGTTTGTTTTTCAACGTAGTAACCCTTCACCTGCCAGCGACGCGCTCATAATATTTCACATTAAGATGTTCTCAACCCGTAAAGAGTCAACACCTTAATCTTCTTTATTAGCAGGGGAAATCCCAGTTATTCAGAATGAAATGAGTGTTTAAACATCAGGATTTGAAAATCTTTAGTTGCAAATTAAACAAATATAAGTAATTTTTACCCACTTGAAGTTGTGGATCGCGGTTGCGAGACACAACTTCCAGTGGGTAAAAATTTAACTGTTATTAGGTATTAAAAATGTAAATATTTCTGTTCATTCGTAACTGTAATTCCAAATTTGACGGAATACAACCTTTATACAAGATATTCAGGACTCGAGCCGTTAATGTCAATGTTTTATTTAAATTGTCACTTTGTTTAATTCAAATTGCAATCAATATGTATCGATCTCTCTCAACGGATTTGCTATAATTTGAGGAAGTCATCACCATGACGCAGTTTAAGACAAGGGCTCGTTTGACTGAACATGTCGCTAGATTTGTACATAATCTTTTTATTTTATTACCAACATGGTGTTAGATGTCTAAATTGATTATTATATTTGAGTGTACATGTATGTACATGGTATATTGTATGTTATTGTACGTAATTGTTATTGTACGTTAGCACTGTACATCAATGTATTATAACTCAAACCTTTCAGTGCTGGTATCTGACTTTAGACATAAGAATCTGACGTCAAAAGTCGATACGTAGAATTCTGACGTCTGAAGTCGATCCCCTCACTGAAAACGTAAAATATTTTTATTGGCCCTGGACCCATAATATAGGTATTCAAATGAAGCGGAAAGAGCTAACTAAAACGCTTTTAAGAGTTATTGAAGTCTAGCCTCAATCCGATATAATGAGATCATAAATTTGCTTTCATTTGATTTGACTTGTGCGTTTTTTAACAGAAAGTATTTTGGCGAGAAGATAGCCATCTACTTTTGCTGGCTGGGTTTTTACACCACTATGCTCGTCCCCGCCGCCATTGTTGGTGTGTTAGCCTTCATCTACGGCTGTGCCACTCTGTTTGACGACATCCCCAGGTAAGAAATAACAAATATCGGGAATAATGTCAATATTCACGACAAAAGGACAGTCTGGTAATTTGATAGGCGACTTGGGATATTTGAGAAGGGCTTTAAATTAAACCCTATACAGCTATTCAATTTAAATTTCAGTCACTTGAAGTTGTATCTCGCTACCGCGATCCACAACTTCAAGTGACCGAAAATTTATGTAATTTGTGAAATTTAAGTTTCAACATATATCAGTGTTTGAGTATTTGAGACTTATATTATAGGTGATAATTAAAGCATACTGTGGCCGACATCAGCGCTCTAGGGGTTGACATATTCATTTTGTACGACTAAACGCAAATAAATGGCAATAATCACAACATTGTACTTAATTGCTATCACAACATACTGTGTTGTTTGATGTGATATGCGACATATTGCTAACAATAAATGAAATATTTGTTTCAATTTAACACCTGAGCTCTGTCATTCCTATTAAGTAACAAAATAGTACCCTTCGAAATCTGTGATTTTCTTTTCTTATAGAAATGATTATAATCAAACGCTTAGAGTCATGATTGGCGATTAAACTTGAAATTGTCTGGGCTTGTGTGATTATTAACCCTTGTTTCAAGACAAAATAAAATGTCATTGAATTCCATAGAATAGTTCGTTATACAACATGTCATAGATGCTCAGTCAACTAAATGACTCTATTTTGCAAATATGGCTATTTATAGAGAGAAAGAGACATACGCTTCAACATTTGAAGCTGGAATTTGCGTCAGCAATTCCTCCTTCAAATGATAGGCCTTACTCCGCAGGAAAACCGAGCTCTGAGGCTCTTGTGTTTTTTGTTTCCAGTGAGGATATTTGTAACGCTAACACGACCATTATGTGCCCAGTCTGTGACAAGGAGAGCTGCCATCTGTGGAAGTTAAAGGACAGCTGTATCTACTCCAGACTCACTTACCTGTTTGATAACTATGCCACGGTGGCGTTTGCCGCGTTCATGGCGATATGGTGTAAGTAAAAGAAAATATGTAGGCCTATTCTAGCCTGGATAATTCATTTTTTTCAAAATCCATCAGTTCAAATACTCAATAAAGAATCCTGTCTTTTAGTTAACTAATAACGGTTACTGAATAATGAATGAGTAAAAAAAAAACGATTTTAAAAATTTAAAATTAAATAAATAAGTGTATTTCAGATAAACATGGTAAAGTGTCGATGTCAATGAAAATAAGGTTTTTTATTTTATTTATTATCAAATCTAATATTCTAGTAAACTGAATTATTATTATTATACACTATTAATAATAATTATTTTGTATAGCCACGATGTTCTTGGAGTTTTGGAAACGAAAGCAGAATGAAAATGAATTCGAATGGGATGTCGCTGATTTTGAGCTCGAAGAGGTACGCATTTTGTACAATTCACTTGTAATGATATGTTTATGGGCGGCTCTAGGGTGTGGAGAGGAGCGGCACCCCACCCTTATTTTTCGATAAATACTTAGAAAAGGCCCCTAAATTGACCTAAATTTACTAAAATAATCTTGGAGGCAAGTGCCCAAAAACCCCGGCGCCGCCTTTTAACTGAATTCGCCACTGTATTTTTAATTATTTATTACAACAGTAAATGCAAAATTATATAATTTAAAACAACTATGTGGGCGGTATAATAATTTTCATTGAAAGCAGGTTATATTTTTGCAAATGTAGGTATACAGTGACATGTAGATAAAGCTCCTTTCATTATATAAAATCTAGTTATTTTAAATAATTTGACGGAAAATGTCGGGAATCTCTGAAAAAAACTTTTTTTTTAAATTTCCGACAACGGCTATCGATATAACTTCTGCACAATACATTTTACAGAGAATGAGGCCAGAATTTGAGTTCAAAGTCACAAAGAAGAAAGTGAATCCCATAACGCAGGTAAGAATGGATAGTGAACCTGCTCATGAATATCATTACTTTGGAAATGAAATATTTGGAAATGGAAATGAAATGAAATATTGGAAACTTGGAATGAAATATTTCAATATAAACAAAAAGAGCAAAGGTTTTTTTTAATTTGTAATCATCATAAATGTCTTAGTCAGCTCTTTCCGCTTCATTTGAATACCTATGCTATGGGTCTACGCGATATTATATATTTATGACGTCTATAGTCGGTACACGCGCTGAAAGGGTTAAACTGGTAGATCCACCCTCTCAACTCTAAAGGAACAATATGAAATTAGCGCATTTAAGTATACACACGTACTGTGCCTTTTATTTAAAGGATCCATTTTTAGGTGAAATCACTGCATTTGTGTATTGTTATTAGCTTACAAAATATCTTTCTTTTGAATTTTTTTTCTTCAACTAAATGTTACTTGCACTGCTACATATAATGTGTTTTTTTTCCAGGCACAAGAACCTTACATGACCAGTATGAGTAAATGTCTGCGAGGTCTTACAGCCTACAGTGTCGTCTTGTTTATGGTAAGTTAAGAGTGCGAGACATTTTGAAGAAAAATGAATTCACAGTGTGATAGCATTGAACCCGGGCTTTGAACAACCCAATCTCTGACTTTAAACTGTTAGCCCGTGCTAGAAACATCCAATACAACTTGTATTACTAATGTTATTAATTGTGAAATCATTGTCGATTTATTTGATATAGAAAGAGATTCCGTCGTATCTTTAGTATATAAATTACGGATAGGCCTACATTTATCAAATCAGAGGAAAATTCGGAAATAATCGTAATGAAACAGAAACAGCCAGGAATCAAAAGATGCAAAATCATGGAAAACATTTTAGTTAGTAGTGTGGAAATTTGTACATTATATGTGTACCGTATTCCCACCCATGCTGCTATGATACTGCGATTGACAAATATGATGAGAATATAGTGGGGTAGTATTCACATTTCTATGTGTAATCCGTTTCTAACATAACACTGCTGTGCAAAGATTAATTTGTCTTTATCTTGGCACTACATGCATTGTATAAACATCAGAGTCTTTTTGCGCATCGAAGGGACTACTTTTAAGTGGAGTATTAATTTGATTTACATTTGAGAATATATTAGATATTTTGTTGAGTCAACATGTTGAGTCGAAAGTATTCAGCTGAAATGCATTACATAAGCGCACATGTCATTTTCAGTCATCAGAGTGTGCAAATAAAAAGACAATGATCTATTTATATTATTTTCAGTTATTTTAGTGATTAGTATTTTAGTAATTAAATAGATGGAATTTAGTGCGTGCTGAATATTTATGTAATATTTCCCCATTCATTTGAAGTTGGAATGGTAACGCGATATCCAGCTTCAAATGACCATACCTATGTCGTCGCCTCGGAGCTAAAGGATCCTATCTGACACTCGTCAGAGTGGCAGATAGGATCCTTTAGCTCCGAGGCGACGATGTGTGTGTAGGAATCCTAGGAATCTCTCTGATTTCATTATTTTACTAACTGAGCATCTGCCACAAGCTGTTGTATTAGTTTGAAGCCCTTCCTGTACAATGTAAGCCCTACTTCATGTACTTGTGTCGCTTGGTTTCTCGCGAAGGAGCGCTCTGTGCGAAATTAACGTCGATACACTGGTTTCAATCTTAATTCGACGAGACCGCCACAAGGTTAACCCATTGTCATAGGAGAGAAACAAGGATATTTCTCTGCAAGACCCACGCAGGATCAGCGCGTGATTGTGGTGTTGTTTTCTTCTATTGATAATGTTACACCCTGTTCTATGTTTTAGATATTCTTGGTTCTGGGGGCTATATTCGGTGTGATCATCTACCGTATGATTGTGGTGGTGTTGTTTGCTTCCATTGATGACACCACAGTATCTACCAACGCTAAGCTGCTGACAACCATCACAGCAGCCTGTATCAATCTGGTGGTCATCATGATACTCAATCAGGTTAGTAAAACAAGGTTCAGGGCGGATCCAGGAAGGGGGGGGGGGCGTCAAATGGGAATTTGGTTGACCTCCAGCAATTTCATTTAGGAATAGGCCAAGACGTAAAACAATGATTCTATTTAATATTAAAGGGGAGTTTGGGGCCAAAGTGAGAGCATTTCGAGGACCCCCTTGATCTCCCTGCTGGATCCACCACTGGGATTTTGTAGTCATATTAATTCACTTATTTCGCATGGATTTATCATGTGAAAAAATACAAACATTGCTCTTTCCCATACAGTAGGTGCTCGCCTACAGGCTTACAACTTATTCATTGGGCGGATGCTGTATTTCTTATACCGCACTCAAATGACCACATTTTTCATATCACGGGTGCATTTTAAAAATGACACAATGTTTTATTTTTGAGCTTACATCTGAGATAATTATTTTGACTATTTTATGAAAACTGGTCAATTTTATTTTTTGAAATATATACAACTATTCAGACATCATTATATCATCTATTTATATAATGTTTGTCGTTAAAAATTCCCTGTAACATAGTTTTTTTAAGACATGCATTTTATGATGCACAATCAGTCATTAACAAGTAATGAATAAAGTAGAATATTTAAAGCGATAATGGTTATAGCGAGGGAAATGTAGTTATAACTCATATAAACCACCTGTGTAAGATGAAGCGAGCAAGAAAATACATACACACAATCCGATATAAAAATTCACAATTAACAAAAATATCATTTTTTCATGTTTTTTGTTAGATTTACAGACGTTTGGCTGAAAAACTAACTGAATTGGGTAAGTGATGGTTTTATATACAAAAATGTATACCCTTACAACGCTGAAGTATTCTTGTATTAACCATGGAGACCAAAGGTATTTTAGGCCTCAGCCAAAACTTTGGCGGATACCTATTGTCGTCACCAGGCGCGTCCGTCCATTTGTCCGTCCGTCCGTCCGTCCGTCCGTCCGTCCGTCCGTCCGTCCGTCCGTCCGTCCGTCCGTCCGTCCGTCCGTCCGTCCGTCCGTCCGTCCGTCCGTCCGTCCGTCCGTCCGTCCGTCCGTCTGTCTGTCTGTCTGTCTGTCTGTCCGTCTGTCCGCCACTTTTAGCACTATAACTTGTTTCGCGTAACTGGGATGCACATTAAACTTTACATAGAGGTTAATCATGACTAAAGCTTGACTCATTTCACATTTGACCTTTCTGTGACCCGTATGACCTTGACAATTTTTCTCGTCAACGCGATTCACTCAACATTTTTTAATGTATCGTTCCAAAATTTATACCATACATCTATTTCACTAATAGCTCGGATGAGTTCGAAACTGGGCAAGATTCGGACAGAAATTAGGTCATGGCGGCCAAAATGGCCGATTATCGGCCATAATTTTTTTAATATGCGTAATATCTGGAAAACCAGACCAGACAGTTAGACCATTACTATTGAACAAAATGTGCAGTTTCAGGTAGGGATACCCATGAAAAATTTCAACTTGATCAAATTCAAAATGGCCGACCTGCGACGAATTCTGATCGACAAATTTTCTCGTTAACGCGATTCACTCAACATTTTTCTATGTCTAAAATTTTTACCATATATCTATTTCACCAATAGTTCGGTTGAGTTTGAAATTGGGCAAGATTCGGACAGAAACTAGGTCATGCCGGCCAAAATGACCAATTATCGGCCATTATTTTTTTCATATGCGTAATATCTGGAAAACCCGACCCGATAGCTAGACCATTACTATAAAACAAAATGTGCAGTTTCAGGTAGGGATATGCTCTAAGAAATTTAAACTTGATCAAATTAAAAATGGCCGATTATCGGCCATAATTACCTGACAAACTGACAAACCGTGCCATATAGCTAGACCATTACTACAAAACAAACTGTGCGGTTTCAGGTAGGGATATGCTCTGAAAATTTTCAACTTGTTCAAATTGAAAATGGTCGATTATAGGCCACAGTTAACTTTAATATGCCTGATACCGGACAAACCACCGTGCCAGATAGTTAGATGCTCTAACCTTCAAAATTGGCATAATTTAGAGTATCATTTGTACACTTCTTTAACTTTTCTGATCCGAAAAATAATATGACTTCAACTTTTTTAAGTACCGGACATTCGGTCCATATTTGCATAAATTCAAGATGACGGACAAAAAACACAAACGTGCACAGGAAAAGCAAAGTGAGTCATTGTCTCATTACCGTTTACGGCGAAGGGGCTGTGCCCCTTTCGAAACCCCAAGAATATAGTTTTAGAGCAGCCGCGCGCGAAAAATCGGTAACTTTTTAGGGTAAAGATAGTCCTTTTGCTAGAGAAAAACACATAAAATTCAAATAGCCAGCGAAATTCGACATGGATAATTCATTAAATTTATTCGCAGCATTCCTATATCAGCCCTTGGAACAAAATTCCATTATATACCAGTCCAATAAATACTATAAAACGAAATGTATGGTTTCAGTGAGGGAAATATATATATACCCTCTTAATGGCAACTCCCTAAAATAAAAAAATGCTGACTGGCGACCATCATTGACTACAATATCTGTAATATACACAGTAATCTGTGCTAGATAGGTGGATCATTGAAAATCAAAAAAATATTCAAAATGACCGATTTATTACCAATCTCACATTTGACGTTAATAATCTTGCTTTGTGGGCGCGATAACTTCAAAGGTACCCCATGTATCCCGCTCAAATTTGTAATATGCATGTTCCTCATAACCAGTTCTTGGACAATTGCAGTAATGTTTTTCACTTTTAAACGATGATTAGAGGCAGAGGCCTATTTCCGTCGCCGACGGGCCTTGTTTCAATTTGAAATAATCATAAATGTCTTAGTTAGCTCTTTCCGCTTCATTTGTATGTTATGAGTCTACTGTCATTATAACCATTTAAATTATTTCAGTGCGTGTATCGATTTTAGCAGTTTAGACGTCACAATTTGACGTTTATAGACCCAGATTATGATGTCTAAAGTCAATACCCGCAGTGAAAAAGTAAATTAGAGATTTTAAGCATTTTTTTGCAGTGGCAGCTGTGTAGGCAATGATTTTTTTATGTCGCCAAAAATCATGTATTGTATTAATGAGGTTTACCAATAGCCGTAGCTATTATTGTTAATTATATATAACAAAATTGTATATTTTATTAATAATTATACTATGTCTAAGTAAGCTCAACTTATCATTTAATACTGAATATTGTATATTAGTAGCATGTACCTTCGAGTATATTAGAAAATTGCAAATCAAGCCTTTTTTCATCCACAGAGATTCACAGAACGGACACAGAATATGAAGACAGCTTTACATTCAAGATGTTCTTATTCCAATTTGTCAACTTCTATGGCACAATCTTCTATATAGCTTTCTTCAAAGGACGGTCAGTATTTTAATGTCATTAAAACAAACAAACCCTTTACTGGTTAGTAATGTGCAAATTATTAACGATTCAATTTTATGAATAATTTCAAGTTAATGGTAAAATTAAAATAATAACCGTTGTATATAACAGAGTGTGGGACCCACCACACGGTTAAATTTTTTTAAACTCATGGGATTTGTTTACCTCGTACTTTTTCTTCCAACCCCATTTCAATTCACGGTACCCAGTTTATGAAACTATGTATACATTCCTGATAACATAGTTCTATTGACACAATCCTACGTGATAAAACAAGATCGCAACAATGTACTAGAAAATCTGTTGTCATAGCATATTACTTGTCAATATGGTAAATGTAAAACGTTTGTTCTTGCACGTTTTTACTCTATCATTCATTAGAATGAATAGAAATACGCACGTCTAATAACTAGGTCTGCTACATTTCACAATTGTTGCTTTACTGCTTTAATTGTCAGCTTTGGCATAATTGGTGAATTTCAGTGAATACTTTAGTATTTGGTTTAAAAACCCAAGATTAAATGCATGAACGTAAATATAGCAACTAAATATTTCCTATTTTGACATTATATAGTATAATAAATTATATAACTCTGATTTCAGATTCATTGGAAGACACGGTACCAAAGACTACTGGCTGTTTGGGAAATATGAGCTGGACGGGGTAAGTCCGGGATATATAAACTGGACGGGGTAAGTCCGTGATATATAAACTGAACGGGGTAAGTCCGGGATATATAAACTGGACGGGGTAAGTCCGGGATATATAAACTGGACGGGGTAAGTCCCGGATATATAAACTGGACGGGGTAAGTCCGTGATATATGAGCTGGACGGGGTAAGTCCCGGATATATAAACTGGACGGGGTAAGTCCGTGATATATGAACTGGACGGGGTAAGTCCGTGATATATGAACTGGACGGGATAAATATGAGATATCTTGACTGGGGTAAGTCCGGGATATTTGGACTGTTCTAGATGAGATTTAGATAAGATAACATCGATCAGACAAAATTTACCCTTCAACTGTTAATCACGATATAATCGTTTATAACTTGTTTTATTAGCCGACTAAATCACTGATATTCGAGAGAAAAATGTTTAAGTGTTTTTATATCAAAATTAGCAAAAAATTGGTCGCAAATGAAACAAATACAGGATATGTAATTTCCATCTACTTAAAGTTTGGGTAAATATTCATAAGATGACCCAAGATCACCCCAGAATCACGAGTCAATGGCCCAACAATTATTTTAAATGTTGGTCTCATGCATCAGCGTGTGCTTTAACTTTGGTCTTAACGTTGGGCACACACATGGGTTCTGGAAATATACTTAAATGTACATATACTCTCCGAGAAAAGCACGTAAGGTATTAATTGGTAAATTTTGTACATTTTTCCCGTAGAATTCACAGTTGAATTGAAGTTCTCCCACATTTTGTTTCATTTCATGCTCTCGACTTTATTATAAACATATAGTATTATTGTGACACCGAAATAGTTATATTTCCAGTACTGTTGGGTTATTTTATCAAGTTATCTTATTGTATTTTAGTGTGACCCATCTGGCTGTCTCATTGACCTCTGTTATTTTATTGTATTTTAGTGTGACCCCTCTGGCTGCTACATTGACTTCTGTTATCTTGTTGTATTTTATTGTGACCCTTCTGTGACCTCTGTTATCTTGTTGTATTTTAGTGTGACCCATCTGGCTGTCAAATTGACCTCTGTTATCTTATTGTATTTTAGTGTGACCCCACTGGCTGTCTTACCGACGTCTGTTATCTTATTGTATTTTAGTGTGACCCATCTGTTTGTCTCATTGATCTCTGTTATCTTGTAGTATTTTAGTGTGACCCATCTGTTTGTCTCATTGACCTCTGTTATCTTGTAGTATTTTAGTGTGACCCATCTGTTTGTCTCATTGACCTCTGTTATCTTGTTGTATTTTATTGTGACCCGTCTTGCCGTCTCATTGACCTCTGTTGTCTTGTTGTATTTTAGTGCGACCCATCTGGCTGTTTCATTGACCTCTGTTATCTTATTGTATTTTAGTGTGACCCGTATCTTATTGTATTTTAGTGTGACCCCTCCGGCTGTCTCATTGACCTCTGTTATCTTATTGTATTTTAGTATGACCCGTCTGGCCGTCTCATTGACCTCTGTTATCTTATTGTATTTTAGTATGACCCGTCTGGCTGTCTCATTGACCTCTGTTATCTTATTGTATTTTAGTGTGACCCCTCTGGCTGTCTCATTGACCTCTGCATACAGCTGGCGATTATAATGGTGGGGAAACAGGCAATAAACAATGCCAAGGAAATCATACTACCGTGAGTGAATCTAGCATTGAATATGCAGCAGGAAGCAATAGGATGTGTCCATTTCTTGTCTTAACCATTTAACCGTTGAGTTATTATATTTAAGAAACATCAAGATTTATAATTTTTTCGTCTCAAACTGAGCAAATATGAAGTTGTCTGTCGCGGTAGACACAACTTCAAGCTGGTTGAAATTTAAATTATTTAATTTAGTGGTTAGGGCTTTAACACCTACCATATTTCCACCCGAAAATTAATACAATTATTGCATTTAATATAACAGTTTGGCTCACTGAAAATGTTCTGTTATGACATTTTTGAATGCTATTAATTTACTTGTAATTTATTTAAAAATACAAATCTTCCGTATGATAGGCCATATAATGATCAATGCAACAATGATTATTTTATTCAATGTGACAAGTTTTTACTGAAATAATTTGTGACTTGTCCTGAAAACCTACATTCTGACCTCAGAGAGCGGCATTGACCTGAGCGACATCTATGTGTGGAGAATGGAAAACCTATGCTTCAACATTTATCCGACTATCTTTACAATAGTTTTGATGCGTTTTAATAACACATAGCATGACACGTACATTTTGATGAAATATGTAATGGATCAAAAAAATCAAATGAGCTGTTTAAAATATCTAAATATCTCGTTGGATTCAATGGTGTCACGAGCCACGGGAAGAGGTCGCAGAAGCATGTTGCCAGCGCTAAAAGTAACAGGTCCATTATGTTGCATTGTGTCTCCACATAACAGTTGTATGACAACTCAGCAGACCTCTCTACACTGCCGTACAAAGCCAAAATGCAGCATCTGCTCACTTTACAAGTAAGCAGATACTGCCTTTTGGCTTTGCAGAGCAGCACAACTCATCCGATTTATAAAAAATGTAGGGTGTTATATTAAATTTGCTTCATATGATTTTTAAAACGATGTATGTCAAATAATGGTGTTGTGAGCATTCCAGATTATCAGATAGCTATTGATGGAGTATAATACAAGATCTTGTTGCTTCAGATGGCTCATTAAAAATATGAAGGCTCGATCATCGAAGAAGAAGGCCACAGAGGATAACCTGTATATGAGATGGGAGCAGGACGAGGATTTGGCAGAGCTGCCAAAGTTAGGCCTGTTTGAAGAATATCTGGAAATGGGTATGTGACTGTAGCCGAGAAAGATTTCTTATAGATGTTTTTCTTCTCATTTTTATTCATATTTAGAAGTGAATGGTTATTGTTATTCTGACCTCAGCATTCCTCAAGGCAAATAAAATATGACCTGATTTCATTAACCCTTACAGCGCGGGGACCGACCATAGTCGTCAGAATCTGCCGTCTGTGGACGTCAGATTCTGACGTCAAAAGTCGTTTCCGGCGCTGTTAGAGTACAAATATTTATAATGGCCGTAGACTCATAACATAGGTATTCAAATGAATCAGAGAAGGATAACTAAGACACTTATGATGATTTCAAATTTAAATAAACCCTTTGGTCTCCATGATTTTACAAAATTAATTCAGCGCTTCAAGTGTTAAATACTATAGATATCAAATGAAAACTCAGGACAACCTTACCCCTTAAAGATAGAGTCATGTTCTAAACTGAATACGTCACGTGTAGGCCTTCAGCATGTACAGTACAGTACAGGTAGATTCAGCTGAGTAATTCAACCTGATTACAAGATGTATTGGGAGAAAATACTATACCAACGAGCCACTCAACCAACGCTGTTTAATGTTATACCAGCGTCTGCGACGCTGGCACAACATTGAATCAACATTGGAGGTGTGCACAATGTTCGAGGGAAAGCCGTCCTGTCAATACATAATTGGGGTCAGCTGTTTCGAGATCCCCGCAGTAATACAGTCAGTTAGTTTGCAAACCCAACACACAGCTAAGAGCCACGGCTAAGAGATTTGATCTTCGGTGGAATTATTAACTCATAGATGTCGCTCAAGTATATATGGGAGCTTAATGCGGCTTTGTGTATGAAACACATATTCAATGTTATTATGGAATCGGGCCTAAGCCTACCCACGGGCACTATTGCATTCTGGAGGACCCATGACCTGCAAATTTTAGCAGTTGACTAGACCTTTTTATTAGCCAATCAAATCACAGTTACTTGGAACGAAATATGTTTTTTAAACATCATGATTTGAAAACACTTGATATGAGACTAAAAGAGTATGAGTAATTTTTATCCACTTGAAGTTGTGGATTGCGATAGCGAGACACAACTTCAAGTGGGTAAAAAAATAAATCCAATGTAGAATCGATTTGATTCATATTGCATGTGGTTGATACACACAATAGGACAGTGTAGAGCTGACATAAAGTGGAAAATGTCGGTTTTTTAATTCTTAAATTGCGTTTAAATAGCCGCTGGTATCTTACCAGCTATAATTATTATACCTTTGATAGTTGTTAGGTATCATTTCTAACTACGTGTTTTATTTCATTTTTTAAATTGGGTTTTGTGACCATGTTAACACGTCCATTTTAATTCCCTGACAAGTTGCTACATGTATTACTTATAATTCTGTGTTTTTATTTCAATTGTCCAGCTTGATACATAAGTAAGTATTTGTAATCTTACATAGTCACTGATAATCAGTAGTGTTTATATTACAGTCGTCCAGTTTACATCTATGATTTATAATGAAATGTTTGTTGTTTCTATGACCTTTTTGTAATTTTCAATTAATGTAACATTAATAAAAATTGCTTGTGTTATTTCAGTGGTTCAGTTTGGTTTCGTCACTATATTTGTGGCCGCCTTTCCCCTCGCCCCGCTGTTTGCTCTGCTGAACAATATTATTGAGATCCGTCTGGACGCGTGGAAGTTCACCACCCTGTGGCGCCGCCCACCGGCAACCAAGGCACAGGACCTGGGCGTCTGGTTCAGTATTCTGGAAGGGCTAGCATTCATGGCGGTGCTGTCAAATGTAGGTTTAAAACAATCACTGGTTACAGCAGGGCACAGATTAACTCTTACCTTATTTAAATTTCGATCCACTTGAAGTTGTGTCTCGCTGCCGCGACCCACAACTTCAAGTGGGTGAAAATTACTCATATGTGTTTAATTTGAGATACTTACAAATGTTGATGTTTAAACACGTATTTTCATTCCCAATACCCTGATAACATAGTGATTTGTTCGGCTAGTAAGACATATTAAGCACGATTATAGACGTACTTTGTGCTTAAAAGGTTAAAACAAGTAAAATGCTTAGGTAAACATCATAGAAACTAGGCTCATAATAGCCCTTTGAAAAAGGGTCATTCTACAATAAACGTATATTTTTATGTTTGAAAATATGGAGAGGGATCATAGTTTTTACCTTCAATTTTTCAACATAAACTTTATATTGGAAAATATGAGAAAAAATACTGTTGTTTACCTGATATTCTTTAACATAAAAGTAAACGTTTATTGTCAGATTTAGAATGACTCAATTTTAAAAGGGCTATTATGAAATAATGCCCACTTCCCCTTGCCTTTTTAAAGGTAAGACCCTATATTCAGATGCATGAATTAAATATATCTGAAGAGTAACTCAGAGTAACTCTCTGTGTCTCCAAGGCACACCAATCCACCTCCACCCCGACCCCCTACTAGCTATACCCTGTATATAGGCCTACTCTGTAGTAGCATTTAGAAAATGCTCGTACAATGTTAATATTTACACATGCTACAATACGACATTAACCGTTTAGGCGCTAAACACGACTATTGACATTTTTAATCTGCTTCATCAGCCGATTATATCATTGTTATTGGGAAGTAAATGTGTGTTTAACCCGTTAACCGCCGGTGCCGCATATATTCGGGTTTTAATTTTTTATTTGCACATTAAGTACCACCTTTTAAACATGTTGAAGATAAAATGTGGCATAAATCAGCAATATTTGAAAACAGTTAACCTCCATTTTGTCAAATCTGAATAATTTTCACTCACCTGAAGTTGTGGATCGCGTCAGCGAGACACAACTTCAAGTGGGTGCAAATTCAGATTGAACAATTTTGCGGTCAAAGTGTTGAGCATATTTTCTGTGTCAATTTATACAAGTATGGGTAATTATGTTCAACCATTTGAAGTTGTGGTTCGCTTTGACTTCAAGTGGGTGAAAATTTATATTGTGAAACTTAGGAAAGAGTTAAATAAGCCTTTGCAAAACATATACTTGCTCAAAGAGTGTAAATTACATCTTTAATATTTAAAAACGTTTTGCTTTATGTTAATTAAATTAAACAAGCATGTATGCAAAGACGTTTAACATTTACACCGCTAGTTTAAATATTTTAAATTTAGATCCACATGAAGTTGTGGTAATTTCAGGTGGTCAAAATTACTCAGATTTGTTTAATTTGAAACCAAGCAATTGCAAATATTGATGTTTAAACGGTCATTTCGTTTGCAATAACAGTGATTTGGGTGGCTAATAAAACGGAATAATCGCACGGTTTAAGGGGTAATTTACTTATTCTCACCATTTCCCGTTTCAGGCGTTTATTATTGCTTTTACATCGGACTTTATCCCCAAGCTGGTTTACATCTACATATACCAAGTGGACGATGATGGCACGCTGCATGGCTACATCAATGACAGCCTAGCCTATTATACCACGGATAACTTCGCTGGAGATGTTGATAAGGAGGAGAAGTGGCAGAACAGGGTGAACTACGCAAGGGATACGGACCTGATCGATACTAATATCGACCGCTGCAGGTAGCTGGGGAGGAAAATCAATATAATGTAATGTATGACTGAATGAAAAGATTTATTCGCCCCCTTTATTTTTCGTCAAATACTTTAAAAAGTCCGCTAAATTAGCCTAAAATTAGCAATAAACGCAGGGCCCCCCAGTTTCTTCAGATCCTGAATCGTGTCATGTTCCTCTCACAGGAACCATCAGCAATAAATTCTTGTTACTTGTTGCTACTGCCTGAAGATGGTGAGTTGAAACAGAAGACACTGTCGTTCAGACACAGGATTCGAAATTCGACCCCTGGTGGTATGAGGTCGAGCACGCTACACCTCGGTCGCGGAGGATATAAGTGCATTTTTACCAGCGAACGTGGGAAAACATTTTTGTGTCTTTAAAACCCCAATACTGAGATGCGGAACGAGTCATCAACGCTGAAACATTTTTTGAGGTTTCTCTGGTGGTAGGCCTACTCTCAACCAGTGGAGGGATTTTAGAATTCTGAATCCGGTGACAGATAGGGTGTTGAAGTGATGTTATTAACCCTTGTCCTGCTGAATTGTTTCAAATTATTTTTCATTCATTTAAAGCTGGAATTGCTAACGCAATTTCCAGCTTTGAAAGACGGAAAATATGGCTATTTATGAAAAATAAACATCTCCCAAAATGAAATATTTGATTAGCTGAGCATCTACCACTGAATATTTCATCAATTTCAGTGGCATTTATTTGGGTTGAAACTTTCTTGAAAACGTATATATCCGGGTCCTGCAGGAAAAGGGTTAATATGGGAGAAGGCGAATGAGCCGTTGCCATAATAGGGTTTAATGGTACAGCCACAGAACAAACACAACGAACTTCTACATCAGAGATGGGGTTTATTCATCTGATTCATGTTCTGCAATGAGGAATTTCATTCTATTAGCAATGAGCGATGTGTTTCCGCCAGACTTATAAAAACAAGAATCGTAGTCCGCCAAACTGCAGATAATACGTTACATTATATAATTGCACTTTAATTCATTAAAACGGTTAGGCCTACTACGATAAGCTGCTATAGCTAGGTCATTTAAGCCAGAAACTAGCCTGCAATTATGAATTTAATTTTATTAGCAATGAACGACGTGTAATGTTGCCATCAGGCTTACAAAAGAAAGAATGTGAATTCATGTTTTCAGGAAACGGGGGAATCGTGGCAAAACAAAATTGACCAATCACTGGATGCCAAGTGACCAGTAGATACTGGTCGGGTTTGCTGGACCACGATCTGGTGTACACTCAACAGAAAATTCATACAACACTCAATTCAGCCAACACATAGCCTAGCCAATGCATACATATACATAATTATACCTACCTGTCACAATAGTAAATGACTTACTTAGCTCTTTTCGACTCATTTGAATACCTATGTTAGGTTCTTTCAGTGCGGGGGCCGTCTTTATACGTCAGACCCTAAAATTAAATTTAATGTTTCTTGACCCGCGACAAAGCTGAGGCAATTTTCAGCTTCAGATATGGCTTATAAAGACGGTCCCGGCACTGAAAGGGTTAACTACATAAGACCAACAAACAATGAGGAAATGTGACGAAAAATAGTAGTGATGTACCATGGTCGTTCATTCATCTGTTTTAGATCGTCGATTATACATATTTTCAGATTGTGAAGAGGAAATTAATCCATCCACGTATCTTTTTCATGTTACTGTTTTGTACACCATAATTTGAAATCAGAGTAACACAAATTTTGTATTTTTGTCACAATATTAAATTATTATTCTTAGAATTATTAGAATTATTACTATATATTTTTATCGTTCAGAAAAAAAATGTACAAAATAATTGAAAACTGTTTCACGTATATATTTTTTGCAGGTATAAAGATTACAGAGACGCCAATCTAGACCTCACTATGCAGTACTGGCACGTATTGGCAGCAAAACTCGCTTTTGTCATTTGTTTTGAGGTACGTTTTAGGACACATATTTGTATCTTTGGAGATACAAGGGTATATCTGCCATTGTGTAAAGTGGTAGATACAACTTTCACCTCTAATGCGATGATAATTATACATACCGCGCTTTTACTTTTGTATTTTTAGTAAAAAAGTTGTTCGCAAATTACAGATGTTTAATTGACTAAAGTAATGATTATATACTCAGTTCTTATAAACTATTACCCGGCATGACCGGGCTGCCTAACTCATTCACCTCGCCGCAGACACGGTCACACAGACCGCTATTTTATTTACACAACCAGCTTTCTAAAAACGACACTCGCGCCGCCTACCGAAAAACTCGGATTCCATGAAATTGAGGCGAATAATATTTCAAGTGCCTATGCAAACTAGGCCATTTTCAGCAGGCGTAAACTTGTGATCGTATAGGACCTATTACATTTAAAAAATGGAGGTCACTGTGTCAGAGCCTTGCGATGTCACCAGAGTGATAAACAACCAGACAGTCTGTCAGAGACTAAAAACCACCACCGAAAATAATGATTCGTTATCCGGATCCTGGACCCGAATCGTAATCTGGATCACCTCTGACGCAATTTTCAGCTTGAAATGACGAGAATATGTTTATTTATGAAAATAGATTTTTACAATTTTCAGTTGCATTATTATTGTTATGGGTCTTGAAGCACAAGCGTTAACTAGTTTTGTGTTTTTCACAGTATTTTTTACCCTGACCTGACCCGACCTGACCCGACCTGACCTGGCCTGACCTGACCCGCATGTTAAGTTTTAAAAAAAAGGTCATCAAATTGTCAAAATATAACATTTATTCTTATTCAAATTGTACTAAAATGAGTAACTTTTACCCACTTGAAATTGTGCGTCGTGGTAGCGAGACACCATTTCAAATGGCTTAAAAACATTTTTTTAACCCTTACAGCGCGGGGATTGACTTTAGTCGACATAATCTGACGTCTATAGACGTCAGATTCTGACGACTAAAGTCGATACCCGCACTGTAAGAGAAACAATATTTTTCGTGGCTTAGACCCATAACATAGGTATTCAAATGAATCAGAAAGACCTGAATAAGACATTTATGACGATTTTAAATTGAAAAAACCCTTTGATTGCGATGTTTTTTTACAAATTAACTCAGCGCTTTAAGGGTTAAGGTAGTGCTTTAAGCTCTAAGGGTTAACTGGTTTTGACCTGGCTTAACTTTAACAGCTATTTTTTTTTGTGTTATTCACAGAACAAGTTTGTTACTTTCGCATCCAGCTTAACATCAACCTTGTTTGGGTGAATTGTTTCTTTCTAGCCCAATATCCAGCTTCAAATGACGAAATAATAAGGTTATTTAAAAATTGAAATGAAAATAGAAATTAATTTATTTGACTAGAGTTGACTATTCTCGTTATTTTTGTTTGTTTCTGCCTGCACTGGATCAACTGATGTCCCTCCCCACGTTTATTATTAACATTATTCCTCACTTGGCCTCCTAACGTGGCTTAACATTCCCTGCATGTTTTCACAGCATGCCTGTTTCTTCCTCAACTGGATTAACATGACCTGTTTGCTCTGTTTTCACAGCATGCCTGTTTCTTCCTCACCAAGCTCAATATTACCTATTTTTTTCTGTTTTCACAGCATGCCTGTATCTTCCTCACCAAGCTTAATATTACCTATTTTTTCTGTTTTCACAGCATGCCTGTATCTTCCTCACCTGGCTTAACATTACATGTTTGCTTTATTTTCACAGCACGCCTGTTTCTTCCTCACCTGGCTCGTCTCCCACATGATCCCAGACGTCTCCGGTAAGGTGAAGAGACTGAAGCTGTTCGAAAAACAACTCACCAAGAAACTCAACTTTGATGCCACGTTCGCCGCCATGAAGGATAAAAAGAACCAATGAGGGAGGTTGTACATATCACGTGTCTGCAATGACCATTTACGTGCACTGTTAGAAATCAAAACCATGAATCTCTGGCTATAATAGTCAAGCTGTGTTCAGAAAATGGGAAAAATCAATCACTCAGTTTTTATTAAGAAATGTTTTACTTCTTGCCTTTGGTTCATTTCGAAGTGGCATTATTGATGCAATTATCAGCTTAACCCTTTAACCACCAAGCTTTTCAATTGGAATGTTCACCGACTTGAAGTTGTGTCTCGCTGACGCGATCCACAACTTCAAGTGAGTGAAAATTATTTATATTTGACAAAATGGAGGTCTTGGAGGCCTTGTACATGTAATGTGTCAGTAATGTAGTTTGTTCTGATGTTAGAGAAATAGCGTTCAATGAATGAAATCGCTGCGTCATCACGCTGATTTTAAGATGTCGTATCTGCCACTCTGTGAAGTGGTATATAAGACCCTTTAATACTAAAGTGCTATTCTGAAGCCAAAACCATAACATACTTTATATAATATGTTTTATATACCATGTATACCCGGGTGATACCAGACATGTGAACTGGTTGCATTGATTGTCTCAATTCTACTGCATATTTGAAGGCATATAATTACAAGAAACTTACATTATATAACTGTTACTTATCATTTCATCCCAATGATATCAATTAGCAAAATTGATGTATTAAATCAAAACTCTCATGTTGAGGATCGTTTAGAATCCTTGACAGATATTGAGGAGGCATGCAGTGTAAAGTATCTATCTAATTTACATATGTTGAAAAATGGAAAGTTTTACAGTGCACGGTTCACCCAATTTAATCATTCAAATCATTCAAATAGAGAATCATCTCTGACGTCATCTGACCTTGTGACTATACGGGGGATGGGTCCCTCTCATTATACCAGAACTAATGACATTACATTGTGCTTTGCTTTTGGGTCAGCACAATAATGCCTTAATCGCTTTAATACCCGGAGTTATTTATATGACATAATTATACTGCATTTGTACACTTATTGAAATGTAGCGTTTAGTAATTACATATGGCTACGGCAAAAATAAAAGACAAATGACCTTGTGTACCCTTTCGGCACCATGTCTCGTTTATGCATCACCTGGCATATTTTGAATAACACCATTAAATAGATAAGGGTATGATCCATTACAAGATGAACTTTCCATATATTATACTTATACAATATGTATTGTATTATGTTTATCAAATGTAGACATATCGTCGCCTCGGAGCTAAAGGATCCTATCTGACACTCGTCAGAGTGGCAGATAGGATCCTTTAGCTCCGAGGCGACGATATGCATTTAGTTTGAGGTCGAAACTGCGGCATCAATTTATATGTCAAGGTGAATGACCGTTTGACCCTTTAAGCGCTGAAATATTTCCATATGAACAGAGAGGCCACAGTTTTTTTCAATTTGAAATCATTTTATATGTCTCAGTTATCTTTTTCCTCTTCATTTGAATACCTATGTTACCTATGTCTAAGGCCATTATAAATATTTTAATCTTTCAGTGTGCGGATCTACTTCCGACATCACAGAGTGGCGTCTATGGACGTCAGATTCTGACGTCTGACGTCTAAACTCGATCCTCACACTGAAAGGGTTAAGCCTCAGGGCTGGATAACCCACATCTGCAACAAGACTGCAAAAATACTCTTTTTCACTGATATTTATTTTACATTACATAAATCTCTTAATATGTACATACATTATACACTGTTGAATTATACATTTAAAAACGGTTGTATTTCTGACATTTCCAGAAGAAATACTATATTTTGTAACACATTTTGTAATATACACATTGGATATCATTAAGAAATATCATAATAAAAAATAAAATAACGAACGTGTTTTGTTGTTTCTTAAAAAAGGGTAAATATGGCAAAAGAACTGCGTGTAGTCACCTCATTTAAAAAATGCTCAAGACTTTTCTTTTCGATTCGGCTTTCCCCTCCTAATTCCTTGGAGATTCGGTGCCCAGTTGACGACTTACGCTTTGACTCTCGACATTGAGCTGGTTTCGATTTGAATTCTGCGCCTCTGAGCTCGCATCTCCGAGGATTTAGGCGCTGAATTGAATTGAAAATATTACCACGCCAACAAACGCGATACGTTGACACAATGTTGAGTCCTTGACCCTGGCACAGAATCCATTGATCCAACATTTATTGAACGTCTCGCGTGATCTGTATATAGAATATACATGGCCTTGTTTTGTTCAATTCACAGTGTAAATGTGCTGTTTCTATCTATATAAATGACATCTATATAAATGACAGAGGTCGAGTTAAATCCGGATGACAACTGGAAAATGGTCATTTTGTAAAAGAGCCATTTTAAAAATATTTGAGCAAAAACGGTAAAAACATGTCTTCAACAGTTTTTCAAAAAGTTTGCATTATTTTATTATTGTTATCATTTAATCAGTTAAAAACATATATTTAGAACTCAGGATTTTTTTTACAAGCATTTATCTTGGAAAATCAAGTTTTTATTTGATATAATATGCTTGATTTGTCTTCACCGGGAGATGTCCAAAATGGGTTTGCGATTTTTTGAAAACTTGTTAATGTCATATAATTACGTTATTGCAATTCATGACAGGTTATAAAATGTCTTTTCTTGATAATAAAAAAAAATATGTATGGAAAAGTTGACTGAATCACCAGTTATTCAATATTGAGCCGTGGTCCAAGTTTTGGAATGTAAATGTCTTTACCGTTAACAAAAACCCATAAGGCCTATTATTTCTGCAAGTATTCACCAGATGGCTCTAGCACAATTCTCGGATCTAGTCAACTAATTGTTTTCTTAAAGCTAAAAATATTTGATATATGGACAAAGATAAATGTAATATAAGTGAAATAGGATGTCACAAATAAAATGTCACAACAATGGGATGTTTATTTCATGCCAAATAGTGTGTCTTTACCGTTATAATGATTTGTCTTTACAATTATAACGGTAAAGACCGACATAAAACGGTAAAGACAAATACTATTTTAAAACGTACGTTGTGTGGTAATTCAATTTCCCGTTAGTCATAAGGTATAGAAGTCTGCAAACAATTATACTGAAAACCAGGCCTGCTTTATAAAGATTATATCATCTATTTATTTAACAATTTTATTTCTTTACCATTACAGCAACATTTTTACCGTTACAAAACCGTCTCTAAAAGTGCTAATATATAACATGCTGCTTTGATACTGCACACTGATGCTTGGCATGGTATCATATATGCATGCATAACATTTAAATTCACAAAATCAGAGTTATTTTTTTTGACAATGTCTTTACCGTTTTTGTTTAGTTTTTTTTAAAATGGCCCAAATACGCATTCAAAATGACCCGTGAAAATGTGACCCGATGAAGATTCACCAGGTCACTCTCACTGCGATTGCACGACAGAGTCACCTGGTGAATAGATCTGATCCTTTCAAATATTTTTTCTGAACTTTGCAAGGATTTTGTTCTCTAACAATAGGCATTTACAACACTGGAGTGTGCCTTTGTTTTGAGACTGAAAGGCAATTATTTATGCCACAGTTACCAAGATACATGAGATCGTGAGGCAAACGTCATTTATTCAACGTAACATGTAGAAGGGATTGTACCACCGTCTTTCTACTAATTGGTATTACGTCCCATAATACGTTTTATGTGTGGTTGTTTCTGTACTACAAAAAGAAATGAAATACATTATTATATTATACATCATTAATTCTTAATCAAAGAAATTAACACTTAACTCTGTGAAAAAATTTCAAAATGTTTTCCATCTGCTAGAAATCTTGGCATTGTCTTTGACAGTCACAAAGAGTCACATCAGTCTGGTATATTTCGCGCTTGCTACTATCATATACGTGACACGCGTAGAACAAGGCGCTTTTTAGCACCATTTGCTGGTAAAACATTTGTAACTTTGGACTGTCTGTTCAACATCACTGAAAAGAAGATATCAAAGTTGCAGGGTGTACCATCCTGTTTGGCGCGGGTTGTAACAAAGTCTCCTCGTTTTTGTCACATAACTCCTCTTCTAAAATCTTTACACTGGTTACCTGTTCGTTACATAATCAAATTTAAATTGAGTTCCTTGCCCTACCAGGCTCTGACCAGAGAACAACCAGTATATATTCGAAACATGCTTCAACCTCGTGATCGGTCGCTCAATATCCAAGATGCAGATGCGGAGACTGCTCACAGCTTTAAAAACCTCAGCCTGAAATGAAACAAACAGGTCAAACTTTTTCTCTTTTTGATGCTGGCTCTCTACAGTTCACAGATTTGTTTTAACACATGCCATGTAGTGCATACATGCGGCGAGGGGCTTGTTTACTGCAGGGCACTCTAAACAATATAGGTTCTTTAGAAGGAACCCTTCACTACAATCACCAGGCAACCCCTGGAGATCTCCTGGGGTTGCATGGTGATTGTACTGAAGGGTTCCCTTTTAAAGAACCTATAATGTTTAGAGTGTTGTTTATTCTATGCCCTTCTCATATTTCACGGAGAGGTTGTACACCCCCGTTGTCCACCTGGCAAACAAAATACATTGAACTGATGTAGTTTTAATGCCGTTATGCCGGTACACCGTCTGTAATGCTGGCCCTACATACACCAGCATCTGTTTAACATCTCGTGTCTGATGTAATCAAAGACCGTACACAACTGACTTAAGACTATCACATATCCA
>OZ024907.1:20443686-20483686 GCA_964017125.1 Flabesymbios commensalis | reverse complement strand
GCTGAGAAATTTAATGTGTCTCCATTCTTGATAATAATGAGTTTATAGGTAATTTTTCTCGTTTATAAGCAATAACGGACGAGGTAAGTGATTCAATGTGAGCTACTCAGTGTGATTATGATATTATTGCAACATCCCCACCGTATTTAGTATCTCTATTACTTTAAAGAAATGCGCCGACCAAGATAACATGATTGCCGTACTACTTTGAGCTAGATACTCAGTTAAAAAACGTGATTTCATAAATATAAATATTGTGTGTCTTTTGAAACTGGAAATTGAGTTTGCAATTTAAGCTTTGAATGAATCGTAACAAACACTTTATCAGGAGAAGTGTTAATTTAATACTTCCATTCATTTGGTGGAATATGCTGTGGAAATTGGTTGTGATTTTATTATTTATCATTGCCTGGAGTTGGCATAACTAGATGATAACAGATTATAATAATTGAGGAAGGATATAGAAATGCCTAATAAAGCGACTCTTTATAAATATTCATTACCAACATTTCACTGATTCATCGCTGCACGCCTGTGTGAGGGGGGGGGGGGGAAGTGAGCGGGTGCGAGTGAGCGATCGGCATTGCGCTAGGAGTGAATACTAATAAAATAATAGACATTAGTTATTATGTGATGTAGTCGTCAAAAAGACGTGTGGTTATTTAAAGTCACGTTCTCTACGTAGATATATAACTTTAATCTCATGATAGCAACCACTGAACTCAACATATTTCTTTATAAATTGACATGCCACTTTACATTAAAATCAGGACGTTTGGAACTCCTTTCTTTTTGTTATATTGGACTTTGATATTTATATAAATTTGTGTGTTTTTTATTTACTGAGACTAATTAATCTATAATGTGACTGAGGAGTGAATTATGGTAGCACTACACAGCTAACAGTGATTGAAAGTATGGTGAAATCCTCCGGTATATGGGCGGGGGCCCTGGTGCAATGACTAAAGCTGCCTGCTTGGAAAGTTAAATCGCGGGTTCAAACCCCACTCTGGCCTTCAAGTTTCAAAGAAACCAAATATTTCTTCTCTGCTCACTCGTAAAAATTCAATATTGTGGGGAGCCTCCGTGACTGAGAGGTAGCGTGCTCGGACTCAAACCACCAAGGCTCGAATTTCGAATCCTATGTCTGGAGGGCAGTGGCATCTCATTCATCTCACCATCCTCAGGAGGTTCTCCTGGCCCAGTTTAGCCTATATGTGCACTAAGATGACCTAAAACCCCATTCATTTCATTGTATTTTCTCTGGTAGATATTATATTATCTTATACACTATTAGTAGTATAGTATATATTTGAACTATTCTTGTCGAAATACGTTAGTCTAATAATATTTTAACATTTAAAAATATAATTCACCAACCGTTATTGTACTGGTCAGACAAGTTTAAACTTTTTGACAACCATGACTAAAACTCGATGTAGAGCCAGAGGCCCATCCCACAAAGTATCTTAAAATTAAGATCATCTTAACTTTCTCTTATTTGCATTAGAAAAGTTAAGATCATCTTAACTTTTCTAATGCAAATAAGAGAAATTTAAGATGATCTTAATTTTAAGATTCTTTGTTGGATGGGCCCCAGTCCCTGTAAGTACAATAATGGATGGATAGCTTTTTTATTAGCTTTTCTATTAAGCTGTCTTTATTTACAAAAAAGGCATGACACATAATATGAATCACATGGATTATTTAATTTTATTGCTGTTTCTGTTGTTGTTGTTGTTGTTGTTGCTGTTGTTTTCGTTGTTGTTGTTGCTGCTGTTGTTTTTGTTGTTGTTGTTGTTGTTGTTATGAATAATTATTATTAACCTTCAAAGTGCTAATCACCTCCCTAATCGTTTTCAAATTTTTCACTTTTCAAAATAATTCGGACAAGAAATGAGCATTATTTTTGTTAAAATCGTGTATCTATGAGCAATGTTTAGCCACTTAAAGTTGTGAAGACGCGTGTGCCAAAATGAAAGCCTGGGCAATCGGAGCTACACATGTGAAAGATAAAAGCCCGGGAAGATTAGCCAGCAAAAGTAACCTGACACACTAACCTTGTCTTCTACAGCTTCCCGTTTCTGTATTCTTTGGTCTGATCTCTGGTGTGTGATTGGTTTAGCTCACACTCTTTGCTGATGTCTAGTTTTTGGTGGATGCATTCCACCCCAGTACACACGAGACATTGAACCAATGCTGTTTTAATGTTGGCCCAGCATCGCAGACGGTGAGCCAACATAAAACCAGCATTGGGTCAATGTCTCGTGTTTGCCGGGACGTTCATGCATAGCCTTAGCCTTTCATCATCTATAACAATTTATCCCAACTTTCACTCTCTTTTATTTGTAAATTGTCGCCATAATTCCCACCACATGAAAAAGGACCTCTATCGGACAATGTCTACTATAGTTTCCTTAATTGTGAGGGTGAATTTCTACCGCGATTCCGACTTCACAGTGAAAATAAATTACCCAATTTGAACAATTATCTAAGTGTAGGCCTAATACTACTTAATGAAAACGTAATCTTTTATTTTCCATATCTAGATGTCCTAATCGTGTCCAGCAGGAAAATATGGCCCATGACGCACATATGCGTTACCAGCAAGAGAATTAAGATTCCGCGTGACACATACATGCGTTACCACCAGGAAAATATGCCCCATGATACATACGTTCATTACTAGCAGTAAACTATTCCCCATAACGCATACATACCAGCAGAGAAATATGCCCCATGATACATGCGTTACTAGCCAAAAATATGCCCCATGATGCATACATGCGTTACCAGTATGAAAATATACCCCATGACGCATACATGCGTTACCAGCAGGAAAATATGCCCCTCTGACGCATACATGCGTTACTGGCAGGAAAATATGCCCCATGACGCATACATGCGCTACCAGCAGGAAAATATACCCCGTGACGCATACATGCGTTACTAGCAGGAATATATGCTACATGGCGCACACATGCGTTACCAGAAGGAAAATATGCACCATCACGCATAGATGCGTTACTAGCAGGAAAATATACCCCATGACGCATACATGCGTTACCAGCCGGCAAATGTGCCCCATGACTCATACATTCCTTAGCAGCGGCAAAATATTCCCCACATACATGCGTTACCAGTAGGAAAATATGCCCCATGACACATACATGCGTTACCAGCGGGAAAATATGCCACATGACGCATATGCTTACATGCGTTACCAGAAAGAAACTATACCCCAGGACGCATAGGCCTACATGCGTTTCCAGAAGGAAAATATGCCCCATTAAAGCCCACATGCGTTACCAGCAGGAAATGGCATTCATGCCTTACCATCAGGAAAGCAATAAATGCAATACAAGCAATAAATCTTATCTTAAGTTTACCTTTAAAGTGCTATAGCCGTTTTCAGCCTTTTTATTCGTCCTTTTATTAAGAAAATTAGAAAAAGAAATGAGCATTAAAGTGGGATATGTTTTGATTCAAATTGTACAGATGTAAGTAATTTTTACCCACTTGAAGTTGTGGGTCGCGGTAGCGAGACACAAATTCAAGTGAGTTAAAAAGCAAATTTATTATGCAGCGCTTTAGGGATTGATCAAATAAAAGACCAGAACATGATTATTTTTTTGTTCTCTGTCCGATTATTTTTTGAGCACGTCATGTCACGTCATTGATGGAAATTGGAGATAAATGAAAATGTCCCGATTTGATAAGATAAATTCGAGAATATCGTTTTTTTTCTTTGCCATATTTCGTATCACAACATATTGTTACGATGTGGTGGAAGCACGGTCAGTCAATTTGCTGGTAGTTATTTTTATCATCCGTTTCGCGTCAATCTTTTGAATAATAAGCACGATTTTAATCATTTACTTACCTAATATGTTTTGAATACAGTTAATTTAAATATCACCACCCATTAAAGTCAAGTCGTTCTTCAGCTTCAGATATACAGTATAAACTTCGATATTTAAAAAAATTAGTTAATTGGTTTATAAAATTGTGAATCAGAACAGTGAATTAAAAAAGTGAATCAAGACATCTATGAAAAAACATTTCCGACACTGTCCCCACATTGATACAGCATTGGATCGGCTATTTGTGGTATTGGTAGCTTGGACAAACGCCAACCTCCAAACCAGCAAACAGGTTTAATGCTGGGCCAGAAGATGACAGCAAGAATATATGTAGACAGCGCGGCTAAATGTCACGATGTGAAATAAGACAAGTTATCTGGCTTTAATTAGTGCCCCTAATGAACGTTCTGAAGATCATTAAAACCCTGGAAATCTTAGTCTTTGACATTTTATACAATTATCCAGAATCCGTGCATGTCAAGCGATATTTCACAAACGTTAAAACCATATAAAAAATTTCTCTGAAGACTGAATTTGAACATGTTTCAATATTTATTGTCGTAATAGCTCATTTTTTAAACATAATTTGGAAATGATTTTGAACTTTGTACCGCAAGATTACGAGTCCCACAGCCGAACCGAACAAGCCGTTTAATAACTGATAATTTGGAGTCTCCCTATGAAAGGGTGCATCTGCCACTTCACAAAGTGTCAGATACACCCTTTCATATCCATGTGAATATGTGAATATAAAAATAACGTGTGTTTGAAGAACGCTGTAAATTTGAAGCCCGACCTGTACAGTTTGCGTCCTACCTCGGATAGTGGTAAAAATGAACAATAATGACGTCAAACTAACGCATTGTTTGAGTAGTTTTCAAAACACTGACGTCCACCATATATTATATGTATAGATTTGACTATCAGTCATCAAATGACAGCTGACGATCTGGGCACACGACGTTGTTACGACGTTGAATCAACGTCATTGACGTTGATTCAAAGTCGCAACAACGTCGTGTGCACAGTGGGGACCATGTATGCCCCAGGGACGCTTGTGTAAATATGCGACAAAGCCGTGTGTATTGATAATAATAGAGCGTCTTGTTCAGATAGATGAAGTTAGATGAGTTTATAAGGAGACAAAAGACAGCAGACAGTAATATAAATGTAGTCAAATAACACGATGTCTCCAGACAATGTCTTAGAGTGCACCTTCACACAACATAATCAACCGAACGAGTTCCCCAGAGTCGTTTACGTGAAGCGTATATCTACAAATGATGTGAACCATACAAGCAGTATGGTATGTATCCATTACAATAAGTCGTGTTTGGATAGCGAACCCTACTAGCATATAGCATATAGTGGTTAGCACCGCTGCCTTTCACGCCAGAGTTCGGGGTTCGGTTCCCGGTCTCGGCGGTTTGAAAGAAACAAAAAATGTTTCTTCCCCATCCACGTGTGAAAGTCAGTATTGTGGGGAACCTCCGTGACCGAGAGGTAGCGTGCTCGGCCTCAGACCGCCAGAGCTCGAATTTCGAATCCTGTGTCTGGAGGACAGTGTCATCTCAATCATCTCACCATCCTCAGGAGGTTCTCCTGGCCCAGTTTAGCCTATATGTGCACAAAGGAGGCCTTAAGCCCGATTCATTACATTTTTTACTAGCATATAATATATACGAAACACTTTATTCACTCGAATTTTAATTCACCTTAAGATGCGAATTGTGGTGAGTTAAAATATTCTGATTCTTTGGATCTGTTGTAAATCTGGACAATTTATCGTTGACATTATCTCTCAAATAGTCAAAATGTATAAAATTATCCTTAGAGACAGTAAATATTTTAGAAAAAACGTTCTTATATTCTACTAATCTACAAACAAAAAGACCAGGGAAAATATTGCAAGTATCACGATTGTACTGGGTTTCTCGTTTCAACCTTGATATTAAGCACTACATTTTAAAGGTGTTCGTGTCTCCAGTCAGACAGATTGGCCTGCACTTTGACAATTCTAAATACAGTCATCAAAGCGGTTCTATATACTTTTCCTATTTTATTCCTTATTTTTTCACATTCCTACATTTCATGATTTACGTAAATTTCCACTTTATCACAGTTTTTCGTATTTGTTTGTCCAAATCTCCCCCCACCCCAAAAGAAAAAAATCAACCAAAATGTCTTAGGACTGGCCTGTAAATAATATAGATACAAATACACTATTATTTATTCCGTTTTAAAATGTTTTGCATTTCTCAGAATCCAGTATAATCGTCTTACGTTTCTCCAAATGAAACATAATAAGTGGCACACATTCGCCCCCCTATCTCTAAATCAAATTCCATGCGAGTTTTCAAGTCAAAATAGTAGGAAATACACATTTATTATGTTGATTATATCTTACTTTAAACATTTTTCTCCTGGATGTTCCTATTTTAAAACACTAATTGTTTGTATTTTGTCCTCTTTTTTCATCTATTCCTGTTTCGATGCAGGTTTACAATCGCATAAAGGTGTGGATTTTGATGTAATGCTCATTTCTCTTTTAATTTAATGTATTCTTTAAAGAACAAAAAAAATGCTACAATAGCTGTAGACATGTTTAGCACTTAAATATATTATAAAATATTTTATGTCTTTAGCAAAGCATGCATTTTAGAAAACATAACCCATGTCTATAACGCTACACATTTTTATTTTATATTTATGACAAGCACGACGGCAGTGGGATATTACCTCTGCCATCTCTATCACATTACATCCACCAGATCTCGTTATGCATTTATAGCAGCTCAGTAGCCAAGCTCACATTCTACATTACACAGATCACTCTGTAGCCTGTTCCAACCAATCACAGACGGCCCGCGCGTTTCGAAACGCCGACAGCTCTCCCAGCAAACACGAGGATTTGACCCAATGTTGTTTCAATGTTGGTCCAGCACCGTTGGCGGTGGACCAACATTGAAACAACATTGGGTCAAATCCTGGTGTTTTCTAGGCCCCACACAGGTGTCTGTCTACACCCAACCCTCCCCCTCCACAATATATTCGGCAGCTAATCAGGGTACTTTTAGCAGGACAGCCGGCCAATCACAAGTTTACTACAATACTTGAAAATGAGAGTGGGGGAGATATGACGTCAGCTGTCTGCAAATTTTAACAGAGCAGTGCCTAGCGCCGGGCAGTGTAATTCTACATTTAAGTCAGCTCTGTAAGACAGATTCTACTACACGTTTTGTATCAGCTTGACAGAAACTGTTAATGCGTTGCTTTAGCCATTCTACATGAAGCATCTCCTTATTTTTGAGAAAATGATATTAATTCTATGTTAAATATAGAATAAAAAAATAATCTGAAAAAAAATATATATATCAGCTCCACGGATAGTGTAAATGCATTGCTTTTGCCATTGTACTTTATTTTCTTATCTTTGAGAGGGTGAATTATACTCTACATTTGTATAATGCATTATTCAGTACTCAATTTTATTGTTTTTTTGACAAAAGGATTTTTATTGTAAAAAAAAAAACGTTTACAGGTGACCACCATCTTTCAACGCGTGACTTGAGGTACAAATTATCAAGATAATTGTGTATATGAATATATAAAACAACCTGTCTATATATTAAAATAAAATACATTTTTCGTTTAAAAAGTCATGGAACGTCATAGTCTACTTGCCAGACAGGTAAACCCAAAACGTTATTTACAGCAAGGTTTTTGATGGAACTGGCATATATTGGGTCAAAGAAGCCAGAACATGCAGGCTGCTCAATTTTATATGTCGAGCATTTTTTTAATTAGCATAATTACCATAATTACCAGAATTATTTATAAGGTTATTAGCTTATATCTTAATGTCCAATGACAATAATAATAATAATAATAATAATAATAATAATAATAATAATAATAATAATAATAATAATAATAATAATAATAATAATAATAATAATAATAATAATAATAATAATAATAATAATAATAATAATAATAATAATAATAATAATAATAATAATAATAATAATAATAATAATAATAATAATAATAATAATAATAATAATAATAATAATAATAATAATAATAATAATAATAATAATAATAATATAATAATAATAATAATAATAATAATAATAATTAATAATAATAATAATAATAATAATAATAATAATAATAATAATAATAATAATAATAATAATAATAATAATAATAATAATAATAATAATAATAATAATAATAATAATAATAATAATAATAATAATAATAATAATAATAATAATAATAATAATAATAATAATAATAATAATAATAATAATAATAATAATAATAATAATAATAATAATAATTAATAACAATAACAATAACAATACAACAACAAACAACAATAATAATAATGATAATAATAATAATAATAATAATAATAATAATAATAATAATAATAATAATAATAATAATAATAATAATAATAATAATAATAATAATAATAATAATAATAATAATAATAATAATAATAATAATAATAATAATAATAATAATAATAATAATAATAATAATAATAATAATAATAATAATAATAATAATAATAATAATAATAATAATAATAATAATAGATATATAATAATAATAATAATAATAATAATAATAATAATAATAATAATAATAATAATTCCCTCCCAGATTTAGAAAACGTGTCAACTGCTATATATCTGCGACCTGTTTGTCAGCGAAATCATGTGGAGCTTGATATATTGCTGTGGAATAACGTACGTTTAAATAAACCACTTATACGAGCTGCTTTGTTTATAATCGATATGTATTAAAAATAATCTGCATTATTAACGCGACTATGTTAAAACACTACCATCTGCAGAATGTCAACATAAAGGTCAAATTATTTTGGCATATTGTAATGTTATCATTTGCCATGATCTATATATATTTGTAAATATTAGTAGTCTGGAGTGCCAGTGTTTTGTGCTGGATGTCAATTGATATTTTACCAGTTTTTAGCTAAAACGCAGATTTTAGGTCTACGTGGGTTGAAAGGTGGATATCATAATTGTCCCGGAATCATACGAAAACACGATATAGCGACCCAATGTTGCTATAATGTTGGGCCAACATTATATAACGACATTTGAGCAACGCCCAGCGTTTGCTGACGTGGGTATGTAGGCCGGTGAACACGAAACATTGACCCAGTGTTGGACTACAGTTGGTCCATCGTCGGCAAAGCTAGACCACCGTAAACCAACATTCGATCAATGTCTCGTGTTTTATGGATACAGTCAAACAAACAGTGGCCCAGCTTCTGGTGTTAGCAGTGATGCCGGCACATCGTCAAAAATACAGTTTCTTGTTTGTGCATCCGAGTTACGTTAGCGGGGAATGCCTGTTTGGGGCCAGGAGACGATTGTCATTTCACTTTCATAATTAAACCGAATGAGATCAAAGCTAATATTTGCGGTGATGTAATATTGCTGCAGGATGTGATTGATCTGAGTGTGCAGATCACGCGAGCTCGACGTTTCTCCAAATTATGTTTATATGACCATTGTAGAGCATGCAAAATGATTGTGTTCATTGCACTAATGGATTCCTGAAACAGTCCAATATCCACACTGTGTGATAAACATCAAGCACACCATATCAATAATCACCGCATTATCACGTATTTCGAAAATGTGATTGCAATATTTTATACCGTTGTGGACATGTCTACGCTTACACTTTCTCATAGGCCCTGAGATTTGGAATGATTATTTTCACAGAAACGGTAAACTTTCACACAATATGCCCTAATTTAAAAGTCGAAAAGAAATAAACTAACTGTCGGCTCCCAGTATAGAATTGATCATTATTTATTTATTAGGCTTCATATACACAAATATATACAATAATCGTACAAATATGCTATTGTGTACATCAGGATGTCGAATACAGGTTACCAGCTCCCTAACTAAGTTCGACATCCAGGATAAAATTTATATACATGGTAAGTACACTTGAAAGTAAAGTTAAGTAAAAATATACTGTACATAATTTTTGTTTCTTGTGCTAAAACCAGAGATAAAATAACTACATATTAGTATAAAAGTAGCAAAATAACCCGTAGAAATAAAGCGTAACTTATAAAACAACTACAAGTAGAGCAATTTTTTAAAGCATACAACTTTATAATAATATGATTATTGTAGTTTTATAAAGTCTTCACAATTTCAATGTTGTAGATATTTGTTTAACTACGGAGCAAATAGAAGGTGACCAGGGTGCCCTGAGCCTCCACACAAGTTTTGTTTTAGTTAGTGTTTGGACATATTATCTTTCTATTGTAGGATTGCATGTAGAGTAGTTCTTAACAATGGTTAACATTATCATGCTAATGCTATCGCATATTGTTGTTGGGTAATTTTGATAACAATGATATGTTCATGAAGTAAATGATTATGTGTAGGCTGATTCTTTCCCAGTAACTGTATGAAACAGAGGAATGACTTACACCGTCTCCACTAATATGTTATGTTCATGGCCTGAAGACAAAGCCTGAAAAACGCAATTTACTAATAGAGGTCGAAAAATTTCTTGATAAAATGGATGTAGTTTTCAAACATCTGTAAGGTAAGCTAATATCTGGGAAGTGCTATAAAATCGATGCTATATCAAATATTACAATTAAAAACAAAAACTGTTTGTCGATATTTGACAATTCTGAAATACATTTCAGAGTCGAGCGGCACGGATTATTAGTGATACTTTCGACTGGAATGTAAGATGTGTAGATGCTGTTAAAGATCTTGGGTTGGTTAAATGTTTGTCAACGAAGATACTATTCTACCGCAGTATTCTGGTGCTATTATGTGGAATGTTTTGCCAGACATTATAAAAAATATAATATATCTGTGAATATGGCCATTAATGTTTTCAAACAGACATTTAAACAGTTTTTTTTATTAAAGCAGCCCCTTGGGATGACATCAATTTTCGTTTTTAACTCCGTACTGAAGTAGTGTATCTCACGCATCATGTTTTTATTTTTTTTAGAATTTTCATATTTTTACAAATATTTTTAATCAACATTTCTACGAAACCAGAAGTAACCCAAACAAACTATTTGTATACCTGAAGGACGATTGAATGTTCTCACAGCATTGGGCCACATGCTGATGGCATCGGCCCAGCGTTGGGTAGACAATCAGTGCTGCAGGTGTGTCCTCCCGTGTCCTGACTATGAGACACCAATTAGCGGCGACTGCTCTGATCTTACCGCCTGATACGTGGGAATATGTGATGTAAAGTGCTGAATATCGCTGACTTGTTTTGTTTACATGGCAATATACGACCTGGAAATACAACTATTTCACTCTTTTTCGGTGCTTTAAAAATGTTTTTTGACTTTTTCGTATTTTTAGTTAAGATCAGTAGGCTATATAGCTCCATATAACTTAAATTTTCAAAATTGACAACATTAAAAATGTGGACAATATTATACTTTTACTTTTACAATAATAAATTATACACTGTTTTATATTTTACAAACCGCCTAGATCAGGGCAATTACTTAAAATAGTGTTTTCACTAATAATTCTACACTCCATAAATATATGTTTTTATTATTTAACCATTTCAGCGCGGGACCGATTTTAGAGTCTAAAGTCGACCCATGCACTGAAAAAGTAAAAAATGCATAATGGCCGTAGACCCATAACATAGCTATTCAAATGAAGCAGAAATAGCTTATTACTAAGACATATGTGATGACTGAAAATTGATCTTTATGGTTTTTACAAAATATGACAGCGTTGTAAGGGTTGAAATACGGCATATGATGCATAAATATGAATCACTATAATTATTTACACATACTAGCATGTACATGGTTAGTACAGTCAAAAGCTCTCATATATAACTCGTCCTTGAAGGAACTTGACCTCAGGAATCGATGCTCTTTACATGGCGAGTCACCGTATATAGAAATAAAGCGAGGTGCTAACACGAAAGCTAGAGGTTCTCCAGGTATAGACGCGTGTGTCAAGATGAAAGACTGGACAACCAGCCTCAAGTATCATCTGACAGAAATAAACTCATGGGTCGAGATGAAAACTGGTTCAATGTTGGCTTAATTCGGGGCCAACATCGGTTCAAGGTCACGTGCTTGCTGGCATGTGTCAAGACGAAAGCCTGGGTAATCTAAGCTGCATCGGAGAGAGATAAAAGCCGGGAAAGTAGCCCTAAGTATTACCTGACACACTAACCTTGTCTGCTACATCTTCCCGTTTATGTATTCTTTGGTCTGGTCTCTGCTCTGTGATTGGCTCGGCTCATACTCTTGACCAATCACAAGCCTGATATCCAGTTGTTTGAGGATATGCGTAGCGTTATCACCTGGAACACTGACCTATTCAATTTAAATATTCTGCCATTTGAAGTTGTGTCTCGCTACCGCGACCCACAACTTCAAGTGACTGAAAATTTGTGTTGAAGCATATTTTACTTTTAACAACTGATAATGCAGGTGCTAGGAAAAACACAGAATGTCTACTGTAGTCGACATCAGTGTTCTAATGGTTAAGCAAAGCCTTAATCTTTCACCACATAGAAATGTATTCTCGATTAAAGCATTGATCTGGCGTCTCGTATTAGCTGTGAAAAGCTACAACAATTATCACCTCACTGTGAATATAAATCATCCGATTATTGCAATTATCCAATATAGTAATATATTTGAAGAAATCCCAAATTGTCTAATGCCGATGAGCTGTATCATCTTCTCTGAAATTACTACTGGTATTGAAAATCTACACCCTTGACGCATATATACGCCACTAGCACGCACAAGGTTAACCTGTAGAACACAGCTGTTGACTATAGTGTTTAATTAGCATTTGTGTAGCCAAATTTTAAAAGAGGTTTTTGTATCTGTTATTATTAGCAATTACGTGAAAGTTGGGGTACTTAAGTATTTTTAACAGCTGGACATTTAAATTCACACTGAGATGAATTACTGCTGCAATGTACATCTCAGTGTGAGTTAACTCTTGTGCTGCTGGAACCGCAGATATACAGTTTCAAGCGTGTTTAAGATCTATAGACATATCACTAAATTAATTGATACTATATTTTTCGGTAGATGCTTAGTTAGTCCAATAGCCCTGCAATATTGGAGATGTCTGTTTTTCATAAAAATAAATATTTTTGAAAGCTGGAAATTAAAAATTATAAGCAAACAATTCAGTAGCATGTTCAGGGTTGAATCGAGAAGAAATACTTGGTTATTAGGATGGGTAAAATAGAAGTGTGAAGAAATGAAATCAGATGCAGACCAGGAAACTAACGACATCTGGGGCAGTATTTTTTGATTACATTTTTCGTCATATTTTATAGCTATTTCCCATGTATGATGGGACGTCACAAGTTATCAAAACTATTTTGCTAGGCTGTGTCATTAAAGACTTTCCAAAAGGTGAATCGACCATCACGGTTGACGTAGACAGGTCCCTATATGACAAACCACGTCCATTATTTTATAGACAAAAATAAGTTTAATGGTTCGATGGGTGTGATGTGAAGTGTAGATACAATAGAAAAGCATGAACTTGATATTCAAGCCTAAACGAGATGGTCAGCATGTGGTGCTGTCATCTATTTCTCGCAACTGACCATTATCAGGGTTCACATATCTCAGAAATAATCTATGTTCAACTGTTATCCAAGATCTCATTCTTGATGATTCTTTATTAGCGTACTGGCTGTCCACCTCAGCACTCTTTTAATGTATATGAAGTTTAAATTTAGCCATTTTCTGAGTGAAAATGATACACATAACCTTCTCGTCGAACTCAGGGCATTATACTTATATATTGTAGTTACGGCCGCTGATCTACAACAACCGTATCTGGGGAGTGGCTGTGAACGCTCTGAGCATTACCACTGTAGCTGTATCGGAGTAGTGAACTATTGACACTGTTGAATTGACCGCTATGATCAGCAAGTGAACATTGGGTGATTATTAGGGCGGGCTCGGGGTGTAAATGAAATGAAATGAAATGAATCGGGCTTTAGGCCACCTTTGTGCACATATAGGCTAAACTGGGCCAGGAGAACCTCCTGAGGATGGAGAGATGATTGAGATGACACTGTCCTCCAGACACAGGATTCGAAATTCGAGCCCTGGCGGTCTGAGGCCGAGCACGCTACCTCTCGGTCACGGAGACTCCTCACAATACTGACTTTCACACGTGGATGGGGAAGAAACATTTTTGTTTCTTTCAAACCGCCGAGACCGGGAACCGAACCCCGAACTCTGGCGTGAAAGGCAGCGGTGCTAACCACTACCCTAGGGCCCCCGCCCGGGCTCGGGGTGTATAGAACCCCGTTTCGTGAACAGAATTCACTTTTTGGTCACCCCGCTAGCGGTAAGATGCTTTAGGACTTTTAGAAATTATTATGAGTTTCGGCTATTTAAATTATAACTTCACATCATCAGACTTTTCAGCATTTTGTATTTATCTATTTTTGTTTCGGAATTCATATAATATATTACGTTAAATTCATTTCATCTCTTTAGGAGTTCGTGTTTGTTTTAGGCGTGCAGCTGGGAGCCCAGAAGACGCTTATTTAAGGAGTTTAATGCTCATTAATATACGTGGCCACATCAAGGCTTATCTGAAAGGAAATTTTGCCTTCTTGCTGATGATGCCTGCTGTCGAGCAGTGGCTATCTGCAAAAGTTGTGAAAATTAGGGTTAAAGACAGGTGGGGTGTTAATTAATTGATGATTATAATAGATCGGTCATTTTAAGGCAAAGGACGCCCTTGTACACCACAATTTGCAAAAGTTTAAAAACAATTACCAATCAGTTCAGAATCATCCAGAGAAAAACATATAAAAAAATCCTGAAATCCAATTGGTCGAAGGATATCTAATTTGCATAAATCCAAGATGGCCGCCACATTTTAAGGGAGCATATTTTTTATATATGAATTTTCAACAAATAAAGCTAAAAACAAGAGTAATACCTCTTGTTCGTGTAATTTTAACTGGGTAATCCATTTTTGATGTTATCAAGATGATCTAGAGTAATTTGTAAGGTCGAAAGGTCAATATGAAGGTCAAAATACGAAAATGTGATTTTTAACAAATACAAATAGCAACAACTGTAAATACTTTATTTTGATGTGTTTTTGACAGAATAATTAATTTCTAGTCATATTTGATGATATTCAAGGTCATTTACAAGGTCAAAATGCCGATTTCAAGGTCAAGGTCAAGAAAGCGAAAATATGAAAAATAACAAATACAAAATAAAACACGTGTAATACATCATTTTAATGTGATTTTTGCTGGAAAATTCATTTCTGATACTATTCTGATTATTCAAGGTCATTTTCAAGGTCGCAACGTTAATTTCAATGTAACAAATAGGAAATATATATATCTTACTTTAAAACGAGTGTAGGCCTATTACAAATAGAAAAAAACCTGTATCTCCTCGTTTTCATGTTATTTAGACTGGGATCCAAGGGGCTATCTTAGTGTATCTTATAGGGTGTCAGAATCCCCTTTTTTAAAACATCTCAATTTCGAACACGGGACATTGCCCCAATGCTGTTTTTTTGTTGGGGCAGTGTCATAGACAGTCACCCAACATTACGCATTGCTCCAATACTCTAACATGCCTCTTGATCGCTGAACCATGTCTACAGTTTATACAGTAATGAAGAAGTGTTGGGAGTTGCGTTGGATCAGCAGTATTCTGTTTAAACGATGGATCAGCAATTTCGCAGTATTGCAATGCAGGTAATGTGGAGTTCATCAGAATAATGAAGTACGTGGCGGATTTCACACACAATATTGTTTTATCTGAGTGATTGGGATGTTGTGTGGGGGATGATGGTCTGCGTGACATTTTAATTGACTCTGTCGTCTATGCATATACCAGTGTTTTGACCAAATGCTTTCTGGTAACTAATATAAGAGAGCAGTTCGTGGTTTGACACTTGTATATGAAGCGATGATAATATGCCTAATGGTGTCCTTCTTTAAGTGGTGTGAACATAAAGCACATACTATCTGTAGATAACTTTGGAATCAACTCCTTGATGTGAAGATGTCTGTCGGAAATAACATGTACATCCGTGAAGAAGAGCTAAATAAAAGCATTGTCGACACACTAAAACCACTTCTAAATATATTCATTGAAGAAGGTTGCACGAAATCCCGGCATTCAAATACTGGAATACATATATCAATGATGTTGATATTCTGCTGAGTGATTTATATATATGCTGAAAGGGTAGGTGATAGGAAAAGCATTTGTGTTGATTGGGTTTTTGCGCAATCAAATACATGGCCTAATCATCAATTATGCAAATACTTATGTACTTGTCTTAGCTGTACACTACTACAGATATATACAGCCAAACTCTGGGTTCACACTGGTAATTTCACAACAACAGCAGATACATTAAGATACACATCTGTGCACGATATATGCAGTAACCTGGACGATACTCCTTGTGACATTTTGCCTGAAGCTCACTCTCTTACAGATTGTGATACAGTACGGTATTTGCGATTTGGAACCATGTGGGTGGTCAGCAGTTGTCGGTACGAGTGCATTTCCTGGTCAACTCATTGTGGGCCATGATATGTACACTAGTCTGCTGTTTATGACACAATGTGTCCTAAATAGCAGACGCATTTGTGTGCAGAAACTGTTCACCCCTCTCGTGACTCTTATATATTGTATCAGACTACCAATGCTTGTTCAATCTGTGTAGGCCTACACATCAACAATACTTGAATGCAATATGCATAGCTTTTTAAACCCTATATGGAATGCATTTCTCGAAATGGTTGTCTTACAACCTCATTATACACTAAATATAAATGGCTGTTTCGTTAAATGATAATTTAATGACTGATATTTTTTATGGTAACCAAGATAATTCTTTATTGACTATACTTGATTCAATTGAAGACACTGAAAACGAAATAAAAGTAAATTATAAATCACCGTATATGGATACTGCCAATTTAAAAACTTTTTTGGAAAAAATTAAAACAAATTTTACAGTTTTAAGTACAAATATAGCTAGTATTAATGCAAAATTTGACGAGTTATTTTTATTTGTTGAAAATTTAAAACAAAGTAACTTACAATTTAGTGCTATAATAATACAAGAAAGTTGGCTGTCACAAAATGATGATGTAGCGTTGTTTAAACTGGATGATTATACATGTATATCACAAGAAAGAATGTCTAGTACCCGAGGTGGACTGATGATATATTTACATAATAGCTATAGTTATTCAAATCTACCGATTTATGAAAAGTCAGATATCTGGGAAGGTCAATTTATTAAAGTTTCGGGCGGAAATACATGTAGTAATATAATACTAGGAAATATATATAGACCCCCTAGAGATACAATAGATAATTATAGTACATTTAATAATCAATTTAGTCAGGTATTAGATAAATTAAATACATTCAATGCTGAAGTAATAATAGGAGGCGACTTTAATATTAATTTACTTGACATATTAAAACGTAATATAGTTAGTGATTATTTTAATGTTATAATTTCTCATAGTTTTCATCCACATATAATATTGCCCACTAGGATATCGAGACGTAGTGCCACACTTATCGATAATTTCTTAGGGAGAAATTCAGAAAAGCTTACTCGTGCGGCATCAGGTATATTAATAGATAAATTTTCAGATCATCAACCATATTTCATAAGCATAGAGGGTAACCATTCTTATAACAAACAACCTAAATACATTAAAGTTTCAAACCAGAGTCCCGAAAATATTGAAAAATTCAAAAATGAGC
Organism: Flabesymbios commensalis; assembly: GCA_964017125.1. Taxonomy (NCBI): domain Eukaryota; kingdom Metazoa; phylum Annelida; class Polychaeta; order Terebellida; family Flabelligeridae; genus Flabesymbios; species Flabesymbios commensalis. The sequence continues at coordinate 20,465,980 of OZ024907.1, read as the reverse complement.
TAATATCTGCAGACATTTTAGGTAATATAGATCAAAATCCCGAAGCTGATCCTCAGATAAATTATGATACTATGTCTTCTATTATTGAAAAGAATAAAGACAAATTTTTACCTTGCAAAAATATAAAGTTTAATTCTCGAAAACATAAGAAAAATAGTTGGATTAGTTATGGTATATTAAAGTCTATCAAATTTCGCAATGAATTATACAAAAAGATAAAAAAAAGTGATCCAAATACAATCGAATATGATATCCTCTCAACCAATTTAAACACATACAATAAAATATTAAAACGTAGCATTAGAATGGCAAAACAAAGACATTATCAAAACATATTCAATATTTACAGTGGTAATGTGAAGAAAACATGGTCAATGATTAATGATATATTACACAAAAACAGGCAAAACACAAAATTACCTATCTATTTTAAACACGGAGAAAAGAAAATTTCAGATAAAAAAGATAAAGCAAATAAATTTAATGCGTTCTTCACAAATATAGGCAAAAATCTTGCAGACAAAATTGAAGAAGTTCCACATAGACACTTTAGCGATTACTTAGTATCAAAACCTAATACTAAATTTGAATTTCAACCAGTTGAAATAAAAGAAGTAAATAAAATAATCTCCCAATTAGATTCTAAAAGCAGTTCAGGTTATGATAGCATTTCCAACATATTAATTAAATCAATAGCGGAGATCATTTCAAAACCCCTAACTGTTATAATAAACCAATGTTTAAAAATTAGCATATTTCCAAATCAGCTAAAAAAAGCCAAAGTAGTTCCGATTTTCAAATCAGGAGATGACACTTTATTTACAAACTATCGACCCATATCACTTCTACCATCAACATCTAAGGTTGTAGAACGAGTTATTTTTAATCAATTGTATGCTTATTTTGAAACAAATGGACTTTTCTATGGAAGTCAATATGGGTTTCGTAAACGTCACTCAACCGAATTTGCCGCATTGGAATTAGTTGATAAGTTACTAAACATGATGGACAAGGGACAGGTGCCTCTGGGAATTTTTCTGGACCTCTCAATAGCGTTCGACACGTTAGATCACAACATCTTGATAAAAAAGTTGGAATTTTATGGCGTTTCTGATGGTCCAGGAAAATTGCTTGAGAGTTACCTGTCAAATAGAAAACAATTTGTAGTTTTTGATGACATCAATTCACAGGTTTTGGATATAAAAACAGGTGTTCCCCAGGGATCTATTTTAGGACCGCTGTTGTTTTTAATTTATATAAATGATATTGTTAAATCAAGTAACTTTTTTAAATTTATACTATTTGCCGATGATACAACACTTTTTGCACCCATTAACACAAATAACAAGGAAACTGCTAACATAATTAATATGGAGCTAGAAAAAATTATTGCATGGTTAAAACTCAATAAATTGTCTTTAAATATTTCTAAGACAAAATTTTGTATATTCCATAAAGTACAACGTAAAGTATCAATTCCGGAAATACAAATCGAAAATACTGTTATTGGTAACACAAAAGTAGTAGATTTTTTAGGATTCAGATTAGATGAGAATTTAAATTGGAACGATCATATAGAGAAACTATCCTGTAAACTTTCCAGAACCCTCGGAATTATCAATAAAATGAAATTTGTACTTCCCAGGAATGTTTTACTCCAGTTGTATAACTCGCTATTCTTGCCACATGTAAATTATGGCATTTTAATCTGGGGACATAACAATGAAAGAATTGTGAAATTACAAAAGAGAGCAGTAAGATTTATAACACAAAGTAAATATTTAGCACATACGGATCCAATTTTTATCAAACTTAATCTTTTAAAAATACAGGACATATTTAAACTTAATCAGTTAAAATTTTATTACAAATATTTGATAAAGAGTTTACCGGATTATTTTCAAAACTTGAATTTTATCAGGCAATCCAGATATAACACTAGACGCTGTGATGATTTGACTCCAATGAAAGTGAATCATGTATTTGCTACCAAATGTATTTCTCATAATATTCCCAATTTAATAAATCGGTTACCAAACGAAATTCGAGACAAATTTCTTACTCATAGTTTTTCAGGTTTTGTATTGTATACCCGTAATTATTTTATTAAAATGTACCAGCCACAATGTTTAATTGAAAATTGTTATGTATGCAATCGATAGCATTCTAGAATAAAATAATTTTACTTTGTCATGTAAGGTTACCCGGTCACGAGTCGGGTGAACTAGTTTCAGAATCATTGAATGTGCTCTGTCTCGACCTCTCATTTGCGGATTTAAATGTCCACATATGAGATGTCGTGGAGTCTCACATAGTTTTTTGCACATATGATATATATAAATATAAATGTTCCGATATCATATCAGCAGTCTAGAGGTCAAGTGCGCCACCTCGGCGCTGGGTCGTGCATTAGTGTTGCCGGCTTCGTGCGTGTTTTCGCCGGCTAACCCACAAATATTTTTTCTCTGTGGGTTGGCCGGGGGACGGCGTACGGGCTGTTGTGATTTATCCGGTGCATGTCTGGCGTCGACGTGGCGCGCTTGATCCATGCAACTCTGGTATGTTCATGTTTTGTTGAATTTTGCTTATTAAAGATGGTGGCTTGCATGATAGCGATCAAATTCTTGATCTTAATGCAAGTCTCCATGCCCATCACATCATTAATTATCTGTATAAAATGATAAGACTATATATTTATTTGTTAAAGAGGCGAATAAATGATTCTGAGTTCTGAGTTCTGAGTTCTGAGTTTGCGATGTAGGGTTTGGGAAAACAAGACTGTTATAAAAGGACTCACAAGTGGACCAATTTAAAGGTCTCTAAAAGATGTCGGGAAATGATGCTGCTGCTACTGCTATTTCATTTCTAACCTTTATGATCAGAAATGGATATTTAAAATCTACCACCAAGACCTCAATAAATTGAGAACATTATATATCATATAAAAAACACATGACACTTCTCTGCTAAAACTTCCTCAATATGAAGCCAGTTTTCTTGAACATGTCAAACGAGCAGTATAGCAAGCAATAGTATGAAAACATACACATATGGGATATCCAGACTTAGGTTCACCTATTGACTTTGGGTGGAAACAAGATATTGGAATATTGGTACCTGTCTACTTTGAAGGTCAATCTGCATCACAGTTTATTAAGAGTCTTAAATGTGACTGCAGTCATAGACAAGTGTGTTCAACGGGATGTACATGCTAACTGAATGGAAATTCAGGCATTGAATTATGTTCGTGTGCAGCCTCTTTTATCTATGTAGGAATGACTTAATATCGCCGGTTCAAGATGGAAATGTTGACATTGATGAAACAATATAATCCTAGTACTATCATTGATATGGGACGATGGCACACATGTCATACTTACTTTATTAGATGATATCTTTATAATCATTATGCGGTCCCATAATTTATCGTACTGTAATCATAAATATGAGAATGCCATCGCATTTTGCTAATGCTGTAATATTTTTAATATTAGTAAATATAATTAGCTGTATCTCACCGAAAATTAGTTGGATTATCAAAAGTGAGCTATGATAATCGTATGTATTATTTTTTTCATATATGGGTTAGTTAAGGTAACTAATATTAGAGTGATGTACATTGTAATGTAATGACTACAAATATTCACACGCAATCAGCTTTACTATATACCATGAATACGACACACCTGGGTGTAACGTCGTATGAATCTCATTATGACAAAATTTTACTTTGTTTCATATTCACGTACACGTACAGATCGTACTTTTGTAGCCTCAAAGAAAAGTACATATAGATGTTATAATTTTAAAGCATAGTTATGTGAGGTACCTATTTGATGATTATGATCGCATATAAAAAAATGTACCTATGCACTTTTTGATTATAACAGCTATAAAGGTAACAATTCAACAATGATGCTTAATTTTAGAGATGTAGCATCGTTTGAAGTAGGGTAAACTAGTCAACGTACTGTTTTCTTGTTTATTAAACAAAATTGCTGTTGTAGAATGTCTTGCTGTTAAATAATAAATTATTCTGAACGATTTTTTTAAGGTTAGTGTCCTAAATCCGAATCGTAGTCTGGATCATCCCCAAATTTAATAGATTTGTGATTGGGCCCAGACATACCTTTGGTAAAAATTGCATGAAAATCCGTTAATGACTTTTTAAGTAATCCGATGAACAGACAAACCAACCAACATGACCAAACACCCAAACCTCCTGATGGGGGGGGGGGGTTAATAATATTTATGATGTTTACATTGGACGTGATCTTGACCTTTACATGAATTTGTTTTTTACTTAAGCTTCTATAAAAATATTCAGCAAGTGTTTTATTATCGAAAAAATGCTAAAAACACCCAAGTATGACCAAATTATTTTTATTTTCAGTAAAAATGGCGGCCATTTTGGATTTATGCCGATTGTGAAAAATGCTTAAGCATGCTAATCTGGCATACGACGGAAATAACATATGTGGACCCCAAGGAAGCCAAAAAGCACTCTAAAACCTTAGAGTACCAACCATTTCCGTGTTAGATCTCATTTTACGATTATTTCTGTTATTAACGATTTGTGTTAATTTTTTTAGGGTAGGTGTCTTCAAACTGAAATTTCACCAATAACGCAGCCAGTAGCATCTCCACAGCAGGCATAGCTGGAAAGAGCGGAAATTTTACTAGCAGATAGTCTAGTTCTTACATGAATGAGCATTAAAATCGAAATTTTGCCCCTCCACCTGCAAGCCTATTTATTCTCCGTTCGCTCATCGTTTCTATGTCATCATTTTATCAACTCTTTATTATAATTTTATTTTGTCATCTCGGCGATAATTATCATTGAGACTTGACAATGTAAAAAAAAGAGAGACTAAAAACATGTAGTATTTAATAGTGGCCATGGCATATCTGTGACCAAGATTAAAAAAATATTGTGAGTGAGGCACTGTGCGCTAGATGAGATGGTTAATAATAGCAGATACATACAAATTTAAAAAGCAGACAAGAGGGGGGGGGGAGCGGTTCAGGCAACCACAAAAATCCTGAGCACGCACGCACTGTACAAATAGAGTGTCTAGTTTAGCTGGATGAAGTTAGATGCAGTTTTCATGAGACATGGTGGTCTCTCCATACAATGTCTTACAGTGCGCCTTCATAGAATATATTCAGCTGAAAAAAATGCCGTCTCTCTGCCACAAGCTGTTGTAGTCGGGGCTCCAACATTATATCGACATTGGCTCAACGTTTCTTGTTCTTGCTAGTCTATTGCATGAAGCGTATTTACAAATGAAAATATCTGGAAGAGCCAAGCAATAAGTAGGCTGGCTCACGCAACAAATCGTATTGTGATAATTAGCCCTCCTACCAGCTCTTCACTCTCACTTTATACTTATGTAAAGAAACTCATGGCAAAAATGGTATAAGCCTTCACAAGACATTTTCAGCTTTTATATAATTGGATATTATATGTATTATATTTGTATATATTTTGTTTATAAATTCTGATCATTTTTTTTTTGACCTTGAGTTGTGATATCTAAGAACACCCTCATATTCTATAGTTTTTTTTTCTAGTTTTTCCTACTTTTCTGTCCATTGGTCGTTGTACATTTTTCTATTGGCACCTGTACGGCTACACAACTCATACACAATTTGTATGGAACAAATTACTCCGTTCAATAAAATATTGACTTTTTTTGTAATCGGTAATATAAATTCTGAACCCTTCCATCACTAAGCACGAATACAGGCGTTTTTAATCTGTTTTATTACCATGTTAAATCAGTGATATTGGAAATGAATATTGGAAACGGAATTAGTGCTTAATAAAAGGCATGCTATATATATTTGTTCAACTACAGGTATGTATTCCAAGGAATAAACAATAGTTTTGTTGCTAGAAGATAGTATGTGAAACTAAAATAAAAAAACTAATAATATGGGGTTCATAAATACATGTAATAGCCCTTTAACCCTCAGAGCGCTGAAATATTTTTGTAATAACCATGGAGACCAAACTTTTTTTTCAATTTGAAATCATCCTAAATTTCTTAATTAGCTCTTTCTGATTCATTTGAATATCTATGTTATGGGTCTACGACCATAATAAATATTTTTACTCCCAGATTTCGGGGACTTTAGTCGTCAGAATCTGACGTCTACAGACGTCAGATTCAGTCGACTAAAGTCGATCCCGGCGCTGTAAAGGTTAAACATCAAGATTTGCAAATGTTTGGACTCAAGTGAAATGAATACTAGTATTTTTCACCCATTTGAAGATGTGGGTCGCGATAGCGAGACACAGCATCAATTGGGTAAAAAATTAAATTATTTAATTTAGCGCTTTCATAGGGTTACCATAGCATCCAGCCGGCACTGAATGCTCACATCGCTACCTGAATGCTGTGTCAGCATTCAGGCAGTAAGCATAACCCAGCAAACACGATGCATTGGACCAATGTCCCATTGTCTAGGACACTGGACAAGCATTGAAGCAACATTTGATCAATGTCTCATGTCTGCTGAGAGTGTGCTGGCGGGTAGTATATAGGACGTATGCAGTGATTTGTGAGTGTATGCCATCAGGCTGACTTTATGCCTGATGACGCTGGCCGTGTTCGACATTATCAGACTGAGTTCATCCTTGTAAAACAAAGGGGAATGAAACGATGGCGGTATGACATTACCTCTGTCATATTACATCCCTAGATCACATTCTACATCTATGTCATTTCCGCAAGAGAGATCAGATTTTGCACAAACGTTTTGTATCGGCAATTTTCTGCAAAAAAATATCTCTGCTCTAAGGATAAATGGATTGCTTTTGCCATTGTACTTCATCTTCTGATTTCTGCGATAGTGACTTTTCTTCTGTATTTGTATACGACATTATACAGTATTAAATTTTATATTTTTTTCACACAAGGATTTTCATTGTAAAAATAAACGTTTACATGTGACCACCGTCTTGTAAGGTGTGATTTGAGGTTCACATTAATAAGATAATTATGTATATGGATATATAAAACAACACGGCTATGCAATAAAATAAAAAACAATTTTATTTTGAAAAGTCATGGAACCTATTAAAAATGTAATGAAAGTAAAAAATATTTTGAATCAAGTCATGGAAATATTTTTGAAACATATTCTCAATAATGAGCAATGTTTATGGTGTAGCATATACAGGGATAACTTATGCTGCCGTGCACAACCTATATGGCTCTTTATTTCCTGTCGAATACTTGTTATCCAACAAAGAGATGGGGGCATTATATCGGGAGTGCATAATCACAACGGATTATTATGCACTTAATAATAATGCGTGTTGTGCAAATAACGATGCACAGCTTTCAACAGAAACACTCCAGCACTCAATGCGCCCATGTATCAAGATAATGGAGCTAATTAATATATATCTTCCTACGTCTACGGCTTTCCCTGTATTCTCGTACAGGTTACGGTATATCGTAGGCTTAGGATTGGTCGAGATGGCCGTTGTCCACCATCCGAAGCCCACGATATATCATAACTTGTACGAGAATACGGGCCCTGTTATTTAAATATATATGTATGTGTGGCGCAATTCACACCTATCATGTTTTATAGAGTAAACCTACATATATATGGTCTGCTAATGCCATACACCACTACGATTCGTCACCTTCTTATAAAAGGGTGGTAATAACCACTTTACAAACTGGCAGATACGATCCTTTAACCCTTTAACCGCCGGTGCCGCATATATTAAGGTTTTTACTTTTTATTAGCACATTAAGTACCACCTTTTAAACTTGTTAAAGATAAAATGTGACATCAATCAGCAATATTTGAAAACAGTTGACCTCTATTTTGTCAAATCTGAATAATTTTCACTCACTTGAAGTTGTGGATCGCGTCAGCGAGACACAACTTCAAGTGGGTGAAAATTCAGATTGAATAATTTGGCGGTTAAAGGGTTAATACCATTGTGTCGATATATTTATGTACAGTGCCTAATATTATATATCAGTAGCGGTTTACCTGATCTCTGGTTACAATGTAGCAAACTATGGATGAAGGTTAACTTAATAATAACATTTTACAATCATTTTCTATTTTGAGGATTAACCCTTGTGTTGTTGCTCAATTGTTTGTTTCTATTTTTCGTTCATTTGCACCGAAATTGGCAAAGCAATTTGCAGTTTCAAATTAGGAAAACGATTTCGGTCCTATTAGGAATAGCTACATGGTTGTATTGCAATACTCTCTTTTGTGGATGACACAGTCTGCCGGGACCGAACCCACTAAAAATCTGAATTGTTAGATTTGTAGTGAGATGGGACCCCGGACCCATTATTTGCTCAGAGCGGACCATCTGACTTTTCCATTCTCGGTGAAGAGTAGACCTATGTGTCCTTTAGTCTCCAGTTTCATGGTTGTGCAAATTGGAACTTAATCTAATATGGGTCCGTTGAAATAAAGGGGGAGAATCCGATTTCACCTTTCAAGGCTCCGTACAGTGGGCGCTTTGCTTTCACTTGCTTAAAGTTCATTGGTAATTCAGTAGCTATAAACGTCGAGGCATTGTCAATGTCGATTTATTTCGACTTGTCGTGGTGCCCTTTCAGTGTTGGCGACGCTTTAACCCTTTAACCGCCGGTGCCGCATATATTCGGGTTTTCACTTTTTATTAGCACATTAAGTACCACCTTTTAAACTTGTTAAAGATAAAATGTGACATCAATCAGCAATATTTGAAAACAGTCGACCTCCATTTTGTCAAATCTGAATATTTTTCACTCACTTGAAGTTGTGGATCGCGTCAGCGAGACACAACTTCAAGTGGGTGAAAATTCAGATTAAATACTCTGGCGGTCAAAGGGTTAAAACTCACTAGAACGGTTGATTTCAAGTAATCTATTGCCTGAAATATTCAGACATAGTTTACAATAAGACACTAAACGTAATAGTTTATCCAAAATCGCACTATTTGCGGATTACCTTAAATGTTCTAAGAAATTTTGTAGTCGAAAATCATGTATAGAACTTCAATGTGATATAGATTCAATGTACAAATGGTCACGATTGTGACAAATGAATTTCAATGTTGGTAAATGTTACAGAATTTTCTTTACTAAATTCAAAAATCATATTTTATTAAATTGTAATATGAATAGTGTACCCTTACAAAGAGTAAATGAAATACGCGAAATACGCATGCAGTTCATTTTCGCGGAATAGTCATATAGACAACATTACAACTGAAGCAGCTCGGATAAGTGGTTTAATCAAAGGTACGCTAGGATGGCATGCATCTTTTCAAACTAAATATCTAATTATCCAATTACTTAAATTTTGTACTAGATAGTTGGGAAAACTCAGTTTCTCGGTGGTTCTAGGTACTTTGGATAGTGATCCTAAAAATGAGTTCCTATGCCCCTCTCAATTTTCGGGGGAAAATTCCAAAAAACATTGATTTCCAAAATGGCCGCCGTCGTTTCGGGACAAGCATGGATTTTTAATTGTCATTTTTGACTAATTCTGGCATGAGGATTTCATTTTTGACATTTATTTTTACCTTAAACACATTTTGGACCCTGCAATTCAAGATGGCGACCGTAAATAACGCGATTCACAGGAAAATTTTACATTTTCTTTTGTGGTCCTATTTAGATTAATAAAAAAGGCAATTTTTGACTAATTTAAGTATGAGGCATCCATTTTTAGCAAATCAGGTTTCCCATAAGCCTAATTTTATTGTCAGTGAATTTTCTCATTTCTGATGTCCCTTATTGAGAAAAAATATCTATGTTTCTTGTCTCGCATATTATTTCAGTACCAGAATTATATAGTGAAAATATAAAAAATATAGAGAAAATTCAGAGGTCAATGACCCGATATGTTTTCAATTATGCTGAAGTAGATTATGAAGATCGTCTACTAATTTTCACTTTATCTATGCATCGTGAATATATTAATATTATCTTTTGGAAATGTATATACGGCAGTTATGATGTTGATGTGAATTATTATTATTATTATTTTTTTCTCTGATGTTATATCCTGCACTCATAACGCGAATGATTCTGCATTTCTGATGGTATGCCCTTGTTACATAAAGACTGTTTCAAACGTAGCTTTTTTAATAGAAAACTTCCTATGTGGAGCTTATATAGTACCATATAATGTACGTCATATTACTCTTTACTTTTTTGTATCCAATATAAAGTGCCTTATGTTTGAACATCAGTTTTGTCAGCAGTGATTGTTGTTCATGTTTTTTTTTAATATTTGTGTTATAATTTCAGCTTACCATGATTATATTGAAAGGGGCGGCTGGGAATTGAAACATGTTGGGTGGGAACTACTAGCAAAGGCTCCAATGGATCCTGTTGAGCTTCTCTCCCAGGGTACATTTACATTGATATTAATCACTTATATTATGTACCTCTTGTAGGCCTATAATTATAGGCCTACGTTTATGTTATTAGATACATGTTATTAATATTGTACATTGAATAAACTGAATTGAATGCAGTTAAAGCTGGCAATAAAATAATAATGTATTTATTTTGTTGGAAAATGGTGATTTCCACAAAACAGGCATCTGTACCAGCAACAGTTATTCTGATATCAGCCCAGATGTTTGCACCACATTGGGCCAACGTCGTTAGACGTTGGCCCAATGTCGAGCCAACGTCTGGCTGAGCTGATAATATCAGATATCTATTGTGCAATCCTAGACACACAGCGTAGTACAACAGTGTGTCAATGTCACGAGTTTTCTGGAAACAGCGGGACTAGCATTGGATCAACGTCTCGTGTTGCCAGCACATCGGCAAAAATACAATTTCGTGTTTGCGCCTCCGAGTTCAATCTAATATTTGTGGTGATTCATTATTGCTTTACAGGCCGTGCAATTACGCGTGGAGTCATATTTCATTGGATTTAATCGATTCAGGGCGCTGTTTTTAACGTTTTAATGACTTTATGAAGTACATTGCTACATCAAACAGAAGTTGTTCAACCAATCACGCTTCAATGTTGGCTCACCGTCTACGAAGCTGGCCCAATATTGAACCAACAAATACCTATGGTCGCTGTTTTTTTACGTTTTAATGACTGTACGACAGACTGCTCCAACGCAGTGATCGATCAGGCGCTATTTTTGACAATCCATTTAACCCTTCCCTCCTTTTCCACTTGGAGGCGCAGCCAACGTCAGTCATAAACTTATCTCTCCGGAAGGAAACTATAGTTATCAAACACTTGTATCGAGATGAGACGCTGAACAAATGTTGCTTAATGATTCTATGCCTCTAGGTATTTTCTAGGTAACGGTTAATTATCTGATTAAAATATACACTTTAATCCAATGATGATATAATATGGAAGGAGGATAATTATTTGTCCATGCTCCATGAATGTTCTTTGAGTTACAACAGAGCATCCAGAGTGTAGTTCGTCTGTAGCCTGTAATCATTGCCATTCGAAAAATTGTGCCCTCCCCCCCCAAAAACAAACAAACAATTGATTGCGCAATGAATTATTGCGTCATTGTTTGATCAATGATTTTTATTTTTATTTTATAATGACAGATTTACATCTCATTGGAATAATGCTTACCGTTGGGATTTAAACGCCAGTGTTTACGTTTACAGATAAATGTATCATTTGAATAGGGTTAGCCTCACATTTTTCATGAAATTCTTGATCTCAGCATACACTGGCTACCAACATACAAAACCACAGATTTCGCTATGATGTCATCTCTGACGCTAACCCATACGTCAAACTCGGACTAACAGAGTGTGATGGCGGCCTGCTTGATGTATGGAGAAGCCAGAGAATGCAACACGGAAGACAATACGTTGACGTGACACGATGTCGTGAGGGGAAAATAATATTTAGAATCAAGCTGAAACAAGATCGGTACCTGTCTGTTATAAGAGATGCAGTGACATACAATCTTACAGGGATGGATTATAAAATTAAAATGTTCACCCACTTGAAGTTGTGTCTCGCTACCGCGAACCACAACTTTAAAAGGGCCAAAATTAATCACAAACGTACAATTTGAATCAAAACATAGGCTTATCAAGAAATATTCGTTTCTTTTCGTTTGAATGTTAATTGAAAAGGTTGAAAAACGCCTATAGACTTGATTACCACTTCAATGGGTAATATAAAGTACACTCTTCAATTGAGATGTAGCCGCAAACAATCTTAAAATATATATAAGAGGACCGTTTCCATAGAGATGTGGGAGTAAATAATCTTTGTGGTTCTGGGTTTTTCATTCATTTGCGTTTAACTCACTATTTTTTATACTTATTGTTGTAACTTACTTCCACATGGAGGTGTGTCTCGCTGAAGCGACACAGTTTCGAGTGGGTGAAAACAATTCATATTTGTCAGAATGGCGGCCAATCAATTTCAAAGCCCATTGAAGGCAAGTCTAACATTTCTATGTTTTAACCCTTTTAAGCCTGAATTTACCATAGTCATCTTCATCCACTACAAGCCGCAAATTGCTGTCGCAATTCTCGACTTGTAGTGGTTAAAGATGACTTGAAGTGGTTTAAAAATTAAACAAAATTGCCATGTATTGGTAAACCAGTTGCATGGAAATTTTCGTTAAAACACCATTGATGGTAGGAAAATTAAGTCTGTTTTCAGGGATGTAAAATAATGTTTTAATGCATCGTAAGGGTTTAAAGGTTTAAATGTACTATTTTAATTGTTATAAAACGGTAATCCTTTACCTGCCAATTTCTTTAACTATTGTTTTACCCACTTAAAGTGGTCAAAATTACTCATGTATGTTAAATTCGTGACTAAACATTTGCAAATCTAAATGTTTAAACATTCATTTCATTTGCAATAACATTGATGATTTTATCTGCCAATAAAATGGATACAAAATGACTATAGTCGTGGCGTCCATTGATGAAATAAACATTTATAATCATATTACAATACCCGTTATCTGAATCCAAAAGATAGCAATTGTTAGTTAATGTATTACAAGTGAATGTAGTTAAAGGCCTATACGGATGTTTTGACACCAAGGGCGCGTTGTTATGAGGACATAAATAGTAGCACAAAATACACTGGACAGCGTAGGAACCAATATGATATATACATGTAAGCTGATGTTTATGTAAAACAATAATAATACATAATTCCCTCAGGATCCATCAAAAACTTTTAAACATTTTGACGGCTACCTTGACAATAATGGATACAAAATATTTATGAAATACCTTTATAAAACAGCACAAATGAAGCTTGTAAAGTTTTGTTAGTTTTAGTTATTAGTATTTTTAATATTGTTCTAAAAACATTGGAGCGTTTTTAATTATTCGATATACAATGTTTAACAAGTCACTTTTTTACAATGTATTTTGGGGGCTTTTAATCTATGGTGGGGCTGACGTGACGCAAACCCGTCTACGAATGTCCACTGCGATTTGAAACGCCCTAAATCACTGTCAGGTCCGGAAACATGGCTCATTCAACAAAAACCCAATAAAGGACTCACAAAAACAAACGGTCCGGCAGGTCAGTAGGGGAAAAAAGGTGATCCATCCTGCTGAGGATTGCTGACAAGGTTACTTTGGTAGGTTATCATGTAAGATTCCGATCTGTCATGTTAAGACGTGATCAGAGAAGTTTCTTTTACTGTTTTTATTTCTAGAAGTCTTTCTGATACATGAAACACGCAATAAACAAGGCGATCTGAGGCTATGTCACCGAGTCATTTCATAAAACATGACGCTATGCCACCGTCGAGTCATTGTATATGACATGACACAAGACGCTATGTCACCGAGTCATTGTACATGGCATGACACAAGACGCTATGTCACTCAGCGTGAGCGGACGTGTCTGTGCTTTGTGTCTCTAATTTCAATTTTCTGAGATTTATGCGTATATGTCTATTTATAGTGAATAGTGAATAGTGAAAGGTTTGTGATACCTTTTGAACTTATTATAGAAACAATTTGTTGGACTATGATGGATATTCTGATGTATCTTATTTAGAATCAATCAATGAAGTATCGCCCACTGCAGGCGCTGTTAAGAGCGGATTGAGTTGCTGTCAGAATCTGTCTTTGTGTAGTGTACATTCCAATTTAAGAAAATTGACAACATTTCAATACTTAAAATAATTAATGAACTGCCAATTTATACATCTAGTACAGGATTTGATAATATTTCTATGAGATTAATAAAGGTAATGAAAACAAAAATAATAGCAGCTCTCACATGTATTTTTAATCAGTCTTTAAATACCGGTATTTTGACACGAAAAAATAAAGATAGCAAATGTTATGCCAATACACAAGAAAGAGTCTTTGATCGATATATTAAGTTACCGTTTAATCTCCCTCCTTCCATAAATATCAAACATTTTGGGAAAACTAATTTCCAAACAATTGAATACATATTTAAATGCACATTAACTTTTCCTAAACTTTTAGATGATAGTCAGTATGGTTTTAGGGCTGGTCATTCTACAGAGTTAGCATCGATTGAGCTAATTGACAGAATCACCGAAGACTTTGATAAAGGCAAAATACCGATATCTATTTTCTTATATATCTCATCTGCGCCAGTCCAGTCTCGATTTACGCAGAGCGTAGATTGCGTGCCGCAAATCACATGGCGAAGTGAAGATGAGATATCTAAAAGGCATTCAACACTCTGGATCACGTTATTTTACTTCAAAAATTAAATTATTATGGTATACAGTCAGTAGAGATAAAAATGACTATTTACAAAATAGAAATCAATATGTTTCTTATGATAAAACCAAGTCTGATATGTATCATTTATCCACTGGTGTATCACAAGGGTCTATATTGGGCTCTCTTCTTGTTATCATATATGTCAATGATTTATGCAATGACGTAAACTGTTCAAAATGATTATGTATGCTGATGATACTACATTATATTCTACATGTTTTTGGTACTTATCCTTCCAAAAATTAAAAAAAGTTGCAGACTGGCAAAAGTTGAACAAATTAGCAATCAACGTAAAAAAATATAAATTCATGCTAATCACATGCCTCAAAAACACGTTAATGTACCGAATATAGATATTGAAAATATCAAAATGGAATTCGCTGACGAATTTAATTTTTTAGGGTTAACAATACACAAGCATTTAAAATGTAATTCTCACATAAACAAAATAGCTTCTAGAATTGTAATTATTATAGGAATTATGTACCGGCCTAAACACATAGTTCCTTCTGAAATTCTTTTAACCATATATAATGGGCTGATTAGATCACATATAACTTATGGTCTTAAGTGCTGAGGTTTCCACCAGGAAAAAAATGCAGAAGATAGCCATGCGAATTACATGCCTGAGTGGTTACCTCTCTCACTGGGAACCCTTTTTAGAAAGCTCTTAAAAATGATGGTATGTTTAAGCTTCAATATTAATGTTTTGCTATGACCTGATAAATAAGAACTTACCTGAATATTTCATCAACATGTCTTCATCTCACTTTTACAACCAGTAGCCTACCGTCATAGCATCAGACAAAAAATAAACTACTATAATTGCACGAGTAAAACATGTATTTGCTCAGAAATGTATGCGTTTTTTATTCCGGCTATTTAAATAAAGCAGCAGCATCATAACAGAAAAAATAAAAATCTTAGATAAAAATCTTAGATATTTTCTTGTAAATGAATACAACACAATTTGTTTAAGGCCTAATTTCTATATTATCACGAATTGCGGTTTCGTACTACACAGTGCACTTGGATTTACTGGCCCTTTTGAAGGTCATTGTATAAGATCGTATTAATTTAATATTTTATGTCTCTGCAGTCCGCTTATTTTAACGTTCTTGGTGTTATTAATTTGGAGCTTTTTTTGCGTTGATATATATAGGCTATATTCCGCTTCTCCCTCCGCCCGATAACCAACAATAATGTTACTATTTTTTGAAAGGCCGACTTTTTATCTGTCCCTTCCCCATCTGCGTATGCAGTTTTTCAGAAACACCATTTACTTATTTAAGGGTGGCCTGCATGGAAGCGGCTTGTCAAAAGCCTTTTGCAGGTCTCTTTTGCATTTTTATAATTTGTATATAGTACATAGTCCAGAAATTTTATGTTTTGAAATGGAAAAAATAGTATAAAGCAGACAATTTCAGGATGTGTTCAGAATGTCTTCCTTTATTACCTGTAATGATACGAGTGCTGTATTTTCCAGTATAACAATCTACAAATCACACTCACATCTCATACGTCGCCCGTACTTCCGCATCTGCTTCTGGCTTCGCGATTTTATACATTTAACTCCCAGTATTTCTTCTCATTTCCAGTCACGTTGAATGTACAAAACCATACAATGATGTACACAAATGTACAATGCTGCCACAATTCCGATCTCAAGGTGATTAAATGCATGTTTTTTTTAAATATTTACCCCATTTTCGCCTAAATTAATTATTTGAAATTAAATCACGTACGGTGCTTAATTTGTGCTTAAATGATACATAAATGCTACAAGTGTGCTGATTATGTTATCATATAATCTGAAAATAGCACCAAAACATTAAAAAAACAGTATAGATTTCCGTGGTATTTGTGTGGTCACGATAGTCTTAAAGTCACAGTGTCATAGTGGGCGAGATGCAAAGATTTTCAACCTAAAAATATATTTACCATTAGAATAATGTTACTGTGGCAATGGATGCTATTATATGGGTCAGGGTCTGAGGTTATCACATCCAATCCTAGCAAGCGCTAAACCAATATAAGGTTAATAATAATAATAATAATAAAGACTTTATTTACTGAGGGTACAGATAAAAATAGGCATTTTCATATATATCTATCAAACCCACTTTATTTACACATATGATTGTTACCATACCTACAAATAATATAGGCCTACATATTTTTTACAACAATAAAATATTATTTGAATATATTCAAATCTTAACAGTTGCAGATAATCATGATAATTATATGGAACAAACATTAAATAGATAGATTCCACTTAATGAAAAACCATAAAACGTTCATAATTATATAAACAAAAACATATCTAATCAATTACCATGTACAATCATATTGAACCCTCTGGATCATTTACATGGTGCTCTAATATATAAGCGAATGTCTATGTATAGGACTACGTATATATACACGGGCATATTCACACACACACACACACATATATATATATATATATATATATATATATATATATATATATATATATATATATATATATTGCTGCATAACCTGATAACTTTATAACGTTTACATAATATGTGTATATTACATACACATGCGATACACAATACCGGTTGATTAAAATATATACATTGATTATAGTAAAAACAAACATATATACACTTACAAATGATCAACATTAGAAAACATCAATATTACAAGCAATCATGTATGTGTACTTGAAATTATGACATTATCTTCATAATGATAAAATAATAAAATCCTTGATAATATTCAATAATAACATTTTCTGTACACTTCTAAAATAGAATGTAAATCAGCACAGTTGTAGTAGACATTGATTCAAAATCACATAGTTTGAAATAGATATAGAAAACCTAAAGAGACAGCTAGAGAACACATGACAATTACTGATTACCATGATTAAGAAATGATTTGTATTCTGTTCTAAACTGATTATTTGTCTTAGCTTTGCGGATCTTGTTACTCAACGAATTCCATATTTTGGGTCCAGTGTATCGCAAACTTTTTGGGTGTGCTTTTGGTTTATGTAGTTTATTGTTTGTTTTTGACCTTAGTGAATATTGTGTATTTATGCATGCAGACTAAAACAAGTTTGTTATGTAAGATGGCATTTTGTTTTTGTCGCTTTAAAAACCATAAATGCTTGCCGCTCACGAGTAATTTGATCGAATGTCTGCCACCGAAGCTGGGAAAATAAAGGTGCTGAAGGAGCATAGCGATGAGTCTCAAGGATCAAGCGTGCAGCTTGTTTTTGTAACTTTATTAACGTGTCAATATCGCTCTTACTGCAGTTACCCCACACTGAACAGCAGTATTCTAAATGAGGTTTAATGTAGTAATTATAGTATAAGATTCGAATTGGTGTTGGCAAATATTTTCTAATTTTCTGAGTATTGAAATTTTGAAAATAATTGTTTGTCTTACCTTTTTCATTTGTTGGTGCAAAGCAAGATGTTGGTCCACCGTCTACACCGTTGGCCCAATATTAATCCAAAATTGGGTCGATATATCGTGTTCACCGATATTCGGGACATTGTAGAGAACATTTTGTCGTGCAGCTTATCAACACTTAGTTTTACTGATAACGTCAGTAAAAAAGTAGATAATATGGGTCAAATCAGATGATTTCCTTATGTAGGCAAGAGTTCTTGATAATGTGGGTCAGAATACTTGATAATCTAGGACAGAATACTTGATAATCTAGGTCAGAACACTTGTTCTGATACTAAGTGATGGAGAATATAAACCGATACTGCATGTGATTGTAAGGTGTTATATAGGCAATGTATGAGATGTGTACAACATGAACTTGAAGCTATTTCTCGCTACCGCGACACACAAATGAAAATGATTCCTATATGGTAATTCCAGACCAAGCATTTACAAAACTTGCTGTTTAAACACTCATTTCATTCCCAATAAATGTTATTTAACCTGCTAATAAAACAGATAAACACCGGCTAGAGCTGTGCTTACGGCTTAAAGCGTTAACTGCAGTTACAGCCTTTTGGCTTAGCATGTACGGCTGTATTGAATGGGGAATGGCCTGGGGAACAGCATTATCTTTGGTTGGATCTTCTGTTAGCTTAGTTTACACAAAATAAATGTGTGTAGTTAATAGAAAATAGTCGTTGATGCAATAAATTGGCCTATTATTGTCGGATATCGAAGATGCCCAAAACTACATACTCTCCTGATAAGATCAAGGATATAAGCACGACTGATGAAATCGTCAACATCATGTGAACTGTGCGTTTCAGATAACTTTTGTATTAGACTGGATTAAAGTCAGACATACCACTTTTCACCAATTTGAGTTTATTATTTTGATCCAGCGTCGTATCAATAACCCTTACATCGCGGAGATCGACTTCAGTGGTCAGAATCTGACGTCTGTAGACGTCAGATTCTGACCACTAAAGTCGATCCCCACACTGTAAGAATAAAAATATTTATAGAGGCCGTAGACCCATAACATAGTTATTCAAATGAAGCGGAAAGAGCTGACTGAGACATCTATGATGATTTCAAATTAAAAAAACCCTTTGGTTTCTATGATTTATACAAAAATAATTCAGCGCTTTAATGGTTAAAGTGCTAATCACGTCGATTGCTGTTTTCACCTTTATTTGTCCTTCAAACAAGAAGATTTGAATGAGAAACGAGTCTTGAACTCGGTAGATTGCCATAAGTTTTGATGCAAACTGTACAAATATAAGTAAGTTTTATCCACTTTAAGTTGTGGGTCGCGGAAGCGAGACACAATTTCGGATGGGTAATAATTTAAATTACATAATTTAGGGCTTTTATGGTTTAACAGACAACAATTAAACGCATCGTGTTTTCCGGTAATATGGTCTCTTTTACAATAATATACACTGAACATTTAAGCGCAGTCATCGCATTTATGGAACAGTGGCATATTTTGAATAACATTTGTTAAATAAAATATGGCACAAAAAACATGAAATAAGGCCTAGACGCTTTGAGCTTAATGGGTTATTCTATAAAATGTTTTTTATATAATTATGTCGTTATATAATAATAAGGATTTCACCTCTTTTCGACAATATCCACATGTAGTACGTGTCGCATATCATGACAAAACCTGATCTGTCCTTTTATAAAAACAGGTCCGATATATGTTTGGTAGCCAGACAGATTTTGAGCTACAGTCCATGTCGTGTATAAAGGTCAGAACAGCTCAAAATTAGCTCTTATTTTCACCCTCTGTTACAGACCAGACACACATCCTTTTAACCCACTGTACCCCTGCGAGATTATCATGAAACAGTTATATCTGATATACTACATGACGGGAACAACGTGTGCTTATTAAACATTCACAAAATTATAACCTGTTTGTATTTGTTTTTAATTCAACAGAGCAGAGGTTAGAACAGAAACATCAAGAATATTTTGTGTCATGATTCCTTTATTAGTAGACACCTGGCCGGATTTCGGCTTATTTGGAAATAATAAAGAAGTTACAGCAATAAGCGTAATATTCGGATTTTCGGGTGATTCCGGGTACACTTTACGTAAGGTCAACAAATGTTGAATAACATCACGAATATTTCACAAATGGTTGAAACAATGCTCTATTTGCCAAGTCAACACCCCAATATCACTTCTGGCAAAGTTACAGGACTTTAGCTGCTATAGAAGAAATATAGTAGCTTTTGCAAAATTTACCGTCTCAGAATACTGTGATTATTTCATTGGATTTATCGATGAAAACCTCACAAAAACAGTCACAAATCTATCAAATTTTCTTTTCTTCACAAAATTACTTTACGGATGGGTGATTATGCATATATCTAGTCAATCTGGATAATAAAATTGATATATATATTTAATTACAGAGTGTACATGCAAGAAATATGAAAATCGTGAAATCATAATTACATATCAAAAACGCCCGTGACCCCTTAACTTTGACGGGCTGTAGAAAAAAAGTGTACCACATTTCAGTGAAGCACCCAGACTTCTCTGAACCGTTAGATCACGAAATCGCACTGCTATGCCATGTATCCAATCCATCGGGCCCCACATTGGGCGCCACTGTCGTAGGTTGGTTTCTGTCGTCGTAGGGTGTTTGGCGACAGCAGGTTGGGTAACCAGGGTAACCTGGTACTAGTATCACGGTTATTAGTCATCAGTAGGGCCTACTTAAACAGGTAGGAGAGCAACCTCTATTTTGATGACGATGTTATAATAGCGTCCTTACTTATAACATCGGCGATGTTGTCTAGCTATGTACATAGACCTACTCATACATAGGCCATGTTCATACTTGACCAGCATTGATCAACGTTGCACAAACATTCATAATATAGCCAATCATCACCAACTTCGTGGTATACATACGCCACCTAAAGATGAATTAACACCGTAAACACACTGCTTATTAAACTGAATTATCAAATTGAAAAGCGATATTAATCCCGACACGGCAAGCGAAACCAACTCTCTTAATAACTTAATAAAATAAACTAAATTCGTTATTTAATCAGATATATTCATTATTAGTTATTATAACTACACGGCTAACCCAGTAACCACTGCTTCAAATACAGTACAAGCATACTTGAAAATTCCCCACTATATGTTGATAGAAGTAAACTGGAGGACGGCTCCTAGCTGTGCCTCAAACGGTGGTCAGAATGAAAAGGATTTAAAAATGTTTAGCGAAATAATCATGTGATGGTCCGAGAAAGACGGGATATAAAGAATAAATTACATTATGGAGTTACACCTCACAACCAAATGGCAGCACACAGTTCATAATAACGTCAGCTCGTTAGAATCGATGAATAAAGCAAATATTAAAAACGTTACAAAATATGCCGATCACATGAAAAATGATTGCATGCAATGTAATAATTAATTATCAAAAGATGATGTCAACACACATACTCTGGTGCAGCTCCTGTTATCAATAGTGCTTATATTTACATTAACCTGTTTCAGTATAACATATCTATACAGTTTTGTCGTTCAATCACCGCTGTTGTGTGAAAGATCGAACATCATAATTGTTTTGTTGTGTTCTATTTTTAGACAGATGAAGTACAAATCGTATCGCTGTGAGATGATGTACAAAGCGTATTGCTGACAGATGCACCAATATAATCTGAGATATCACTGAGTTGTGGGGAAGTGACCTGAATAATAGCACGGTGTGTGATTGGCTGATTGCTGACAAGAGCAGCTGGTGGCATTATGTTATCATTATTTGGATAAACAGACATACACTTTACATAATTTGCCAGCCTAGGGGCAACCTTAAATGCTTCTGCTCTAAACTTTTTTCCTGTCAAACAATAAATGAACATGTTTATTGCATGATTGCAGATAGCTATATCTATAAGAGTTTGGACTGCGGTGTTTCCATATAGTTTATCATAGGAGCTTAAATGTATTATTCGAACGATGCCAAAAGGAGTGAGAAGCACAAAGAAAGCCACTGTCGTGCATATCAGCATGACGCTAATTTTTCTGTCGTCTTTTTCTGCTGCAGACATCTCTCTATTTGTTTCTGTAGAAGAATTGGC